>OZ018323.1:119022273-119542273 GCA_963969495.1 Ceratothoa steindachneri | reverse complement strand
TTTCTTAGGTCCTCTCTCTCTTTGAGGTGGGCTTCCCCTTAACGCCGGAGCTTGTTTCTTTATTCCTTTTTGTTTTTTTGGTTTATTTAGTTTGGTTTGGGTAATTTTAAATTATGCTAGCACTAGACTAGAATTTTCAATTACTGCGACTTATGCCATTGAACGAAGTCTCCAGATGGACATGTTAAAAAGATTTCAGGTCGCCATCGCCTTTTTTCGAGCGGAGGTTTTCTCCCAAGTCTAAGAGGCGAGTTGGCTTTGCCCTCAGCCCCTTCTTTGAAGATGTCATTGGACGAGTTCAATCTTTGCACCAACCGCGATCCCCGCATCGTTTCACTGTCCAGAGTGCACACGCACAGCCCAGAATCGGCCGCTCACGATGGGAGCGGCTCGATAGGGCCAACTCTCTTAAAGGGGCCATTTATAGCGCAACCCACCGGACTGTGCCCCTACTGTACTGAGAACTTGCCCTTTGAGCCAGCCGGCTTGTCAGGCTCCCTCTTTTTCCTGATAGAGGTTGCTATAGCGGTCTAAGCGACTACCAAAAGCAAAATCGAAGAGCCCTCGATTGGGATCCTTTACAACTTAGGGGTGGAAGGGTCCAGAGAGGCTCCTACTGTCATGAACATGGTTCCGGAGGGGGCCCAGGCCCACATGATAGGATTTTACCTGAGGGAGAGCCTAGGCTCGGTGCCATATACCGATAGTGAGTCCGCACCTGTGTAATTGTCGTATGAGGGGGCTCGGGCCTGAGAAAGTTGATGCGCTTCCACCTCTCTCCATTAGTATTATTATTATTTACTAATTTTCCTATTATTATTGTTATTATTATTTATTATCATTATTATTATTTAGTATGATTTTTATATTATTTTTAGTATTTATTATCATATATTATTAGATATTATAATTATTCATTATTTAGTACTATTAATTCTATTATTTATTATGATATACTATTATTATTTATCATCAGTTATTATTATGTATTATAATTATTTATTATGTTTAGTATTAATCATTATTAGTATAACTTATCAATATTATTTATTCTAATTTAATATTAATTATTATATGTACTGTTTATTATTATCATTACAGCATTCAACCTAAACTTTTCTCCAAGCACCTTTTGTATCGGGGAAAACTGTTTCCACCTGTACAAAGTTCGGTCTGGTTGATATGGTGCCTTGTTGAGGAAGCGGGGTAGAGCGTTATATTCCATACGTAGTCTTCGTCGTTTCGAATATGGATTGATTTCTGCTACGAGACTGAATAGCACCGGGGGTCGTAGCTCAAGGATTGCGCGTCATCGATGAATGATTCCAAAGACCTCTTATGATGCCGTGTGAATACCTTCTGTATTGCCTGGGCTTGCTTACTTGCAAGCAACGTGGGGACAGTTCACGACCCGAAAGCTCTAAGAATACTTTCTCAATTATTCTTGGGGTGGAGAATATATATTACTACGACGGAATTTCCAATGTTCGCCGACGGAAGCATTATCGGCTCGCTCCCACAGCCTCGATGGTGGGAATCGGCGGTGAGGATCGTAACACTATAAACGGGACAGGGTTCTGGCGCGTTATCGCTCCGGAAGTTTGCTGACGGTCTGGAAGCAGGGCTACTTTGCTCGAGATCCATTTCTCGTGACTCGATCACACACGCTCTCTCTGTCTCTCTCTATCCTTTATTTTCTGACACTATGTATTGGACAATGTGACTTAGCTCTTTTGTATCTAGGTATGGTATAAAACAAAACAGTTTGTATCCCTCTTCAAACGTAATTTTTTTTTGCATTTATCACAATCCATCATAGATTTCTGTTAAGAGCCTCTCTAGCACATCTGAAGGCATTTTTCTGATTACGAAATTTGCTAATGGGAAATCTTGTCCTGTAAAGGCAGAGTACAATACTAGCTCCTAAACCAAAAATTTAAAAATATCAGTGACTGTAGAGCAATCGTCACTTCTCCCCCCGTTCTCTCGTGGTGGAGTCACGAGGCGATTACCGCAAAGACATCCGGCCCCAGGCACCGTCGGGTCAAACGCGTAACCGCAGCGCCGCACCACTCGTCGCTATGGGAGTCCTAAAGGTTAAAATGCAAGATCTCCCCCAGGAGAGTGAGATTCAATTTCACGTCAAGTAAGAAATTGGAGACGTGTTTCTCCCAAGCTCAAAGGCTAATGAGGAGCCGATGTAAGACTTGGTGAGAAAAATCGTTTGGTATAAGAACCCTCCTGGGGCCGTCCTCAAGCCCCTCCACCCTTACCACTCCCCCAGTGGGTGACAAGGTATAAATGAGGAACACTGAGGCAAATTGAGGTAGAATACGTCAGTCTCCAGGCAACGAAGTCCTCGGATTAAGACCGGGCTACCTAGACTAGATTGGTAGTTTACTTGGCTCGCCAGACCAAGAAGTACCCTGCAAGAGAGGCAGGGGTACCTACCTTAAGAGGCTAAGAAGCAGTTTAACCTCGAGCTAGTCTCTGGTTATCAAACCAAACGCTAAGTTAACTTTAAGTCAACTTACTCTCGCCAGAGAGACTCCGCATATCATGGTGCATCTTAAACACCAGGGGTATTCCTCGTCCTTGAGGAATTAAGGAAAGAAGAAGGAAAAGGCTTCCCCTCGAGCCCGTTACTCGGTGGCCACACCGAACTCATAAAGTTAACTTGGTTGAGGAACCAAGTTCAACTTGTTCTCGTCAGAGAAACCCCCCTCCGTTATACTCGCCATTGAGGAATACTGGAACTAAGAAGAAGCTCATCCTCGAGCTAGTTCCTGGGTACCAAACCGACCTTCAAGTTAAGCTTATTCTCGCCAGAGAAACTCCCCTCCGTTATCCTCGCCCATGAAGAAGACCTTCCCCGAGTTCAGTCCTCGCCCATGAGGAATTAAGTAACGAAGGAGAAAAGCTCCCCCTCGAGCTGGTTACTCGGTTTAAGAACCAAGTTCGGCTCACTCTCGCCAGAGAGACCACGACTACCTTGGTGCCGCATAAAGCACCGTAATTGTTCTAGTCCTTGAAGAACCCCCTCTGAATACCGTGTAGACCCCCTAGGTGCTACCCTTGCTAAAAGGACCTCGTGAACCCACCCACCTACATCTGGCCAGGTGGCACGCGTCGTGAGACAATGACATTCCTGAGGTATTTAAACTCAAGTAGAGTCCGTAAGCCTAAATCATATATATTGCTGTGTGTAGCGAAATTAAGCAATTTTATAGGGTCAAACTAATTGAATTAATTCTTGTGTATGATAATATTCGGAGTATTGCTGTGGTTAATGTTAAATTTTGTGTATTCAATTGTTAAAGTTAAAATATAAGTTTCTTTTGGGAATTATTGTGCGTTTCTCTATATCCTCACGTGTTTCCAAAGGCTCTATTCTTTAAGATATCCATATTAGCACTCTTAACACTCTTAAAACAAAAAGGGGGGCATTCTACGACAGTGACGAAGCCATCAGGTGTGCATAATAATAGAATTTTTTTATGGCCCCATTGATTTGGTTTGCCCTTTATATATTGCTTTATATCTAACTTTGCTGTAAAAGGAGTTATCATTTCATTAATTCAATAAATCTCTTCTCTAATGACTTTTCTGCATCCTTTTTTGGATGGAATCAAGTAAGACTCTAATTTTTCACAACTTATCATTATTATCAGGTTTCTTTTTAATATCAAATAGATTGCACTTTGAAAAATCGATTTACAGGCATTGCATCAGCAATTGCTGAAATTCAAGTACTTGAATTTGTAGACCAATACAATCTAAGCCTAGGAAACCATAATGTACCCATTTTCATGTGTATTCCAATTAGCACTTTAATTTAATTTGCATTTGTTCTCAATCTTTTCCCTGTACAATGAACACGATATATTTGTTTTTTTAGGCATTTGTTCCATGAGCGTATCAGGAATGTACTATTTAAACAAATCATAGGGTTATGGAAGCCCTAACTTGATTCACTTTCAGTCTCTTGACTGGGAAAATTCCATGTAGGATAAGGAAACTACAAACTTATTCTCTCCAAACTTGTCTTACCTTTCATCAGTTTTCTTTTTTTGATGACTGTTCAATTTGCATCTGCTTAGTGTCATTGCTTTCATCTCTTTGATCGCCATCATTATTATCATCATTTCTGACTCATTTTGGAGGACTTCATTTTCAATATATTCAGGATCTTCATCTTCTGAGATCTTAAGGTCCTCAAATGCTGCTAAAACTTCATCATTTCTTCATAATTCATATTGTTGGAGGCTGAAAAATATCCATAAAAAATAGTATATATAATATAAATAAAAAATAATTTTATAAAAATAAACAAATGACAGGTAACAAAAAACATGGTCAATGCCAGATTCACTATTTACAAGATTCAAATAAAGTACATAAACATGCATAATAAAGAAAAAAATTACATTATACTTTCACTTGTTGGATTTGCGAGAGGACGCTGCCATCTTGTATGACTTCTAGTCAAACACTGAATCTGAATCACGTGCTTTTGTGTATAAATGTGTTCAAGAGTTGTCCAAATAATTGGCCAATGTGACTTAACTCAAATAAATTTTATATTCCATTTGTCCAATGTATTGGACAAATGACTAAAAGGGTTGATTTCACCAAAATTGAACAACAGGTGCGAAATATACACTTCTGCATCTGAGAGACACCTTACCCTTATCAACACGGCCAAGGAAAGCCTTCACATGGCTACGGGGACTTTTCAATCCTCACCAATACCGAACATACAATGTGACACGGGAGAAGTACCACTAGACCACCGTAGTCCGCAATACCCTCTCGCCACGTTGCCCGCATCCAGCAACTTCCTACATCGCCGACCACGACCGCTGATTTAAACGGCCAAATGGACACTTTCTTTGTGGGGCACCCATCCATCGTGCGATCATTTTGAGTTGAAGTATAGCTACGGATTAAGGAGATCGTGTTAAGGATGAACTTGATCTATCGACTAGCTTTCCAGAAATACCATTCTGGAAAACAACTATAAATATCTGTTATGGCACATAATGAAACGTACTCCAACACTTCCCGTGTAAAAGAAAATTTTGCAACGCACCGGGAAATCCACATATACTGATGGGTTGAAATTCAGAGATGAAACAGGATCCTCGATGATATCGGACAATTCCATCCATTCTAAAACCGTGCCAAAAGCAGTATCAATCTTAACTCCCCGTAAGACGCACAGCGATGTATTTCTGACTGCCGGGCTTACAGGACTATGCGACCTCTCCTTCTTCCGATGACCCATATCTTATCTTTTTATACTAATTATATTTTACCCTTGCTCCTTTATTCTATCTAATCTATTTTTCTCCTTCAATATTTCTCTACCCATTCGTCAACTCCTCCTTCTACTGCCCATGAATCCCCTTGTTCACGTCCCTTGTGACCCAAAGAACTGAATTTTAGGGGAGGGCAGGCTAACTTCTCTTAAGCCAGTCATCCCATCCTGCCTACCACGCCAGTTGTAGGATTTGGTCAAGGTTTCCCCAAGGAGGGGAGGAGAAGGCGTATCTCACTCCACCCAGTAATAGCAGCCGCGGCCAATCAAAAGGAACCCTGTAGTGCCGTTCCCTTGTTGGGTCAATTTTGGCCGTCACGGGCAGGGGTGGCGAATTCTTTCTTAATGGCCATGGATGAATCCACCGAAAACCATACTACTCACTCAATACAAATGAAAGATCGCAAACAAAATATCTAAACCAAATGATTTAAGTCAATATTGGGACCAGCATGTTGGTCAAGATACATCGCCCTTAGATCTCCAAGAAAGGTAACAAATCGTAAGCGGGGAAAAGAGACAGAATTTTCGGTAAACGTAAACAAAACCAATGCAACGTCAAAGCTAAAAGCGAACAAATCTCGAAAAACCTACTGGCCACCACCGTCCTAGGCAATTACACACTCAATGTAACAGACAAAACCGAACACAACATTAGAGTGGGGAACACCCTGCTCATCTGCTTCATCCACGGGCCAAATAGTTCCAAAACTTTTATATGCAAACCATCCCCCCAAACTATTCGAGGACGACGACTACCAAATTGAATCCATCTTCATTTTTCCAAAAGGGTCACCAACATGTCCAATCCCATTAAAAATAGTAGAAATAACATTCAACCATCAGACCATTCCCAGTAGAATTAGATTCACAGGCACTATGAACCCTATACAAGAAAAGTTGCTGACACCTATACCCTCACAGAGTGGCAGCCAGTTTAGCCTGTTACACTTGGTAGCTGGAAGAGTTACACCTCCTCCCGGCCTGAGTGCGAATTAGGGAAGCTCTGTCCCTCGGTTGACTAAAACTCTTTGATGGGTCCTGGCAATGTTGTTGATGCGCTTTCTCCTCCACCCCACTCACCACTACTTTACCACTTTTTATTATCTTTATTAGCCATTATCATTGTTATCATTCTTATTACTGTTTTATTATTATTTATTATTATTTTTATATTTATTATTATTATATATTATACTTATTGTTTATTGCTATTACTGGATCTTATTAGTATTGTGTATTATTATCATTATGTAATGCAATTATTTATTATTAGCTATCAATATTATTCATCAAATATATTATTTATAATTATGAATTATTATTATCATTATAGCCATCCCCTTAACCTTTTTTACTCGCACATTGTAACAGTAGTGGTGGTTCCACCTGACAGAGTTCGGTCCGGTTGCTATGGTGCCTTTAGTAGACTACATGCCATCCTTGGATCACCTAACACTAGGTTAAGTTAAATTGGTGATCATCCACCTCACTTGTTAGTGGATCTGCCTCTCTCTACCTCTTTTTAATCGCGGGGGACTCTACATCTCACTATGTCCAACGGTCGGTCGGTCCCCGTTTTCATTTTTTTTTTTGGTAATAACATTGTAACTATTCTCCGATTCTAACAAAATCTGAAGCCCATATGTTGTTCTATGTTATGCTTCGAATGATATAATTGCCAAGGTCCTCTCAAGGTTAGTCGGAGAATTATTTGGCAATAACATCATAACTATTCGGCCGATTCAAACGAGATTTAAATCCCTTATGTTGTTTTTCTTTCGAATGATATAATTGCAAATGTATTCCCAAGGTTAGTCCAGGAATTATTGAAAGTTTTGAAGCTCGTAAGGTCATAAATAAGAATAAGTGAGAGCACGCGACTTTTGATCAACAGACCTTGTTATTTCCTACCCTCCTTACCTTTCCAAACTTCCTCATCTATCCACAGAGATTATGGTTGCCATTGTGCACTTTCTTCCTCTTAGGAGCTTTAGTCGAGCGGCCCTGTATACGATGAGGTCCCTACTTACTGCTTGGGCTTAAAACCCACTGGCTAGGCCAAGTATTAGCTCCTGGGAGTATTTGACTGTCGACTCTGCTCACTATCATTCTTTATACATATAAGATGGCTACGGCTGCACCATCCGTTATGGTTAAAGTTACAGGACAATTTAGACTCAATGGCGGGACGGTTTGGAAAAGCCCATCAACGCTAGACCAGGACAGAGTATGTGCAAATGATCACATTCTCGAATTTTATGATCCTACATAGTATAAATATGGTGACAATAGAAGGAAAAAGTAGACTGCGCATAGGGATATTCCTTTAATCGCAGCCTCGACGAACTCCCTAGGTGTCTGGGGGGGGAGGGGGAGGAGATAACACAAGAAACCCATTCGACCTGTGAAGGGGCTCCCTTCGCACCATCCGTCTAGATGCGGCAAATGGACTTCCTCTTTGTGTCACCTTTGGAGCCACTCTTGAGCATGACCACTTCCGTAAACGAGGTGACCCAGGTGGTTGAATTACATTGATCGGTAGGGGAGATAACGCGTCGTGCCCGGTGCAAGGACCGGATTGTGATCACTAGCGACTCACAAAACACCCTGAATGCTATCAGGGCATTATAATCCAAACACACGATGGTTCGCGGTATCCCTGACGCAACGTTTACCGGGAACCAGATCGATGTTGACATTATCTTTTGCTGTATTCCTGGACGTGTGGAAATTGCGGGGAATGAAGGCATCAAAGAGTACGCGAGGATTACCGACCAGAGTAAGGTCTCGCTTTTACTCACACCGAATACATGGCAAGAATCAAGTCAGCCCCCCGGGCTGCATGGCAAAGATGAGACGGCGGAGTGGATTTTAAAGTGGCGTACCATTACGCCACGACTGTTCTAATGGACCTACACCCCAATTCCGCGACGGCTTCAGTTCGCTTTCCTTCTTCTTCAAATTGGGCACACTCGCGGGACGCACCGCTATTTGATGAAACACTCCACTTCACCTTACTGCGACGACTGCGTTGTCACTGGATTGTTCGGCACATTCTTGCTGAATGTTGCACTCTGGTTGATATTTGAGCACGGTATCTGTTTGATCTCGGGAAATGAGGGATCGCTTTCGCTTTTCTCTTCTACCCAGGACGGTTTAGAGCACACAGACTTAGGGACTATTAACTTTTGGGTCGAGCCTGGCGAACTTAATTTTATTTCACTTTCTTTGTTTCGGTAGCATGCTCCTGCGCTAGGATAGTAGGACCTTCCCGAGACGCCGAAGCGTGCTTCCTTTCCCACTCTCAATATTTTCATAGAGGTACCCAACATAATCTTATAACTACCATATATTACACTCCCTTGGTCTTCTCTAACAGTTAATCAATTTTCTCAACCGCTGGGTAGACTCGCTCCCCTTCTAATCGAGTGCAAAGTTTCAACATTTTGCATGGGCAAAAGAAGGTGGATGAGTGACAATTTTCCTTATCACCAACCACTTTGTATGGCTCACTAGGAAAGATATCAATTAGTTTATTCGTACATGTAAATACAGTCAGCCAACACTGACTAACAATCCAAGCAAACCTTCCCAAAATCCAATTGCCAGACCTCGAGGTTCTCAGCAATTATCATTGACATCATCGATCTGTAGGTCGATTTTCATCACTATAAGAATCGTATATTTATCTGAGCTTTAATAAAATGTAGAACTTAATTGGGTAAAATAGTTATTCAGCGGAATCTGTATTTATTCTCTTTTCAGATGTGTAGATAAATAACTTTCGCTTGCAAAAGCAGAGTGTTTCATATGATGGAAGCAATTTTAGACCCAGTATTTTCTCAGACTTTAAGAGATTTTTAGGATTTCAATACATTTTTACCCCATTTTATAATCTAGATTGTAACCCGACTGAAGAGTCTTATCACGTTAGTGGCTGGTTCTTCATTAGGACAATGGATTCTTAAATTGACTTGGGTACTTTTCACAAACCATACAAAAACAAAGCGTAAGATTAGTTATCTACTAAGCTGGCAGACATGGCACCTCCATATGCCCATTGTAAAGACCCGAGGAATTTTCTTTACTTTTCGAAATTCGTTGAATGTCTCAAAGTTAAACATACATAGACATCGAGTTTGGATATGATCTTCCCTCCCTCTCTTCCTCCCCACTTCTCTCCCCCTTACCCTCCCTTCTCTCGCCCACCTGTCAACCCAGTAGACCCCCGACTCTCCTACTCTCTATTCTCCCCCTCCTCTCTCTCTTCCCTCTCCCCATCCCTCCTATCTACCCAGTGCACTCTTTACACCCTCTTCCTCCTCCCCTAGCTCCCCCTTCTATTTCTTTCCCTGCCCCCTCTCTCCTCCTTCATCTCTTCCTCATCCTCCTTTCCCTCTCTCCTCCCTCTTCTCACTTTCTCTCCCCCTTTCCATCTCTCCCTCCTCCTCCCAACTCTCTCTCCTCTCTCCACTTTCTCTCCCCTGTCTCCCCCTCCCCTCTCCCCACTTTCTCTTCCCCTGTCTTTCTCTCTTTCTCAAGTAGAGGGAGAGGTGACGCATCCTTGTCGGGGGAAAGAGAGCTTGTGTCTACCTTTGATTTTTCAAGCTATGTCGGCGGAGGTACCTCTTCTGGGTACCCATTGGTAGGGCTTCCCTTGTCGATTTAGTAGGAAACAAGGTTTTAGACTAAGTGCGTCATTCATCCCCTTTTCTACTATATCCTTCTCCTTTTTTACTTTTATCCTATCTCTCCCACGAATACAAAAAGAAAAAAGAAAAAAAAGCCTACTCCTATCGTGTCACTCTTTCCCTTTTTTTCTTCTATCTACATATAAGGACCTGGAAGCTACCTCATGCGTCAGAAGAGAGGCTTTGTAACCTCTATAAACAGCGCCAATCGACGCTGACTGGTTGCGAGAGACTAGTACTAGAGGTGTCCTAGGCGTTAACCCCTTCCCTGGCGCAAAATTATTGACCATTCCCAGTGCCCATTGACGGGTGCCTCTGGTAGCATCGGTCCAAGGTGATGGCCCTTTGTTTCCAGGTTGGTTGCCAGGCCAATAAAAAGCCTTGGGTTAGTCTCTTGGTGTGGTGGGATATCCATTGAACGCTGCTCCGAGATCCTGGCCGTCTTGAAGGGAACTAGTAGGAGTTTAGTACGGGGCGTGTTCCGTTGTTCACCTGGTGAGAAATCGATGGCCCCTCCGGGGACGGTCAGTGCTGCTTGGTTGGGAGCCACGGCACGCCGAGGTTTTACGACTCGGTCGGACGAACAGCAGCACATGGAGCGTGCCTTCTGTAAGCTCCAAAACGTCTCCGATCGATAGGCGAGAGCGACTCACGTGGTGCGAAATCGCCCCTTCCTTTTTTACTCTTGATTGGTCGCAAAGTTTTGAGAGAGAGAAAGTGTTCAAAATGACCAGCAAAAAAGGACCAGAAGCACTCAAATACACGTGCGCAATATGCCACTTAAATAAGTGTTGCGTGGACTTTCCGGAGGGGTGTTATTCAAAATGCTACCCGGCCAGTTCCTGCACCAACTGTATTCTAAACGGACAAATGAAGGAGCTAAAAGAAACATGTAGGGCTTCCAAGGAAAGGTCTAGGAAGTTGGAGGAAAAAATAAACAGCCTGGAATTGGAACACGCCGGACTGATTCGCAGGCTAGCAGTCAGGATAGCAGAACTAACGTCAAGCCCCGTAGTAAGCACTGCATCTGCAGTAGTACCCTCAGAGCTAGGTCCGCATGCTACGGATAAACCATCAAAGAAAAAGAAAAAAAAGGGTAAGAAACAGGAAGAAGAGAAAGTTGAAACAGAAGATAAAGTAGAAGCAGAAGAAGAGAAAGTTGAAGCATAAGAAGAAAAGATAAAAACAGAAGAGTATATAACAAAGGAATATAAAGGAGAAATGATGAATAAGAAAAAGAAGAAGAAGAAAAAGAATAACAAGAAAAATAAGCTGGAGAAGAAAGAGGGAACCGAAAGTTCGTTTCCGGAAGGAAACCCTCAAACCTCTGCATGGAAATGTCCGAGTGTTACCCTTGTGGGCGATTCCTAAGCACGAGGTTTGCAGCCCCTGCTAGCGGCCCGCCTTCGCACTAGTGTGAAGTTATGCTGCCATCTCGGACGGGGTAACCACCACATCAGCGTAGAGGCTGAGAAATCTCAGATCTCCGAGAGTTCAGTCGTTGCCCTGATGGTGAGTGGAAATGACATCTACCTCCGAGGAGGCAAAGTAGGCCCCAGCGAGGAAAATCTCAGCACGAACATGGGAGCCGTGAACGACTGTGGATTGAAAACTCGCAGACTGGTCGTTGTAGGGATGCTCCCAAAAATAGGTCCTAGCCGAACAGCTCACTTAAGGTACGTAACCTTGAACCATCGCCTGCCCGACCTCTGTACGGCGGAGGGGGTCTTCTTTTTGGAGCCTTACCGTACCTTTTACGGTCGAAACGACCTCTAACAAAGGGACAGAGTGCACCTTTTATTCAAGGGAAAGGCTGTACTCTGTAACTTAATCCAGGATGTCGTAGAGCGGACGCAGAGGAGCGTTCTTAGATGTGGCAAAGACAAGTACTCCCACACAAAAGAAGCCGGGAAACGGAATAGCGTAGAGAGTCCTACACTGGGGGACTTCCTTAAAGTTCTTCTGTTCAATGCAAGGTCAAGCAGGAATAGGTTTCTTGAGCTCCGTGGCCTCGTAGCAACGGAGTCGTGGATAAAAAACTCAAGCCGAGATTTTGAAGGTGAATTCACGATTCTCGATTACCAGATCTTCCTGAAAGATAGGCCAGACAGAGAGGGTGGCAGTGTGGTGTTGTATGTCGAGAAGACTCTCAACTCGAAGGATTGCAACATGGTATCTGACCAAGAACTACTACGTGTTGACCTAGAGATAGGTCCTGCCAAATACAGGACCCTGGTGCTTTATATACCTCCTGCCGAACTCGTTGAAAAGGACAGAGATCTGTACCAGCTACTAGGAGAACTTGTCGAAGACAGAGTTGGTATCGTCATGGGAGATTTCAACACACAAGTTGACTGGAAAACCAGAGAACCCTGTGGCGAGAACGCACTAATCCTGGAGTTCACAAAACACGAGTTCCTCACTCAATGGGGGGGGAGAGCCAACGAGAGGAGACAATATCATCGACTTGGTTTTCACCTTTGAAGAAGACATCGTTGGGAACCTCTCTGTTGGCGAAGAGCTCGGTGGCAGTGAGCACCGACTAATTAGATTTGTAGTCAAAGTCCCCAAGGCAGAGCCTGCAACTAGTAAATCGAGGAAACTTGATTCGAGAAGAGCAGACTTTGCAGGTCTACGCGGTGGACTGACTGACGCAAGGAGAGAAGTGTGCCATGCTGTTGAAGACTCGTGGAACAGCTTCAAAACCACATTCATGAGTATTAAATCGCGTTTCAACCCTCTGAAATTCCCCCGTCGGTCTTTTGTTCAACCAAAGTGGTTTAATCGAGAAATCGCCCAACTGCTTATGGAGAAAAGAGATGTGTACCGGTAATCGAAGATTTCGGGTGACTTTGATGAATATCGGAGGCTAGGCAGGAGAGTGAAGTCCAGCATAACGGCGGCTAAGCGGTCTGAGAAACTCCGAGTGGCGAGACTCTGTAAAGAGAATCTCAAGGAGTTCTTTGGATATGTAAACAGCCGTAAACGAATCCGTCGAACGATTGGCCCTTTGAGGAATAAGGATGGGATATTAAAGCACTGAGATGCAGAAAATGCTAACCTTATCAACGACTACTTCTCTTCAGTGTTTACTGAAGAGTGTGGTCCCATAACTCAGCCGACGGATTCCTACTCGGGGGTAAAGCTGGAGGATATGAACTTCACCGAAGGAGAAATAAAAAAGAAGATCAGTCACCTAATGACGAATAAGTCACCTGGCCAGGGTGGGTTTCTAGCTGAAGTGTTAAAAAAAGTGCGCGATCAAGTGTCACGACACCTGAGCGCAATCTTCAACATGTCAATCCGGACCGAATGCGTTCCTAGAGACTGGCGTGAACCGGATGTGACTCCTATCTTCAAGAAAGGAGACCGTAGCCAACCGTCGAACTACTGACCTATCAGTCTGACCTCGATAGTCGGTAAACTCAGGGAAAGCATGATGGTGGACAAAATTACATCGCATTTAGAGTCAAAGCTGCTACTTAGGATTTCCCAGCACGGGTTCCGAAGGCAACGGTCATGCCTGACGAACCTTGTGGAATTCTTCCACTTCGTCTTCTGTGAGCACGATCGGCACAAGGCGGTGGATGTGGTCTACTTAGACTTTCAGAAAGCCTTTGATAAGGTACCATAGCGCCGCCTTCTCCGAAAAGTCTGAGCGCTGGGCATAGACGGAAAAGTAGCCGGCTGGATAGAGAACTGGCTAAATGGCAGACGGCAACGGCTAGTGGTGAATGGACAGGCTTCTGAGTGGGTTCCCGTTACTAGCGGAGTGCCTCAAGGTTCTGTCTTACTATTCATCATCTACGTCAACGACATAAATGGTGACATGGTTGCCAAGATTTCTCAATTTGCCGACGATACCAAGCTTGGTATGAACATTGCAAAGTTGGAAATACTGCCCGCCTGCAAGATGATCTTCGAAAGATTGGGGAGTGGTCTGATACGTGCCAAATTCCTTTCAACGTAAACAAATGCAAAGTGATGCATATCGGCCATCGAACTCATCAATTACCCTATATCCTTAAGGGCACTGCTTTTGAATCCACCGACACTGAGAAGGACTTGGGTGTAACTATCACGAGTGACCTCAAGTTCTCGAAACAGTGTATTGAGGTGGAGAAGAAAGCCCAAATGATGTTAGGGTATATAAAGCGACAGTTTGGATATCGGAACAAGGAGATAGTACTGTGTCTGTACAACTCCCTCGTCCGACCGCACCTAGAGTATGCCGTACAATTTTCGAGTCCTTCATTTCGAAAGGACATCGCGAGATTAGAACGCGTGCAAGCCAGGGCAACCAAACTGATTCCTTCTATCAGACCTAAAAGTTATGAAGATAGATTAAGGGAATTAGATATGTTCTCGCTGGAGACCCGAACACTACGTGGTAAGCTTATCGAAGTGTTTAAAATACTTCGAGGCTTCGACAGAGTGGGCTACGGGAATATTTTCCAGCTCAGCGAGGGGATAACAAGAAATCACGGCTTTAAACTTGAACTGAAGCGATACCACCGTGATCTGTGTGGGAAATTCTTCACTTAGAGTATCTGCATTAGTTGGAACGCACTTCCGACGAAAATTGTCAACAGTGAATCTGTTGACTAGTTCAAGTCAAGACTAGATAAAGTCTTGCAAAATCGCCGTTAAGATCCTCGCGACTGATCCTTGAGGTTGCCAACGGACACTTTCGCCGATTGCGCCAAAAGTACCCTCCTAGTATGGACTATAAGGTCTTCTAGGGTACTTATTTTCTTAGTAGCTCCTTTTAGCTCCACCTTCCCTCTCTCACTCCCTCCAAACTTCCCCTACATTTTCGTCTCTCTGCTATCTAACTATCTCTTCTACCCTCACTCTCTTCTTTCCTATGGTTAGAGGGTTGGAAAGGGGCGATAAGTTGGAGGTGGAGAGATGGGATAGAGGGGAGGGAAGAGATGGGGGAGGGGAAAAAAAGAGGGCTAAGTTGATTTTTAGGACGTGATTTTTTTAATAATTTTTAATATCATTTTAACTTAGTTTGCGAATGAGCTCCTGTCGCACCCTGTCTCCCCCTGTTAAGAAGGGGGAGAGAGGGAGAGGGGTAATGGGGTTAGGGAAGATAGAGAGGAAGAAGGGGGAGGAATGGCAAGAGGTGAGGGGATAGGTTAGAGGAAGGAGTAGGTGAGGTCATAGTAGTAGAGGAAAAGGGAGTTGATAATATAGGTGAATCTGGAGCTGAAGGGTTAGAGATTATCACAATCGATTTCAAAGATTACGAGGCTGAAGACTAACAGCTCGAAGGCCCGGTAGCGAGCGACGCCAAGCGTAAGCTCCCCGTGTAAGGGAAGAGTAGCGAAGCCATCGCTTATATATATATATATATATATATATATATATATATATATAGTTAGGAAAAATATGAAGACACACGTGATAGTTCCAAACATTTAATTTCCTGACCATTCGGTCCTTAACAATGACCATCTTCCGCGAATTGAACTCTAATACGAATACAAGACATTTTTAAGAATTAAATGACAAAATTGCAAATTAAAGTAAACAATTCAATATCAGTTACAATATGAAAAACAACTAAAAAATAAACATGACAGGAATCAGAAACGAAACCAGAAAGAAAAGCAAGCAGTTAAATATAAGTTAATTTACGGATATATGATATTGAAAAATATATGTTAAAAACAGTTGAATAAAAAGGGTAAAGCGATTGATAAATACGAGTTTGACCAAGAAAGGAAAATTTAAAACTTAATTAAACAATATTTCCGGAAATAACAAATATGAATAATAAACATGAATTAAAACCAATAGGAATAGAAGAAATTTGTTTTAAATTAATACACGACAAAACTCTAAGGGCAGGGCGAACAATGAAAAATGAAAGATAAGTAAAATAAAAAAGCTAGGAATCAGAAAGGAAAACAAAAAACAAAGCAAATCCCTCTATAAGACAACCCTCTCAAAAACTTAACCACCCGCTTGACCCTGATTCTTTCAGTTTAATAACTTCGCTTCCTTTTCTCTGGATTCAAAAATTTGGAATCCGAACTTAATGATTATTCATCCTCCCTCAAATTACTCACTATATATGCAAATAGCAAAACATACAACAAACCAAATCCCCCTACAGAGTTTTACTACTGGCTACTCCCGACCATAGTAATCAGTCTCATTTTTATTCTTTGTGTTTATTTTAAAAATTTTGTCCCCATTGTATCCAAATGATTATATATATATATATATATATATATATATATATATATATATATATATATATTCATTTTCCTTAGTTTCATGTTAATCATTCTTATTTTCTGCTTCACTATTGCTTAATTAAGTTTTAAACTTTCGTTTTTTAGTTTACTCGTATTTATTGATCGTTGAATCACCTTTTCCCTCTGTATTCAACTGTTTTTGACCTAGAATTTTTCACTATCATATATTTGTATTTTTAACTTAAATTGAACTGTTTGGTTTGCTTTTGGTTTTCCTTTCTGATTCCTGGCTCTTTAATTTTACTTCCCTTTCATTTTTCATTGTTCGCCCTGCCCTTAGAGTTTTGTCGTGTATTAATTTAAAACAAATTTCTTCTATTCCTATTGGTTTTAATTCATGTTTATTATTCATATTTGTTATTCCCGGAAATATTGTTTAATTAAGTTTGAAATTTTCCTTTCTTGGTCAAACTCGTATTTATCAATCGCTTTACCCTTTTTATTCAACTGTTTTTAACATATATTTTTCAATATCATATATCCGTAAATTAACTTATATTTAACTGCTTGCTTTTCTTTCTGGTTTCGTTTCTGATTCCTGTCATGTTTATTTTTTAGTTGTTTTTCATATTGTAACTGATATTGAATTGCTTACTTTAATTTGCAATTTTGTCATCTAATTCTTAAAAATGTCTTGTATTCGTATTAGAGCTCAACTCGCGGAGGATGGTCATTGTTAATGACCGAAATGTTAGGAAAATATATGTTTGGAACTATCACGTGAGTCTTCATATTCCTCCTACGAATTAAATTAGCTTCCTAAGTAACAACTCCATCATCAGTATATATATATATATATATATATATATATATATATATATATATATATATATATATATATATATATATATATAAGAAAGGGCAAATACAAGTTCTGCAGGTGATAACAACCACCACAGGGCTCTCGCCATATTTATTTTCTGTTTTTCAAAACAATTTTGAAGACAGAAAGAAAGATGTAGAAACCTTGTATTGCAAACTATATAACAATGCAGTACAAAAAGAGAAATTGGACGCGAATGAGCAACGAGACAAGAAACAGGAGTTTTTTAGAGGTAAGAGAAAGGGAGATTAGAAGAACACTAGAATCAAAGAGAGCAGAGGGTGGCACAAAAATTCCTTGGAGGTTCCTAGCTTAGGGATATACTGGGTTTGATGGGGTAACCCTTTGAGGGAGGTAGAGTTACTGTGCCTAGTAGCTTAACGTTAGAGCATCTGGCCGGCAATCAGGAGACCCGGGTTTGAATTCCGGCCAGGAATTTCAAACTTTTTTCCCCTGGTGTTATTTCTGTCTTCTCGGTAAAGGATTGCATTCATTGTGCCGCCCTCTGCTCTCTTTGATTCTATTATTCTACTAATGCCCCTTTCTTTTGCATCTAAAACACTCCTGTTTCTTGTCTCATTGCTCATTCACGTCAAATTTCTCTTTCTCTTGTATATATGAATATATATATATATATATATATATATATATATATATATATATATATATATATATATATTATATATATATATATATATACATATATATATATATATATATATATATATATATATATATAAGTATATATATATATATATATATATATATATATATATATATATATATATATTATATATATATATATATATATATATATATATATATATATATATATATATATATATATATATATATATATATATATATATATATATATAAAATCTGAATCCTGCACGTGTACCTGGCACTCAAAATATATAATATATCCTATAATAATATTGTGACAGAGATGTTCCTGTGGGACGGAACAAGAAGTCTTGTTCTCTATTTCCGTCTGAAAGACAAATAACCACAAAATTCCGATCCATTCATACTTTTAACACACACAGCTTTTTCAGGCAGATGTTGGTGTGGCAAAATGCTCTCTAGATTTTATTTCATTCTTCTCAAATTAATCAGGAGAAAATTTCATAAAATGACCCATTTTTAACCTTTATCGCCCTTTCTCACCCTCAACTGGGTTTAAACGGGCACTTTCTTAGTTCGCCAAGAGAAAGTGAGTCTCTCTCTTGGTTACTCTTTTCATCTTTTTAAAATCTCTCCTTATCGGTTTCGCGCTCATTTATACCCAGCATCTGGTGGAAGAGGGCATTAAACGTTTAAAAAGTTCTTCTATGTCTTGTTATTAGAAAAAGGATAACTTTCTTAATATGTTATCAAATTACCACTTAAGTGACTACTTGATTTAGATACCACAAGGGGATGGAGGTTGTAGCATAGGCAATCACTACTCCTGCCACGCCTGAAACCTGGAAAAGTAGCACGCCCCCTTGACCCCACTGCTCCAAGTGAAAGAGAAAGAAAAAAGCGTTCACCTTTCTAAAAACACAAAAATAAACTTGATTTAGAAAATAATTCCCAATTTGAAAACCGGTTTACACCCAGTGGCTTTTGGACCAACCAGATTTAAAGGTTTAAAAAAGTACAATCTTTATTAAAACCACAAAATAATTATTAAAATGACAACTTCGAATTATTTTATCCCACCAAATTACTCCATTATTTAAAAAAAATAGATTTAATATATTTAAAAAAAAAACTAAAACCTCTCCACCTATTAAAACATAACGAATGCAGTTCTATATTCTTAGGAACCGATCAATCATCGAAAGGAAAGAATTTTGCTTTCTGCTGACCCGGATGTTTCCTTTCTTCCCGATAAAATCTCCCCAGAGTAATATGGAAACTAGGAATGTACTAATGAGACTCCCGAAAAATTCCGCATATTTAATGACTTTCTTAATTACCTTTTAATAATTTTAAAGTTCCAATTCCTAGTTTGTATCAAAACTTTTTTCAAAAAATAGCCTATCATTCACTGCCTTAATATTCATCATTCTCTTGTCCTTTAGCCCTTCACCTTCAGCATAGTTCCTATAACAATCGTTATCTGCCCAGTAGCACTGAAGATATGCAAACGCAAACGCAAAGGGATTTTTAGCATTATATTTTTCTATATACAGAGTTAAAACAATGTTCTATATTACTCATTCATTAATATATTTATATATATATATATATATATATATATATATATATATATATATATATATATATATATATATATATATATATATATATATACGGTTAAGAAGGCAATGTTATGGCTAACTCAGCTCTTCGTCAATCCTTCGGAAGGAGCTCTTCTCACAATCAAGAGAGGAGAACGTATAATCGAGCTTTTCTAAGCAATCTAAAAATAATTGCTCTCAATCAGCCTTTTTAAATTGTTATCCCTGATTTCGGCTAGAATAAAAAAATCGCTTTACCCATTCTAGCCCAGCCTTATAAATCGAGAATTATTTTTGCAATAACGCAATTGTAATTATGTGGTTAAGAAGGCAAGGTTATTGCTATTCAAATCTTTATCAAGAACTAGGAATAATTTACGAGGGGTGGTCAATAAGTGTTGCGAATCGGTACGGTAAAACAGAGGAAGGGGAAAGGCTCTTTGTGGGCGGTGTTAGAACAAGTTATAACAAGTCAGGATCTGCAGCTGCACGCTCCTGCCTCGTCTATTTAAGAAGCAATAGCTGATCGCAGATCGTCAGTCAAAAATTTTTCAACAATGGAGAAGGTTGAGCACCGCGTAGTGATCAGATTTTTGACCAAGGAGGGCAAGGATGCAAAAGAGACCCATGAACGCATGGTTGCGGTGTATACCGACACCGCCTATTCCTATGCAACCATTGCTCGCTGGAATAAGGACTTTTGCCATGGTCGTGAGTCCCTTGAAGATGACCCCGTCCAGGACACCCGTCAGACGTGACCAACGAGGACAATGTGGCCCGTGTGGAGAAGATTATCCTCGAAAATCGACGGGTGAAGATCGAAAAAATCGAGTGAGAACTTGGAATATCACATGGAAGTGTTATGAACATCATCCACGACAATTTGGCCATGACCAAGGTCTCTGCCCGTTGTGTCCCTAGAAACCTCACGAAACTTCACGCCCCATGATTGACTTCAACGTCGTCAAAGTTCGGGGGAGCTGCTGCTCTTGTACAACCAAAACCCGGCGGGATTCGAGTCACACATAGTCACAGTGGATGAAACGTGGTTCCATAACTGGGATCCCGAGATCAAGCTCGAAAGCATGGGCTGGAAGCACTGGGGCTCTCCAACCCCCATCAAGTTCCGGACTCAACCCTCAGCCGGGAAGATTATGGCCACCATCTTCTGGGATCCTGGGGGAGTGTTGATGGTGGACTATGCTCCTCGTGGAAGGACCATTACAGGCCAATATTACGGCGAGGAACTGGGTGGGTTGAAGAAGTGCATCCGTCAGAAGCGGCGCGGCAAATTGACACGCGGTGTCCTGCTCCTCCACGACAATATCCCTGTCGACAAGGCCAGAGTTGCACAAGCTGCCCTGCGCGAGTGCGGATTCAAAGAGCTCAACCATCCCCCCTACAGTCCAGATCTGGCCCCTAGCGACTACTTTTTATTCCGCCAGCTCAAGGCTGCACTGCGTGGACGCCGGTTTGTGGACGATGAAGATGTCTAGCTCGTCGTTCAGGAGTAGATTGAACAGCAGTCGGGGGATTTCTGGTTGTCGGGAATTCGAAGCTTCAGGGACAAGTGGCGCAAGTGCATTGAAGTCGAGGGTAGTTATTTTGAAAAATAATAAAACCCTTTTCCTCATATCTCGTTTTCTTATATCCGAATTGCAAAACTTATTGACCGCCCATCGTATCCTCGCAATCACGAGAGGAGAACGTATAATCCAGCATTTATAAGCAATCTCAAAAAGATTGCTATCAGATCAGCTATTTAAATTGTTATTCCTGCTTTCAAAGAGACTGTAAAAATCGCTAACTCGTCTAAATTTCAAAATATTAAAAAATCGGAAGAAAAAATTATAACTCAATTGGAAGACAAAGTCAATCGACTTCTTAACAACCTTAAATCTCTTTCAATTATCAACCATGAACTTTACTCAAAATTACATGTTACTGGTTCTGGCTTAGCAAAACTATATTGTTTACCTAAAATATACAATGCAACTGAAAGTAATAACATCCACCCATTTTAAATATTTTAATAAGGAAAAATAAAAAATAGTGTAGAAACATCTGTTTACAGGAAGCCCACTAATACGTTATGCTTAAAAATTTAGGACCTTAGATTTGAAATATAAAATATCGCCGATTAAAACCCTTATTCACCGCGCATACAACACTTGTTTATTTCATATTCTTATAATAAAGAATTGCAACACATCTAATCCTTCTTTTGTACAGTGGTTTTTCCTTAAATATTTTTGAAAAGTAAATCTTCACATTTTTAAGTGGAGTGTAATAACCAGGTCACCCGGAAATAACAGTGGCAAAGGACAAACATTACTTGATTATGACTGTGAAGGGATGAGAGAGAGAAGGAATTACCCTCCCCACCCTGACTTCCCCAGTTCGCCGTTTACGCTCTAAATTCGCGCTATGGAACCTTATCGCGACCCAAGGCAATTAAGGAAGTCTGTTGGCGATGAATCTCTCTCCCCGTCTAGATAATTTCTGAGTGTATAATCGAGACTTCGAAGTTCACATGCAGATTGTGTCTGAAGTCGCCGTCCAGTACGTTAGCCGTAACGTCTTCGTTAGTCGAGAGAGAATCGACTACATTCTCGTCCAGAGATGAATTGAGTGATTGTCGAAGAGCCAAGGAAGAGCTAGTCGTTACTCAGTGTTGTTCGTGGAAATAGTTAGGCGCACTTCAACCCTTCTCACCACGTCTTCGGATTTTAAGAATCGGAAAAGCCATCGCTGAAGCACCCTCCGTTTGCCTCTTAAGGATAAGAAGCCCCCAACTTTAGTTTCTCAAGTTGAATTGAGCGTCCCGTGAGATGCCCACAAGTGCAAGGTCAAACTTACCTACTTGGTCCTACTCGCCACACATCAAGGTAAAAGGGATTTAACCCCCCGCTTTGTCACGCTACTCCCACGTTTACCACGTCGAACCTCAAGG
Source organism: Ceratothoa steindachneri (assembly GCA_963969495.1). Taxonomy (NCBI): domain Eukaryota; kingdom Metazoa; phylum Arthropoda; class Malacostraca; order Isopoda; family Cymothoidae; genus Ceratothoa; species Ceratothoa steindachneri. Next base: position 119,519,980 of record OZ018323.1, on the reverse strand, counting down.
ATCCCCTTTGCTCTAGAACTTGCATAATTGTAAAATCATTACTTAATTCATTATCCCTCGATTCAAACTTAATTGATAGTGTTAATCATCTTAGCCTTGAACCGTCAATATTTAATTTCATTACCATTTCACTTACCCTATATATATATGTAAACTTTAGTCCTATTAAAGTATATTTTTGCAGCCGTGTTTGAATATTCCTTGGCTTAGCAACTCTGTATTTAAGCACTCTTACAGCCATACCCAGATGGAGCCTTAATTTCGGTCAGCTAGTAGGCCCGTGTGCGTATAATCGCGTACACCTGGTCATACCATGACAATGCCAGAGCTAGATATTTATAATAAAGTCAGCCGAAAATTACACGCATTGTTAAAGAAATATTTTTGTCAAATAAAATTTCAAATTGCTTTTATAAACAAAGTAAATATAAAATCTTTCTTTAAAATAAAGGATCCAGTTCCAAAGGATCTTAAGAGTTTGATAATATACTTATTTAAATGTCCTGGGTGTTCCCATGGCAAATACATCGGAAGTTCCGTGACAACTCGGAAGGCAAGATTCTCGTCTCATATGGGGATAAGTAATCGAACATGGTAAATACATCGGAAGTTCCGTGACAACTCTGAAGGCAAGATTCTCGATTCTATATGAGGATAAGTAATCGAACAGGCAAGATACTTCAAACTGAAGAAAATTCATCAATCAGAGCCCACGCAATAAAATGTAAAAGTGATATCTCTATCGAAGATTTCGAAATTTTAAATTCACATAAATGCCCTAGTACACTTCAAATCTTTGAAACAATATATATTAAACAGTTAAACCCAGACTTAAATAGTTATTTGTCGTTGGTTTCCCTCCTACTTAGCTAATTAGTTTTTGTATATGGGACGCGGATCTCATTTTGGCATTTGTCAGGTAAACCTGTAACATCGTTTAACCCGAGCTAAGGCTAGGTTGGTGTTTTTATACAACCAGTTTCTGGATTATTTTTACGTTGATTTTTCGTTAAATGTTGCTTATGAAAGTTAATAGTCTTAGTATTTCGTTTAATAATAATTTTTTTTCCAGTTCTATATAAATATTGGACTTATAATCCTACCTGTGAAATTTAAGTGATTTTGCAGTCACTAACTAATTTAAATATTTTAAAATACTGTCTTTTTACTATAAATCTAAACTCTAATTTTAAAATTATTTAAACTCTAATTTTCCTATTAAAAGCTAAAACTATCAAAGTTATATTTGTACCTTTAGAATTGTGCTATAGTATATATTTTATAGGTCTAAAAAATGACCGTATTATGGTCGAAAACGTCATAACTGTGTTAATTTGTTGGATAAGAGAAATGGCCCGCTCAGCGCAGTCATTCACAACAGCTCATGTGCTGCTTTTTCGAAGCGACGATACAAATCATCGGTTTCTCAAGACAAGGGATCCATCTTCAAGAATTGGAGTTCTAAAAGATTCACTGGAAATATCATTTTTGTTTTCATCCTAAAAAATTCAAAGAGGGAACTCTGTGGCGAAAATGTCTTCCCATTGACATTGTTCAATCATTTCGGTTTCTCATGTCGAATCATATTATTCACCATTTTCCGCTTTTCATCATCTGAGATACGGTCGTCGAACAAGAAATGTCCCACAACTTCCTCTGAAATATACCAAAGATGGCGTTTGAAAGCTGTCAGGGCAACATTGACAAGTTTTCCTTCTGGAATTCCTTTGCATGAGATTCATCCTATGCATATCATTCTTGGCAGCATAAAGACCGATTGGTAACTCATTCCAAAATGGCACATAGCACAGAGCGACGAAGAGGGAAAAATCTCGAATTGCTTTTAGCTCACCCTCTATCTGAGAAAACTGTTCACGGAAGAGAAATAATTTGATTCTATACATACCCTTTCCCATCTCTCTTGCATGATGGAAAGCACCTGGTGAAGCACCTCCAAGGAAGATGTAAACAAGAGTAATACGTTCCTGATAATTATCAACTCTTGTTGCAGTTAACTTCAGAGTAACTTCAAGACGTCTCATCGCTTCCTCGCGTGGTACGGAACAATCACCTACATAGTTTGCCAAGAAAACGTCATCATCTTCAGGTCTCTTGAAGTATCTTTGGTCGAGGTATTCACAATGGTCTTGAAAACGTACAAATAATGTGGTGGTTGTTGCGGAAGAAGGACCGTAGGTGGAACGGAACACAATACGTGATATCGACAGGCAAACCAAACAAACTCCTCTGCATTTGTTCTTGAATTTTTATACAAGCGCCTGGTTGCAAACCTGTGTTTGAGGCTGTTGTGACGAATACCATAGCCTTGATTTGCTTCGACAGGTCTCACTCCTTGATAACAGACAGACATGAATTGGCTTGATTAGTACCCAAACTGGATCCAATTTTGGGAACACCTAGGAAGCATTCAACACCATCTCTTCCTGGGGAAACAATTGCAATTCTGTAAACCTTCTCTCGACCAGAGCTTGATACAAATATGTGAGGCAATAGCTCACCATCCCAATGCACCACGAGAGGTTCATCTCGTGGAAGACTTCCCGTGATGTCATCCTTGATTCAATTAACTGCTTGTTCACGGTTCTTCTCCTGGTACTTGTAAATTGAACCCAGAGACAAAGTGATTTGTTCAATGTCAATGCTAATAGACTTTGCCTGAGCCCCCAGGTGGTACATTACTTTCCTATGAGATACACCAGTATGATTCACAGCCATCGTCAGTTTGGGTTTCAAGAAAATGTTCTTGGGCATCGGTAAACGGCTGTGATTTTGAATGTCCTGTGAGGTGACGATTTCAACGGCTGTTCGTTTTTCCACCTCACATTTCTTCTTGCGTTCATCTTCTACTTCAGCTTTTTTATTTTTCTTCTCTAGAGAGTTCGAATAATTCATGTCAATTCCAACCATGCTCCTGTGGGAACGATCATATCGTTGTTTCAACAAGAAAGCTTTATCTTTTTAATTTTTCATCATAATTAGTGCATCTTTGTAATCAATATCAAAGATTTGATCTAAGTCATCACAAAACATTTGTTCTTTCATCCCATAATTCTAGAAATCCCGCAGAAGATTCTTCTTGAGACCTTTGTACTTCGTAATGAGATCTATATGTATCTTTTTGGTGTAAAACTTCGTGCTGTATGGATTGTGGCCTTCGTCCATGACGAAAAAACTGCTTCTGCAACTTTCTTCGTGATCTCAGATTTCGTGCACTTTATGTCGAGGTGATGGTAAAAGAAGTGACGTAGGACTTGGCCGTTGGACGGGAGTCAAGAAGCAGTAATCTCTTTCCTTAGAATGTCTTAGGAGCCAAAATGAAGCTGCGCTATGTATAGCAATATCAAAGTTCACCCTCAACAAAAACAGAAGAGAGAATTAGGTGATGAGTCATTGATGAGGTATTTTTTTTTGCATTAGTTTAAAAGCGAACAATTTGAGCGACCTTTAAATCTGCTCTGATCATTACAAAATTTTGGTATAAATTCGACTTACATGAATATGATTAGGAAACGAGGCGATATGCAACTGAATGTATATACAAACTTTGAAACTTACCCTATGGCTTTGAAATACCTTATATATATATATATATATATATATATATATATATATATATATATATATATATATATATATATAAGTAAAAGAACCTAATGGCGAGTTATGGTATATGATAGTGAAACTATGGAGGGGGGGCCTTTATTATAACTTTATTTATTTATCAATGTTATTCTTCAACCTGAGATTTATATATTCAAATCTATTTACTTCTTGAGATGAAGATGCCCCTTCAAACATTGACTCCATTTATCTGACTTAATATTCTTGTAGGCTGAGATTATTTCTTCTTTAAGTTAGGTTGGCTGTGTTAATTCTTGATCTTCTTTTTCTTGATGTATCTTCCTTTTAACGACGATGTGATGATTTCTTCCAATTCTGATGACGTGATGACTTCTTCTGCTTCATGATGACGTGATGATTTTTTGAGACGAGTTAGCCCTTGAAGTCGTTTTCTTTCCGTTTTCCTTGGCATCGGTCTTCTCTTGAGTCTATTTCTTGAGTTGTCCATAAAGCGATTTCCGTTTTCTTCGAGAATTTCCTTCGTAAAAATTGTGGACTTTGGGGATCGATCGCGGGTCTTTTGAATCCAGAGGCTAGCACTATACCGTTACTCTACGGTGAAGTCCGGGCTGACTTGGTAATTTAATGGGCTATTTATATTCTCGTTTTTGGAAGGAAGTTTTTCTCTTATACATATTCGCACCTCTACACAGGTCCCTTTCTAGAACGCAGAACGAATTTGAGGATTGGGGAGAGACTAGTCTTGGATTTCTTAACCGAGGAGTAGTAGCTCTCCCTTCCCAGCCTCCGAGTCTGCGGGGTGAGTGCAGCTAATTTAGTGAAATTGAGGAGAGCGAACTAAGTTTTCGACGCTAATCAGTAATATCCTTTCCCGGGTCTCCGGTTCCCAGCAGCACTTTTTCTTAAACTCTAGTAGGAGAGCCGGTGCAGTTGTAATGGAGATCAGAAGATTGTTCGGTTTTTGAGGGTCACCAGTTATGGGCGGAGGGGGAGCCATATTTATCTTTATTTCTTAGTGAAGTTGCCCCTTGAAACATTTGACTCCATTTATTTATCTGACTTAATATTTGAGTAGGCTGAGATTCAATCTTCTTTAAGTTGGCTGGGTTAATTCTTGATCTTCTTTTCTGGATGTATCTTCATTTTTAACGATGATGTGATGATTCCTTCCTATTCTGATGACGTGATGACTTCTTGATGCTTATTGACGATTTTGATGGGATGAGATGAGTTGAGACGAGTTAGCCCTTGAAAGTCGTATTTCCTTGAATCCCGTTTTCTTTGAGCGCGGTTTTCTCTTGAGTCGATTTCTTGGTCCTTATGGATTAATTAGTCCTTGAAGGATTCTCCGTTTTCTTCGAGAATCTTCTTCGTAAAAATTTGTAGACTGTATGTGATCGATCTTGGGTCTTTGTATCCCGAGGCAAGCACTCTACCGTTACGCCACGGCTTAGTCCATGCTGACTTGTAAATCAATGGGCTATTTATATTCTCGCTTTTGAAAGGAAGTTTTTCTCTTATACATCTTCGCACTTCTACAAAACCACTGTATAGGAGCCAAAAGTTTAATTTAAGAGACTAGTTTCAGTATAAAGTTTATCATACCCTCTTCAGTCGTATACTGAGAATGCACTTGTTACAAAAGTCTATATAGCATACATATCAGAAAAAAACAAAAAGAAAAAACACAAAGAAACACAAAACGGGGAAAAATGGTCATTAATCAGGGGATGCGTGTCTAAGATCGTTGACTAAGCTGTTTACGATGACTTTATGGGAATGGGGGATGCATTTCAATTGTCCATCTGACAAATTAAAATTGGGAATTTCTCCTATTAATATAGATTCACTATTTTTCTTTTACGGAAATCTTTACAATTATATATGATTTGTGCCTTTGAATAGTCAATTTGGTGGTTGAAATTGCTAATATGATTAAAAATACTCAATGTGCTACTCCTTCGTCTGACATCAACTTTATTTCATAAATTCGTTTTATTAAGGTTCCTCCGGTCTCTCCTATGTAAAATGGGGGACAGTTTGTAGAGCCACACAAGATTAAACTTGCATCTTCTTCATTTAGCTGATCCACGGGCTTGGTAGAAGGGAAAGATTTAAGGATAGAAAAAGGGTATTTAAATGTGGTTAGGCTTGGACAAATAACTTTGTTCACTCCTTTGAGGAGGGGAGAAAAGGGGAGGGATAGAGACTTCGTATTACTAAATCTGTTTTTATCCGTAGTACGGTAATGAGTAGATTTTGCTTGGGATAAACTTTCGTTGATCACGTGGAGGGGATAATTTAATTCAATGAAACTGCAGGTTATATATGTAATCTCGTCTTCTAAAAAGCAAGGGTCACATATCCTGAGTGCTCTCAAATATATACCTGATGCAACGGCTCGCTTAATGTTAATATCATGATAAGAAAAGAAATGAATATAAGAGTTAGAATGGGTTGGTTCTCGATACACAGTGAAGCTAATTTTGTCAATGACTCCAACAATTTTTACATCGAGAAAGGATATACCATTATCTTTTTTCACTCTACTTTAAAATTGATAGTGGGATGGATGTCGTTAAGATTTTTAAGGAAATGGTCAAATAAGTTAAACTATTTAGAGGCCAAATCGATATGACATCATCTACATACCTATACCACACATAATTACGATGGGGAATCACAGAAGAGAGTAATAATACTTCGAAATGCTCCATAAAAAGGTACATAATATGGGCGATAAAGGACTACCCAAGCTAAAACCATATTTTTGACGGATTAAACCCATATCGCTGATAAATACATTGTCAGTAACACAAAGTTTAACAAGTTTATAATTATATTTTTGCCTAAAAGGAGGTTTAATTTTGATTATCTAATACCTTAAATAGAACATCAAGAGCTTTGTTAACTGGGACCTTAGTGAACAGGCTGTCTACATCTAAGCTTATTAAGCGGCTTCATTTTATGTTGGTTTTCCTAAATTTTTCAATGAAGTCAGAGGAATGGATTATGTGTGAAGGAAAGGTCAAATAATCCAACCCAGACCTTCTTCATCGTTTTAAACCTACCAAGCCATCACTTCTCTGTATCTATGGTCTGCCAAAAACCCACAAAAGAGGAACGCCACTCTGACCTATTTAATCATGTATCGACTCTCATGCATACAAACTCTCGAAGTAGTTAGCCTCCCTCCTTGCTGGCGCTGTTGGATTGACCTCTCCTTCACACATAATCCATCCCTCTGATTTCATTGAAAAATTTAGGAAAATCCACATAAAAGGAAGCCGCTTAATAAACTTTGATGTAGACAGTCTGTTCAGTAATGGCCCAGTTAACGAATCTCTTGATGTTCTATCTAATGTTGTCATGATTTACGGCCAAGTACGTATGTACGTCTGATTCGTACATGAGTAAATCCGTTACACTTTTCTCTAAGACTGCCTTAACTTAATTCTTTAACCAGGGAGGATTCGTGTTATTATATATCTATTGCCATTTGCAGCGTTCGAGGATCTAATTAAACAACTCCGACAAAATATACTTTTAATTACATAAAAAAAATAAATATTAAATCTTTAAAAAAAACTAATGCTATAATAAGAGGATCTTATCAAAAATAGCACTACCAATGAGTAATACGCGATGGTTGACGTAAAAATCATTTCGCACGGACTGATACGAGTAACTAACAAACATGAATAAGTTTTGGATTCCTTTTACCTTTAACTAAGAGAGAGTCGGCAGTGGGGTACCCTTGAACGAGAACCTCCTCGATGGGTTGATTAGAGGCGAGTTGGAGTGGAGCCTTCCTCGATGACGTGAGAATAGTTGAGAAAACAGCTGATGCTTCTCACTGTGTGAAAGAGACGCGTGGCGAGGCTATTCGGGAAAAACATATAATGCTTATCCCGAGGAGGTAGAGACAGAAGGCGAGACTTCTTGCCTCAAATATGTAGGTGAGGGGATATTGGATGAACGGAAGTTATTCCGATCCATGTGTTATAAATTCGGGCTTCTTTATGATGAGACTTGATTATGAGGTGAATCTTTTCTCGAGTGGGAATTCACGTTAGTATTCCTCAATGGTGAGGGGTATCTCCGTTTTTTTCAGAAAACTGAGATGAGGGATTTTCTCTGGACGAGAATGGTTTGGTCGCTCTTCTAAGCGACCAAAGGAACGGCCTCAGGAGGGAAAATCTCGTAAAGTAAAATTTTGGCCTATATATATATATATATATATACATATATATATATATATATATATATATATATATATATATATATATATATATATATATATATATATATATATATACAGTGTATATGGTGGCCTATAAGTCCCAGGACACTCCACGTACAAGTTTTGTATGAATATGTTATTAACGTAAAATAAATGTAATTTTTTATTTATTGTTGTATTAATTAATTATTAATATTTTATTCAAGGAAAAAAAATATGAATCAGTATTTGTGCCTTCGTTGTCTTTACATAACTGCAAACACCGCCATGTTCTTTGGGCTATTTTTTTTAATGGCTCATTGTAAATGGTTTGTAATGCCGCTTTAATTGCTTCTTTTAGTTCATTGATAGTCTTTTATCTGGTCCAAGACAGATTCACTTTGAAAAGGTGTTTTTTCCCATACGTAGGGGTTGCTTCTTGGTGGTGCTTCTTTTCTGAACCTTGCACTAAAAGCTTCTCAAATAGTTGCCATAGTCATGATATTACGAAATCTTTAATCGGCACATACTGCAGCCACCAGCCGTTCTTTAATCCTATAATTACTTGTATCCAGCATTATCTTCAAATAATACGTACAAATATTAATAACTAAAGACACAATTAATCTGCCCAACGTTGCCTAAGGCACCGTATATATATATATATATATATATATATATATATATATATATATATATATATATATATATATATATATATATATATATATATATATATGCAAAAAATCCCACAGGGAAATGTAAGGCGGATTCCAAGTACTTTCGAACTTGTTCAGTTCATTCTCAAGTAATTCATTGAGAATTAACTGAACAAGTTCTAAAGTACTTAGAATCCGCCTTTCATTTTCCTGTAGGATTTTTTTCATTTATTGCTCTACTCACGCACTACTTTGTGAGTTTTCCATATCCATATATATATGAAAAAAAAGACTACAAAGTGCACGTGAGTCAAAGTTATGCAGATACACCCAAAAAAGAAAAGTGAAAAACGATTCCGACCGATTTCGTTTAAATTCTTAAAGACCTTTTCTTGGTATGAACAGGAGGCAAGAAATGCATTGCCTTAAATAGGGGAAGGGGGCATTAGACTATCCATGTATGAACCTTAATTAGGGAGTACAAAATCCCTTCTAATTAGGGTTTAGAGGTGGGTAGTCTAATCCCCCCTTCCACTATTTAAGGCAATGTATTTCCTGCCTCCTGTTCATTCCTTGAAAAGGTCTCTAAGAATAAAGACGGAAGCAGTCGGAATCGTTTTTCACTTTTCCTTTTTGGGTGTATCTGCATATACTGCAATATGTTCGATTCATTAAAGTGGAACAGCAACGGCTGCATTGTTTAATTTCAATTAATGGCTCTAAGCGAGGAAAATGCTACTCCATTATTTCTCGTGATTCTGACCACTGAAGGCTCCGAATTGCTGAGGCAATTATTATCTCCCAACGCAGACCTTCAATTAACATACAACTTCAGCTAGAATTTATCCTCCCAAAGAGTCGCCGCCAGAATCTGCAAAGCCCCCGAATGTAACCAAAACTCATTTAAAAATATTTTATTTACAATTTGCATCCTTTTCTATATTCTCGAAAATTGCAAACCTCTTAAGTTTTTGTTTTCGAAAATAAGAATCTAGTCTTAAATTCTACGTTGTATACATAAGAAATTAACCTTACATTTTTGAGTTAGCTGATTTGTCGGTTATCTCATGATTATGTAAAAAATATTTCACATATATATTACCTTTACTATCATGTTCCCTAATCTGACCCGAAGATGACCTACTACTATGTTGGTCGAAAGACGTCTAGGCATAGAAAGTCATGCCTCTTATGAGTAACTTTCCTCGCCTAGAGTCATCAATGAAATTATAATTAAAGCTATAAAGGAGCTTCAATTTAAATTAAACTATGCAGCCTACGCTGTGCACCTTAATGAATCGTGGATAAAGATTGGCCTACTTCCAATATACATCTATATACGAGTAGTAGTGGATGAGTAAGCTGTTTCTTGTGTAGCTTTTGTTGGCTATTCGTGTTGTATTTATTGTTGCTATTTTTGCTCTGCTGGCCTACAGAGAGCAAAAAACAGGTTGTTTGGTGTAGCCTCCCTATACACCCAGCACATTAAATATAACTAGTAAAACATAGTTTAATGAATTTCTTAGTTTTAGTCATATAAAAATATATAAGTAAATATCAATAAACTTCCACTTCAGAAAAGAAGCAAAACAATATATATCTAATAAATAATTCTATAAAGTTAGCCTTTATTAAAAAGAATAGCCGCGGCCAAAACTTTTCGGGCACCTCTAATTTTTCTTATCCCAAGGGAAATTCTATAAATGTATTAGTGTAGGCTTGCATGTATTTGTCCAATACATCTGGAAAGCAAATTTAACCCTAGAATGATGGAGCGGTCATTTTGACCGCTTTTCAAGTTTATTTATTAAATATCAGCCAATTTTTTTATCGCAATCCACTCAAATTTTTGACTTTTATTTTTTTATATTCAAAATTGAATTGTGAAAGTATAAAATTATTACAAGAGTCAGGTAACGAATGATAGAGTATACTACCTAGAAAGACTGAGCGGTCAGATTGACCACTGCATAATATAACCTGTTTTAACGTGTTTAATTCATTACAGGGAGTGTGCTACAGTTCATATCTCAATGCACGCTTGTTCCAACAGGTTCTGACAAGGTTTGTGTGTTTTCTATATAAAGTCGATGCAATTACACGATTGTGCAGTACACAATAGACTCTCATTTGGTGAAGATATTGTCCAATAGAAGGGAGACTCGTCTGACAGAGGAACGACTTCGACAATTTATTGTTGCCACACCTTACGATAAATCGGAAGAAGAATCTTTTGATAGTGATGAAGAAGAATACATTCCTGAGCATAATTTTTCATCAAGTTCAGACGAAGAAAATGAAAACATTGCATCAACTACAGAGCAACGTAAGTGTGATGTGATTATTTTATGATACTGTTGGAATGTCATTCGATATACCGTTGAAAATAATATGTAGCTATTTACATTATTATTTATATTATTATTGTTATCATTATTATGTTATTATATTTATATCATTATTATCGTATTTTGCGATGAGTATATTTCATTTTGATAAAAATAAATCTGAACATAAATATGTGGGGAGATGTTTTTATGTACTTTTGTTACATATGTATTAATATAAATCACTAATGAATCCTTACCTCTTTATCTACAGACGATGATGGAATTCTTGAGAGTAATACCCCTGCCGATGAAGAAGTAATATAAGGAAAGACATCAGATGAAGCTCCTACATCTTCACATGACAAAAATCTAAAGGCTCCAGATGAGACCTAGTGGATTGAAATCTCTACTTAAGGTTCCGATAGTAGTGGAAGATACAGTGCACAGAATATTCTTATTGAAGTTCCCAGTCCTTCTCCATATGCCAAGAGACATGTTGTGTTGGGGAGCATCATGAGCGCCTTTTCCTTATTCATTGATGATTCCATAATTTGAGAGATAATAAGATGTACAGAAGCAGAAGCTCGCGGCAAATTGAATGATGAATCATGGACCGTAACTAAGAAAGCAATATATCATTTGCTGGCAATAGTCTACACTAGAGGATTTATTGCTAGAGGACAACCACTTGCTTTTCTATGGTCAAAGGTTTGAGGGCCTCGTTTCTTTTCCATGACTATGTCAAAAGATAGATTCAAGCAACTTCTTCCATTTTTACGTTTTGATTTGAGATCCATCAGAAGTCAACGAATTCAATCAGATGAATTTGCTCTATTTTCTACCATATGGAAAAGATTTATTGAAAATTGCCAATCATGTTACAGAGCTGGAGCAGATATAACTGTTGATGAACAGTTTTTCCCCACTAAGTACAGAAGCCCATTCACCCAATATATGGCAAACAAACTGGATAAATTTGGAATCAAATTTTGGCTTGCTGTAGATTCAACGTCCCATTACTTGCTGAATGGATTTCTTTATTTGGAAAAAAATGTTCATCGACCCCCAAATCAAAGTTTATCGGAATATGTAGTGATGAAATTGGTTAGTTATTTTATAATTAAAGGTCGAAATATCACATGTGATAACATTTTTACTTCGCTGAAGCATGCCAAGACATTGCAGACCACTAAAACGAGTATCGTTGGAACGATGAATCGAATTCGGCGCGAAATACCAACAAGCATCAAAAATAAGAAACAACCACTGCACTCATCCATTATTTTGAAGAATTGTGATATCACACTCACCGTGTACCAAGGAAAACTTTCTATGAGTGTACTAATTCTAAGTACTGTGCATATTGACAGTGGTACAAAAAAGTAGCCAGAGTTTGTCACGTATTATAATAAAACAAAATCTGGCGTTGACAATGTTGACCAGACGGCCAGACTGTACACCACTAAAGTGGTTTCTTGGCGTTGGACATTACAGGTCTTTGATAACTTACTTGATCTTGCCGTGATTAATTCAGTTAAAATATACCGTGAAGTAGTTCGAACTAAAATAAGTCGACGAGATTACATTCCAAAACTCATAGGAGAGCTACGAGCTTTTAACAGAAGTGTGGATGAAAACCTCGAAGACGAATAGACAGATGAAGAACTTTTGGAAGAACCAATAGAAGAACCAAGAACCAATAAGCGTAAAACTTGTAATATTAGCAAATAAAAGAGGAATAAAGCTAATGAAATATGCTACAAGTGCAAGGAATATGTGTGTGGTAAATGTACTTGAATAATACGCAAGCGAATAATTTGTAGAAACTGTTCATGATATTGATAATAATTGATACACCTAATGACCTAGTATTATATAAAAGCCTAAATACTTTTTGATAAATGTATTTATATTATATAGTTGCATCAATTATTTTATATAACAAGCATAAATGGGATTGTTATTATGTTATTTTTCTTTGTCTCATACATATATGTAAGTAAATGGAAATATATTGATAATGTATTTTTATTTATCATTTATTGATACTTATTCCATACAATAATATAATGAAATATTTGCAACAGAAGGAAATTAAACTGGGACTAATAAGAAAGCATAATTCTTGTGATATGAATTCACCCCAAAATGTGTGAAAAAATTAAGAAAATAAGTAAAAATAATACCAGAGGTTAAAATGACTCTCAGTCTTTTTAGGGATTGTTCACTTGGCCGTCTATCTAGTGTTAAACTACAAGCTTTGACATAAACCTATTTGAAATATCTAAAATGGCGATGCTATTGCAATGTATGAAACTCTGCTATCAGTATGGCATGTGTTTGATAGAACGAGTTGAAGCTGCGTTAATTTCAACTTCTATCACATATTATTTAAAACCACGATGGGCCCACGTGCATCTTCGTTTCGAAGCTTGGCGCCTTATCACAGCCACCGGATGTCAATGTTTAAACAAGGAGGTTATCGTCCCCCCGTTCTCCCCCATACGCCGACCTCGCCAGATTGAGTTAGGCTTATGGGCAGATAAGGCATTGTTCTCCGGCTCGGCTGTGCGTTTCCTCGAAGCTCCCACTCCATTTTCCCCCACGCCAAGGAGATGTCCTGGCTATTTATATGGAAACTTTACCACTAAGATCAGATTGGAGATCCAGATTTTCGTCGCGAAGCGTCACCACGACCCTCTCTCCCTTTGTGCGCCAAGGGACCTCGACCTCGAGATTCACCATCACTTGTCCAGAACGAGGACAATATCCCTTGAGTGCCAAAGGTTCGAGCCTTTCGTGACGCCAAGTCCCCAAGGCTTTCCCCTCGCGTTCAGAAGAGAACAACGTAGAACAGCCATTGTTCTTTTGAGCTCTTCGCCAAGAAACGGTTCTTACCCTTCCCCCTTGTTGTTCAGAGGAGAACAACATTAGAACAGCCATTGTTCTTGGGCCCGTAGCCAAGAGACGGTTCTCACCCCCCTCCCCTGTTGTTAAGAGGAGAACAACATTAGAACAGCCATTGTTCTTGAGCCCGTAGACAAGAGACGGTTCTCACCCCCCCCCTTGTTGTTGAGAGGAAACAACATTAGAACAGCTATTGTTCTTGAGCCCGTAGACAAGAGACGGTTCTCACTTTCCCTTTGTTCAGAAGAAAACAACGTAGAACAGCCATTGTTCTTCAAGCCGTTCGTCGAGAAACGGTTCTCATTCCCAAGACGCCACGTCAGGATCCTTTTATTTCCCCCCCTTCGGCTGGAACTCGCCAGCGGACCGAAAATTCCTTCAAGCCACCTTCCACTGCACCACTAGCAAAAAGTTACGTAAGCCAAACGTCACCTTTGAGAACTTAACCCTTTTGCCAATTCTATCCTGTGCTTTAAATGGTTTATCGAACCATCCCATCTCTTTAACTCTATATTTGTTTTACCTTTTCAAATCCTTCAAATCCTCGGATTAGCCCGAGCCCCCACGAACCTTTCCATTCTCTGTTTATGTCAATATTTTCCGTCTTGTGTTTGTTGATAGTTATTATTAATAAAACTCTATTTTATTAATGATAGCAATATTATTATCCTTGAGCTCAGTTCCACTTCTTAAGCATATCGAAGATACATAATATCGGCCGCCAGATATTAACGCACTCTAAAGATAATTAAGGAAGTTCCCTCAACGTATAGTGATATATGGTATATCGTCGGGAGTCATTCTACGACATATATATATATATATATATATATATATATACTATTTAAATTTGCTGTCAGGTGTGTAAGGTTTAACGCTATATCTTTGCAAACACTGGTCTTAGTCGAGTAAAGCATAGTGTTATTCGTTATAATAATAGAATATAGTAGTTCCCTTTTGTTTTAACGATTGCTATCCCCTTTTTTTAAACTTAAGAAGCTGGAGTAGCTCAAGGAACTGTTATAATAATTTTTTTTTTTTTTTTGTGTGTTATCTTAGTCAGTGGTTATTTAGAGTAAGAAACCAAGTACGAATAGGTCAGTGCCCATATTTAGGTAGGCTAATTTCTCTAGAAGGCATAATTCTTGTTGCAAGGAATTTTAGTTGGTTGACTAGTGCGCCCCCAAGTGCAAAGATGACCCAGTTCGAAATCTTTAAAGCGCAAGGAGAGTCCTTGGTACTTTCTGGGAAAGAACTAATTGAGTACGTTCAAGAGGAGCAAAGAAAAGAGCGTGAAGAAAAAGAAAAAGAAAGGGAAAAAGAAATCCAAAGAGAAGAAAGAGAAAGGGAAAGAGTAATCCGACGAGAGGAACGAGAAAGAGAAATACAACGAGAGGAACGAGAAAGAGAAATACAACGAGAAGAACGAGAAAGAAAAATACAACGAGAAGAATGAGAAAGAGAAATCCAACGAGAAGAAAGAAGGAAGGATTCGCGCCCCTTCCCAGGAAAGCTGACAAAGTTTCCGAGCCCCGTAAAACCCCAAAACTTCTTTCCCCAAAACCAACAACGGGACTCCAAACCTACCGTTAAGATTTCTCCTCCATCTCTCTTCCCGAAGCGACCAATAATATGCTTCACCTGTGGTGTAGAAAACCACATGAGCTGGAATTGCCCCCCAAATTCTAGGCTTAAAAGCGGACCAGCCCACCAAGTTCACCAGATTAATACAACCCCGGCTCCCCCGGTGGTACAGGACCAAGCAGAAACGTCTCTTCCTCCGTCAGGCCACCAGGTAAAGTTGATTTTTGATAAAAGTTCATCGGGAACTTTGAAATATGAGGAGGGCAGCGTGGACGGCTGCCGACTTCCGACTCTCGTCAGGGACACAGGATGTACGTGTTTCATCGTCTCCGACGAACTCCTCCCAGTGGCCTCTAACTACGAAAAATTTGCGGTGTTACATGACCACCTTGGGCGGGAGAACCGATTCCCCGTCGTTAGATGTTACCTGCAGTGTCAATATTATGATTGCTGGGCTGAAGTCATTATAGCACCCATACAATTCTGTTCCGTACTTATAGGACAGAGTCCCCAAGTAAGTTCCGACCCTGTGTCTCAGGCCGCCCTTCCTCGAGGCCGAGATAAGAAAGAAGCCCAGGAGCCCGTTCCCATCAGAACCCCGATACCGTCCGATTTCTCGGAGACCCTTAACTAGGACTTTAGGACGGCACAAAAGGAGTGTGAATTACTAACACCCTTAGGTGATAAGGCCCCAGACAAGGACACGGAAAGTGTCCGTGGACCCCAAGAAAAAAAGAACCGCCAACGCGCCCATGGAGATACCTTCGTAGAACTGGACGAAACATCGGCGCTTGAAGAAGAGTACCCCGCGGAGTCCCTTAAGGTAATACAGATAGTGTACACCCAACCTGATGCCGATTACCCTCCTCCTTCCCTACCAGGCGAGTCTTTGGAACCCTCCGACCTGGATATTGACGCGCAGCTGACACCACATCGAAAGAGTCAGCTACAAGAACTAATTAAATGGAATCACCATTTAATCACCCTATTAGCTCTTTTTGAGCGACTGCACGAAAATGGCCTCACCCATGGCCCCAGCAAATGCCATTTTCCCACGAAACCATCAAATATTTGGGTTTCAAAATAGGACAAAGCAAGTTAGGTTCCCAAGAGAACAAGATTAAGGAAATCGCCAACATGCCCCTCCCGATTACAAAGAAGCAATTAAGGTCGTTCCTAGGATCAGCCTCTCCCTACCAGCGATTTGTTCCGAATTTCGCTGCAATTTCGGCCCCCCTCAGCCCCCTTCAAAAAAAGAATTCCCCCGATCGTTTACGTTGGAATGATGTCGCTGTTTCCAATTTTAATCAGCTCAAGAGTAAGTTCATTTCTGCCCCCATTTTAAAGTTGCCCAACCCGGAAAAATCCTTTGGGATTAAGACCGACGTGACCAACGAGGGCATTTGAGGTGTACTCCTTCAATACGAGGATGACGGCACGAGTCATCCAGTTGCATATGCTAGTCGTCAATTATTACCACGCGAAGAGAGATATGCCACTATGGAAAAGGAAGCTCTATCAATTATCTGGGTCATAGACAAATTCAAGATGTACTTGATAGGTAAAGAATTTCAGATAGGAACCGATCACCGTCCGTTAGCCTATATTAGGAATGTGAGACACTTAAACGGCCGCATCATGCGCTGGAGTTTACTCTTGCAAGAGTATCAGTTTGAAAATAAATTATATAAAAGGTTCCGATAACCAGGTCGCTGACGCACTCAGTAGGAATGCGTTACCGAATAGCGTAGAGTAAGTATATTCAAAGGATTAGTATCTCCATGTAGGTATATACCGTCTTGTACGACTTAAATTAAGATCCTCTTGTAATATAATTAATTAATGTATATGTCTGAATTTTGTAACGCTCAATGTCTAAATTTTTTGTATGTATATATATTTGTACCCATTAATTTACGTATAAATTATTTTGTCCCGTATGTACTAATTTTATATCATTTCATTGTTCCATGCCCTTTTTTTTTCTTTGATTAAGTTGTATTAAAGGTTATTTTCCCCTGTAATCTAAAGATCAAAATAATCATATGTATTGAGGTAATACTAGTTAGGTACAGGAAGGTACGGTTGGTACAAGAAAACGAGTTCCCCACAACGGAGCTCTATCGTTGTCCCTTCTCTCTTTTTTTTTGAAGTGACAACTTCCCCCGGAATGGAGGGGTGTGATAGAACGAGTTGAAGCTGCGTTAATTTCAACTTCTATCACATATTATTTAAAACCACGATGGGCCCACGTGCATCTTCGTTTCGAAGCTTGGCGCCTTATCACAGCCAACGGATGTCATTGTTTAAACAAGGAGGTTATCATCCCCCCGTTCTCCCCCATACGCCGAACTCGCCAGATTGAGTTAGGCTTATGGGCAGATAAGGCATTGTTCTCCGGCTCGGCTGTGCGTTCCCTCGAAGCTCCTACTCCATTGTCTCCCACGCCAAGGAGATGTCCTGGCTATTTATATGGAAACTTTACCACTAAGATCAGATTGGAGATCCAGATTTTCGTCGCGAAACATCACCACGACCCTCTCTCCCTTTGTGCGACAAGGAACCTCGACCTCGAGATTCACCATCACTTGTCCAGAAGGAGGACAATATCCCTTGAGTGCCAAAGGTTCGAGCCTTTCGTGACGCTAAGTCCCCACGGCTTTCCCCTCGCGTTCAGAAGAGAACAACGTAGAACAGCCATTGTTCTTTTGAGACCTTCGCCAAGAAATGGTTCTCACCCTTTCCTCTCGTGTTCAGAAGAGAACAACGTAGAACAGCCATTGTTCTTTTGAGCTCTTGGCCAAGAAACGGTTCTCACCCTTCCCCCTTGTTGTTCAGAGGAGAACAACATTAGAACAGCCATTGTTCTTGAGCCCGTAGACAAGAGACGGTTCTCACCCCCCCCTGTTGTTCAGAGGAGAACAACATTAGAACAGCCATTGTTCTTGAGCCCGTAGACAAGAGACGGTTCTCACCCCCCCCCCCCCCTGTGTTGTTCAGAGGAGAACAACATTAAAACAGCCATTGTTCTTGAGCCCGTAGACAAGAGACGGTTCTCACTTTCCCTTTGTTCAGAAGAAAACAACGTAGAACAGCCATTGTTCTTCAAGCCATTCGTCGAGAAACGGTTCTCATTCCCAAGACGCCACGTCAGGATCCTTTTATTTCCCCCCCTTCGGCTGGAACTCGCCAGCGGACCGAAAATTCCTTCAAGCCACCTTCCACTGCACCACTAGCATAAAGTTACGTAAGCCAAACGTCACCTTTTGTTACTTAACCCTTTTGTCAATTCTATCCTGTGCTTTCAATGGTTTATCGAACCATCCCATCTCTTTAACTCTATATTTGTTTTATCTTTTTAATCCTTTAAATCCTCGGATTAGCCCGAGCCCCCACGACCCTTTCCATTCTCTGTTTATGTCAATATTTTCCGTCTTGTGTTTGTTGATAGTTATTATTAATAAAACTCTATTTTATTAATGATAGCAATATTATTATCCTTGAGCTCAGTTCCACTTCTTAAGCATATCGAAGATACATAATATCTGCCGCCAGACATTAACGCACTCTAAAGATAATTAAGGAAGTTCCCTCAACGAATAGTGATATATGGTATATCGTCGGGAGTCATTCTACGACAATGTGTTACAGTCAAACAGTCTTCATATAACACATCATATGTGTTGATTAATATAATATTCCATGTTGACAGGACCTGATAATGATATGATAATAGCAAAAACAATAAACTCTACCGAGGAAGAAAAATCCTTATACGCGCGTTGTAAGAAGAGGGTCTCCAGCTCTCGGCAAATTGCCCGTAGGATCGCCGGATCACATTCCGGTGTTGCAGAAGTGTTGAACAGGATCCAATAAAGTTGAAATATCCAAGACCGACCTTGTTTTGGCCGAGGGAAGCCAGTACGCAACGTGACTAAAGGTTTCCAGGTTGTCTTCGGGTTTGTATAAAAACAGAAAAGCCCGTCGCAGAACGTTTGCACAAGTTCTAAATTTATGTAAACCTGGCCAGAGCCTGCTGCTTTACGTCCAGCAGAAGTGGCCTCAACTGTCTTAGACACGTGCTCACCTCAACTAAACTATTCCTCTTCCCCATGCAATGTTAGAGTGTGCAGTAGGCTAGTGAAGCAGTGGAATTAAGAGTGCCTAATGCTGGAGTAAAACAGCATTAGGTCCTGCATGCCAAACTCATAGGTGGTTCATCCTACCGTCTGTGATTGCACCATGAATTTAGGTAGGCACCAAGCTGTATTTAGAGATTACAGGCTGCTTTCAGGTCAAAAACACTCCCGAATTACCTGGAATGTGATCTTCCAGCAGGACAATGCCTCATATTACATATCTTTGTCCACTATTCCATGGTTGAGGAACAAAAATATCACAGTGATGGAATGGTCTCTTCAGTCACCGGATATGAATCCAGTGGCAAACCTCTGGCTGGACCTGAAAGAGACCATAAAACAGGGTTGGGCAACCTAAGTCCATATGGTTATTACAAGGTCCGAATGCGGCCATTTGAGGCTTTGTAATAAAACATATATTTATAATTTTTATTTTCTTTTTTGATTTATGAAGATAACATTTCAATCATCTAGCAAAAATTACTAATCTATAAGTATTTAATACACCTGTACTTGGTAAAAAATAAATGTAAAATAAAGTTTTTACTGCCCCTGCAGTGTGGAAGCAATATTCCTACTTTCGCACGAATAGCGATTAGTTTCTCTGAAAGAAAATAATTGTAGTAAAATCGTAATTCTTCTTTCATTAAAATACAGAGGAATGATAGTTTTATCAGGTCATATCTAGTACGCTTAGTCACGCCTCTCATTTGTTTGCTATACGGCCACAAATTAGGAAAATGACCATTATTTGTACATATTTACTACACAATTTAAGTCTTCTTTAGTTTTATATTAATTTGTATTTTTTTTAAAAAGTATTGCTTTATATTTTAATTACAAAAATATGCTAAAAATGAAAATTATATTCCAATAATCACAACTCTATTTTAATTAGGTGAGATTAATCTTTTATTATGAAAAGAGGGAAACCATTTAGTGATGCAGAAATTATAAAAGATTCAAGCATATAAGTTGTGAGTTGTAAATGATCCGGAAAAGATAAAAAAGTAAAGAAATTTCTCTCTCGAGAACAACATTAACAAACCACCAACATGAATTAGATTGTAACTTAAAGAGGCAAGATAATCAAATAATTAGAAAGAAAGTATTTGTTCCATATCGTTGGATGAATCAA
The DNA here is from genome assembly GCA_963969495.1 of Ceratothoa steindachneri. Taxonomy (NCBI): domain Eukaryota; kingdom Metazoa; phylum Arthropoda; class Malacostraca; order Isopoda; family Cymothoidae; genus Ceratothoa; species Ceratothoa steindachneri. Next base: position 119,499,398 of record OZ018323.1, on the reverse strand, counting down.
CTAACATTAATGATTCAGCTCAGGGCTTAAATCTTTATTCGTGCAATAACGGAGGTTTTTATTGTATTGAAGAACTACTTTCAACACTCTTAAAGAAAAATGCTAAGAAGCAAAGCTTGATCTTGATAATAAGTGTATGCATAGATGGTGCTCCTTCAATGAAAGTTTATCGTGAAGGATTTATTAAGCTGTTATATAGAGACCTACTCTATCCATATTCCTTAATTGTTTTTCATAGTATTCTGCATCATCAAAATCTATCACTCTAAAAGACACTTTTGACAAAATCATAGACATTGTTAACTTTATTAAAATTTATTCAACTGGTCATCGTCAGCATCCTGTCATGCTCAAGAACAACAATGTAAGCAAAATTGTGGACTTGCCATATCATTTTCAAGTTCGTTGGTTGCCTCAGGGAAGAATCTTGGACACAATTTTCAATTTCAAAAGGCAAATAGTCAGTTTTTATAGTGACCATAATATACATTGTGAATTGATGGATGATGATTTTATCAAGAACGCTGGATTTTTATGTGATTTAATGACAAAACATAATGAATTAAATATTACTCTTTAGGGTAAAATCAAATGAATTTATGACATGTGGATGAAAATCCAGGCATTTAGTAAAAAGTTACTATTTTAAAAAAATACTCTTACTGAATAATATTTCCCTCAATTGAGAAAAGTATTAAGTGAAGAAGAAGACCTATGCGCATCATTGTAATTTCAGGAATATGTATCTGTTCTTGATACATTGATTCAAATTTCAATAAACGATTTATATATTTTGAAACTAATGAGGAATTTTTAAAGCTAGCTTTTCACCCACACTTAGTAGATATTTCTACAACGCTGTCAATTTGTAGATGGAGTTGAAAGAATTTCCATAAGATAATAGTTAGATATCTCAAATTGATTTAAAAAAATATTCACATGAAATTTGGAAAAGTAAAATTGATTACCCTGGTCTCCGTTATTATGCTTGAAAAATGCTTTCTCGCTTTGCCACTACTTATTGCTCTGAATCATCTTTCTCCTACACGACACAAATTAAAACAAAGTTGAGAACTTAGCTCACTAATGTACATTTAGAAGATCAACTCAAGTCGAGGGCTACCATGCTAAAACCAAATATCAAACTAATGTAAATGAGAAGCAGCATCAAAAGAGTCATTAAAGATAAGATTAACTATAAATACTTTATAAAAAAAGTTTATTTTCTTGTTCATAAATTAAATATAAAACTCCACAAAATAGTTTTTTTAAATAATTTAAAATTTGCGGCCATGTTTCTTAGGTTAAGAATTCTTCGAATGACATGATACAAAAATAACATTTATTTAGTCTAGAATTACATAAGTAAGACAGTTAAAATAAAAGAAATGAGTAGTTTTCAGTGATTTACGCTTATATTGTAAATTACTTTCACGAATCAGCCCCTAAATATATTATCCCATCAGATTTTCATTATACAATCCTTGATAGCGGCGTTCAAAGTCCAGTAGTTCCTAGTGAAAGCGCTGGCCATGCTCCTCGGAGTATTCTCCCATGTTCTGCTTTAATTTATCTAGATGAGCGTGAAGAATATGGACCTTCAGGGACATCTTGCAACCCATCTTGCCGTAGGCTTTCACCAAGTTCTCAATAAGCTCTACATAGTTTTCGGCTTTGTGATCACCTAGGAAACCCAGAATCACTGCGACGAAGCAGTCTCCCGCTGCGTTTTCCGTCCTAGGTAGCTTCTCGAGTAACTCCTTGCATTCCATGATCTGTTTTATTTGTGGACAGATAAAAACCCCAGCTTTAACCTTAGCCACAGATAGCTTAGGAAAGAAATCTTAGTGATACGAGTACTTGAAAGCTGCAGACTCCTTATCTAGAGTCTGACAAATTGTTTCATAAAGCCCAATTTTAAGCAAAGAGGAAGAAAGAGTACTTTTCGGGGGTCCAACAAAGGCTCTCATTTGACGTTGTGTCTTCCCACATTAAACTCGGTTCGTTTCGGCCAATCCTGCCGATGGTAGTGTGCCACGGTGTACCTCCTGTCCCAAAGGCAAATATAACGAGGAAGCTTGTTATAGCCGCCTTGGAAACCTATCAAGAAGGCCATCATTTTGAATTCTCCGATAACCTCCCAACCGTACTCTTCATATTTCAATGCATCTAGTAAGATCTTGACACTGCTGTATTCCTCTTTGAGCTCGACCGAGTGAGCAAGGGAAAGAGATGGATACATGTTCCCGTTATGAAGCAGCACTGCTTTGAGGCTCCTGGACGAGCTGTCAATGAAGAGGCGCCACTCGTTGGGGTTACAGGCGATTTCGATTGCCTCAAACAGACCGGTCACATTGTGTAAAAGAGCTTTAAAAACACTGGTGACGCTTTCTCTGACCTGATATTTACACACTGTCATCTAACAAATCACACTGTTTGAGTCTCAAAGTTAAAAGCTCAGCATTGGACTTTGTAAGACTAAGATCTCTGACAAGATCATTGGGATCTTTTTGGTTGGGGTAGTATGGGGTTTCTCTCCTCAGTTGCACCTCTGTAATCTGGATCAATGACTTCATCCTCTTCTGAACTGCTTTTCCTTTATAAAAACTGCTGCTCTCTTTTTGGAAGAGTGGTTATGAGGAGCTCAGGAGTGTTTAACACTGGCGCAATAGATGACTAAAGGTCTGGATTCATGATAACAGGCGCATTTTGGCCGCTCGACGTTTGGAAGGGTTCACCATGCAGAAGGAACAATTGATTGAGTGGTCAGTTGGTTCCTTCTAAATTCGTGGGATTGCGAAATTCATAGCTCTCTTTTCTCCTATTTACCATCCTGTAAAAAAAATTAATGAAAACATGAGTATAAATATATAAATACTTTTTACTTAGTGTTATTAGAAATGTTACAAAAATATTCAGTATCCAAATAAACAAAATACATCATATTTATATATATATTTATATATATATATTACCATGCAGAGTTCTTTTTGCTGGTGAAAAAAATGAGGTGCCCAAGGTTTGTCTTGATCTCAGACTGGCAAGCCGAAATATGTCTTGTAGGTCTCACACATTCACATTTTAGCAGATCTCTCTACGGATCAATTTTTCGCTCTTGTCTTAATAAATTCGCCGCAAACATAGCAAACTGCGTCTGTCGGATGCTTACAACCTCTTGATGCCATGTGTTACGAATGACGAGTGACAATGTCTGTGGTGTGACGGCTTGAGTTAAACTGTTCGGTTGAGTAGACATTCTTTGTATTTATACAGTAATCTAAGTTGCCAGAATGTTCCAGAAATTCTTCAAACATATAAAAAATTCTCTAAAATTTTAGAAAGTTTACAGTTTATTTTTGAACAAATTAATGCTGAATTTATGTGGAATGTAAGAAAACTGCCATTGCTGTCCAGGTCATCCCCCCAAATATAAGGGAAATAATAGTTATTACTACTGTATTACTATTTATATATTTTTTCAAATACAGTATATCATATTTATACCATAACTAGAAAAGACAACATAACTCTTAAAACTATTTATATATTTTTACTATTTGCATCAAAATAATGTATTTACCATAATGGGCTAATTTAAAAATTCAATGTCCAGGACAAAAAAGCAAAGTTTGGGGATTAAAATTGACTTTTTTATTTAATAGAGCCACAAACAATCTGAAAATAACATTTTTAACTCAAGGACAAGACAAAAGTGAAATTTTCTTATACAGTGTATAATCAACATCTGCAAGTACACCACTCCTTTACACTTAAAGGTTTGCATAACATCGTCATTATTGGACTTAACATTTCGTTATTTTCTTCCAGTAACAACATACCAATATATCAATTCACTTTCTCCATTTTATGCTTTCCAGATCTGATAGAAGCTCCAGCTTTCCCATCTTTTAATTGTATATCAACAATTATCCATTCATTTCTTCTACAGCCATCAACCGATAACCTTTTCATATACCTTTACTACTCTTTCCATCTAATCACAAAGTTTACTTCAGCTTTAATTTTACCATTGCAATTTTATTTAATACACCAACATACAGTTTCCCCTTTTAGAAAATCCCCCTTTATGCTAACTAACCATTATATTATGAAGTTCTCGGTTAAGAAAACAACCACCTCATTTCAAACCGAGCGACCTAAAGTCACATGAACGTATATCTGTCCCAAATTGTTTCATTCACCTTAATATTCGTCTTACATATTGCAGGAGCATCTGTAATTTTATTCATTTAATCGCACAATAGGATGTCAGGTGTTGCTCGTGAAATATTGCTGCAGTTGACATTTGAAATAATGTGTTAGCTCCCAACAGCAACGCTATTAAGGAAGGCTTAGGCGGTGATTAGAAATATCCCGAAACAAGTGCCCCGTCTTTGTTTCTTGGCATTAACCTTTTTAACACAACTGTATTTCAATTAATCTTGACTTCTCGTATCTGGCCTCAAAGAACCGATCATCTACATGATGCTGCGACAGATGAGATTTGTGGAACTGGTAATGGATTGGCCACCTCTCTGTGGTCGTTCTTTGGTGCCTAGGACTGCCCTTAAAATGGCGAAGAAGCTCACTGCATTTTGAGATGGTAGGATCAACGGAACCATTACTTAGGTGGAAGGAGATTGTTAGGAGAAAGATAATGGAAGGAAAGTAATATGAGATTGAGAAATAAATACTTCAGTATAATGGGGATTTATAGTCAATATGAATAAGAGGTTCGATAGCTTTAAGCTTTATAGTTAAATATTGTTGATAAATAAAGCGGTAAAATTAACCAAATCTTTAACAAATCATGAAGTATTTATAAATATTTCGGATTTGGGATAAATATCTGGGGAATTCGAAAAGAAATTTGTGCAATGACCCTTTTATTTTCTACTTAGGAAGTTTACTTCCCTGCAAAAGAAGAGATTTTATGCCCGTAATGAACATCGGTATCTCACGTTAACCAAGGATATGGATTATGGGGAGAATTTAAGGTATGATTCTATGTGAAGTAAGAACATAAGTCATTGGAATATTTTGGTACCTAGATAGTATTATATTCATTAATGTAGTATTATAAGATCTTTATAAACCTCGAATAAACAATAAACAATACTATTAACAGCACATTAATTTTTCATGAGAATAAATACATAGTTATTGTGTGTAGCTCTAAATTTTACAATGGAATTTTAGATATATTTATATATAGGAATCTTTGTGATTAGAGATGCTTTTAACCAGATATAAAAGTCACCTCTATATTCAAAATAGGGGATGAGAAACTATTTAAGACATACAAATAAATATAATACAAAAACAATGCATTCGTCATTTTATCCAACTTGTAGCATTTTTCATTTCCCATTTTATATTAGTAAGTATTTGGTTAGCAAAATTTTCATAAATAATAAATTTTGTTAATTTTTAACTCTTACATCTTATCTCTTTCCTTAATTATTGAATTTTAGAATTTTTTCCCCCTCTGTCGAGGAACTAAAAGTAGCAAATATGAGCCGCATCTTTTTCATGTTCTCCTCTTCGCTGTACCATTTATCTTATAGATTACATTATTTCTTTCACGCCAATTTCGCGTTTCTTTAATCGACAGCGTCATCGGAGTTAATAGTTGTTTCATTACATCTAATATCCTTGTATAATTTGTGTAATTTTCTGTAATATATGCCTGAAGAAGAATAAGGTTGAAGGGCGACCACGTGACCTTCTCTAACCACGTGGTCCCGAGATCACTGCATGGAGATTGAAAGCACGGTTAAACAAGGGCGAGGGTGCAGCCCATGCCGTTTATTACACCCCAGCTGTATTTGCCTTTCAGCCAACATTCCTGCCTTGCCGTCATAGATCAAAGTTCGTCGGAACATTCTACGCCAACGTTATCTCAACTCACCCCCCCCCTGCCAAAGAAATCACCGACTTTTCCACAAAATCACGCTTGTAGGGAGGAACAACCAAGCCATCTAAAGCCACCTCGCCAAGCGTCTATATAATCCTTCGACTCGGTTTAGTAAGCAACACGACTAGACTTCCCTCTTAACTCCGCGTACGAGCTGACGAACGTTCGTACCCCACGATCGGAGACAACGACAATTTCGATTCAAAAACAAAGGCTAAATCGACATCCTTAAACTCTTCCATAGTCAATCAGCGAATATCTGACGAGAATTCCCATCTCCGAAGGCCAACGACGTGTCCTCTCTCATTTAAAGCGTGAGGTAACCCGACTTACCCATCGCAGTCATCGTATCCCGACTGACCCTTCCCTGCAACGAGCACGTAAGAAAATGTAACCGTAGCAGCCTGCAGATTTTTCAACAGTCTGGATTAACCAATAGATCAATTCTTTGTGTGCGCACCTGGTTTAAAATCCCATTTTACTTGCCGACCTGAACTCAACCACTTTAATCCGCTAATTAACCCGTCTGTGTCTCACGATGACATTTAACTTCGTCTGCGCGACCATTGTCTTTAAACGCAATATCTGTGTATATTTAAATATTATTTTTGTTGCTAGTAAAGATAATTTAATTTCATTGTCTTTCTTTTGCAACCCTAACGTGTCAAAGCTATCTGTTAATCTTTGGCCAAACTGCACTTTGAAATATTTGTTTTAAAAGGACCCCGCAGATTTGAAAATAAACCATTATCACTGATGTAATAACAATATCCCCATTCACTAACGGTCTTTAACCAACTTCGGCGCAAAGCCTCCCAAAGTCCCTACGAATATATATATATATATATATATATATATATATATATATATATATATATATATATATATATATATATATATATATATTAGGGTGGTCCAAAAATATATGCAAAATATTGACTAGATTGGTGAATATTTAGCGGTTGCTGTCTCTCCATATTTTTAAATTTCAGTCAAAATATTGGAACTTTTTAATAGTAGGCATTTATTGGTTGTTACTTATATACTATCATATATTTGTCATTGATAACTTATTCCTTATGAATTACAATAATTCGTAAACAAATCAAGATATTGAATTATCTGAAAAGTGGAATGACATTCACATACTCGGCATATGATGCAATAATAATTGTTGTTTCAGCTTGTTGATTTCTGAGCCCATTTGTAAAGTGATGGCGGAATAACGCCCCTTCGTTTTAAATGTAGATGCAATCGCACCATTTGCTATATAAGTCAGCGAGGATTGATTAATTGTTCATTTTTAGTTCGAAATTTAACAGTTGACTTAATACACTTGAATACAATTGCTGGTTTATGCAAGTATATATATAATTAATTAGATAAGTAATATACTTTGTATATTCAGTGCATTGATAATTTGCAGTTTTTTATTAATATCAGACTTACTTAAAGAATATTAGAATTATATGTTAACACACTTTTTGTTCACATTTAATTAACAATATATATATATATATATATATATATTTTTAATTAAGCATGACTGCGGTAATTTTTTGCAAACACAGAATCCTATTTATTTATGTCAAATGAAAGCTTATTCTTTCATAAATATTTAATATTTAGATATTTTAGAGTATAACTAAATTGAGGGGAACGGTGAGCTCACTCAGTTACAATAAATGTTTATTTCTGTTTTCAGATTATGGCTCGAAGTACTCGTTCATCTGCGGCAGTCTGGCTTTTAGGGCATCCTACTAGTGAGCATTCATATGCAAGACTACCAGCATGTGGTGATGTGCTTCATGTTGTTCAGTACCACCATCAAGTGGAGTCAATGACTTTGACACAAAGGTACAACCTCGCTTGCAAAAAAGTCATAAAAGTATGGGAAAATGCCCGAATTCCCACACAGCGAATAGACTCTTGCGTTAGGAAACTCACGAGGTTGTATGAAGAGTACCTTTCTTTGAAGAAGAACCGCAAAACCGAACTTCACTTATGTAGAATGAATGAGCGTAGTTTCGAATCTACTCTTTCAAAACATTTTGGCATAGCCTCAAAAAATGCTCTAATGTGGTAAAAAATGAAGAAGACCGCCAATTTCTGTTGATGCAGAGAGAGAACATTTTTTCCTCCAGTATGTCATGCCGTGATAAAATTACTTCAGCCAAGGAATCCCGCAAAAGATATCGACATGAAAAGGTTTTACAATACAAAGAAAAAGTATATGCTTCTAAAAATCAAGCAGAGGCTGCTGCTTATGCAGATTTTGAGTCATCATCATCTGAAGGAGAAAGTTTAATTACGGCAGACAAAGAGTTTTGTCCAACTTCTTCAACTAGAAAAAAAAATGCACAATGTAGTCCTTCAAATTCAAAAAAAATCTTTACAACTTCAGGTCTGGCTGCTGTTCTTGATCGTGCAAATATAACGGATAGAAAAGCAACACTAGGTGCTGGATTAATAGCACAAGCTTTGTGTCAGGATATTGCAGCTATGACACTTTCCAGGAGTTGTATACGACGTTCCAGAAAGCAAGTAAGACAGGCAATATTCAATGGAGACAAAGCTTCGTTGTCTTTTGACGGACCGATCCTTCTTTATTGGGATGGAAAACTACATACTACCTGCTTTTAATGGGGTAAAGAAAACAGTAGAACGAATTCCAATAATAGTTTCTGTAAATGAAATGGAAAAACTTCTTGGTGTGACAAAAATAACACGAGCAACAAGAGAAGAACAGGCTATGGTATGCATTTCATCAATTAATGACTGGATGTTCGTTACGAAGTTCAAGGCCTTGTATTTGAAAACTGCATCAAATACAGGCCTACAAAAAGGAGCCTATACCATAATTGAGAAAGTATTAGGAAGGGAGCTTGTTTGGATTGCGTGCCGTCATCATATTTTCGAAATTATGTTGTCATGTGCTTGCAATATTTTACTTGGGGCTACAAGTGGTCCAAAGAGGAGTCACTTTGAACGTTACAAAGAACAATGGTCGCCACTTAAAAAGGATTCTTTTATAGAGGTGGATAGCAGTTTATTCGTCAATGCAGTAATGTATAATCTTCGACGAGAAATGGTTCCATATTTTCGGGAAGCTTGAAATCTCGTCATTTGCGTGACGATTAAGAAGAATTGCTGCGACTCAGTCTCATTAAGAGCCCCATGTGCGATTCATTATGCACGCTGGATGACTAAGGCTATATATGTCTTGAAAATATACTTGTTTAAACATTAATTGAAACTAACGGAACGTGAAAAGGCTAATATTACAGAGTGCTGTCTTTTTATTGCTTTGGTCTACTCGCGTTTTTGGAGTAAGGCCCATTTTGGAATTAATGCTCCTTTAAATGATATTCTGCTTCTTAAAACTTTGCAAAAGTACCCAAATCAGACAATATCTAAAGAAGAAACCACAGCCCTTTACAGACACCTTTGGTATCTTGGAGAACATTTTAGGCGTCTTGCAATTTTCGATCATAGAATTAATGCTGAGACCAAACAGAAGATGGTCTCCAATCTCCAACGTAATGAAAACACCAAAGTTGTTTGCCGATTGAATCTTACAAAAAACATCGAGGATTTGGACTTGCATTTACTGGTAACTCAAAAAACTAAGCTAATCTTCAGTCTCCTAGTGAAAGATGGATACAAGTTTGCAGAGGATGCATTCCTGAAGACTAACCTAAGTTCTTGGGAAGAGATTACGTGCTTTCAAGAATTTCAACGTTGAGTGATTAACTTAATGGTTGTTAACGATCCAGCAGAAAGAGGTATTACACTTATCAAATCGTATAATGCATCTCCAACAAAAGATGAAGAACAGAAACAGTTGCTTCTCAGACTTGTGGCAAAACATCACAAAAATTTTCCCTCAAGCTCAAAAGGATTTATGATCCTGGCCCTATATGTGTATATGTACCGCCGTAATCATTCTGTCATTTATGTAAAATGTATCATTGAATATCTATTTCATTCTTTTTTTTATTTTGCTTTCTATAGCTTAGTGTATAAATATTCGTTTAATTTTTTTTAATTACGTTCCTCCTTAATTCTATTATGATCGGCAATAATTAATTTCCATTTCCGTTCATATGTACACGCAATCGCGTAGAGTTAGCTTGTACACCTGCTCGACGTCAGGTCAGAAATTCCCTTTTTTTTCCGCTTACTCCGTTGACTACTTGCGTAAGAGACTCTGCTTCCCCAAGTTATTCGTCTTAGGGGATGTCACCTTTCTCCCCCAACTCCGAAAGTGCCATCTTTTTGGGTGGGAGGGGATGTAGAAGAACAAGGTCGAAGGGCGACCACGTGCCCTTCTGCACCCATGTGGATCCGAGATCACCGCATGGAGCTTTGAAAGCACGGATAAACAAAGGCGAGGGTGTAGCCCACGCCGTTTATCACACCACAGCTGTATTTGGTTAGGAAACAAATTCATCCTCTTCCATGGCCGCCTTTCAGCCAACATTCCTGCCTTTCCGTCATAGATCAAAGTTCTTTGAACATTCTACGCCAACGTTATCTCAATCCCCCCCTCCCCGAAGGAATCACCGACTTTTCCCCCAAATCGCACGTGTGTGTAGAGGGGCAACCAAGCCATCTAAAGCAACCTCGTCGATCGTCTATATAATCCTTCGACTCGGTTTAGTAAGTAGCACGACTAGTCTTCTCGCTTATCCCGGCGTACGAGCTGACGAACGTTCGTCCCCCGCGATCAGAGACAACGACGATTTCGATTCGAGAACGAAGGCTAAATCGACATCCTTGAACTCTGCCATAGTCAATCGGCGAGTATCTGGCGAGGATCCACATCTACGAAGGCCCACTACGTGTGCTCCCTCATTTGAAGCGTGAGGTAACCCGACTTCCTCCATCCCATTCATTGTATCCCGGCTGGCATTTCCTTGCAACTAGCATGTAAGAATTTGTAACCGTTGCAGCCTACAGATTGTTCTGCACTCTGGAATACCTAATAGATCCATTCTTTGTGTGCGCACCTGGTTTAAAATCCCCTTTTACTCACCGACCTGAACCCGACCACTTTGCTCCCCTAATTAACCCGCCTGTGTCTCGCGTAGACATTGAACTTCTTCTGTGCGACCATTCCCTTTAAACATAATATATGTGTATATTTAAATATTAATTTTGTTGCTAGTAAAGATAAATTTTTGTTATTGTCTTTTTTTGAAACTCCAACGTGTACCAGCTACCTGTTAGTCATTGGCCAACCTACACTCTGAAATATTTGTTTTAAAAGGACCCCGCATATTTGAAAATAAACCATTCCCACTGAAGCCATAACAATTTCCCCATTCACTAACTGTCTTCAACCAACTTCGACCCAAAGCCCATATATATATATATATATATATATATATATATATATATATATATATAGAGAGAGAGAGAGAGAGAGAGAGAGAGAGAGAGAGAGAGAGTCTGGCCATTCCACGATATTACCGAATATAACTTTCTTTAATGTTGTTTTCTTTCTCTTATTTTTGTTTTGATCCACCTTAAATCAGGAGGTTATATTGACCTTAGAGTTTTAGATTGATTTCTCATTTCATTGATCATCTTTATTTTTTGCACTTTATTTCAATGGATTTTTGTCTCTTCAATTAGCAAAACGTAATTTATAATAAGTTACTGTTTTTTCTTCTGTGGTAATTTTATGCGGTATTTTTTATTTACTTTCCTTCATATGTGGTATTTTTTTGTGCTATTTTCTATTTACTTTCCTTCATACCAGTCAATTTGCTTGTAGTTTGGTACTAGTAGGATTCCTAAAGAGATTTATGTGAATCATCAATCCATCTTTAAATCATTTTAGGTTGAAAATACTTTTGTTGCATTAATACTCAATATTAAGAGTATATGAAGTGTGTTGTTAGCTATGACTTTTAAAGAAACTCGTCACCAAAAGTCTTCCAGAAGTAGCAAACATTCACTCATTGTGCAGATGAAAAATTATTTGTTGCTAATTTATATGCTTTATTCTGTAAAGCAGTGCACGACTGTGCGTCATAAACATGGTGTTGCCATGAACATGTGTACAATTTTTTCAATCTAATTTTTTGAATCTGGTTACAAAAGGCTTCATACGATTCTAAATGCTTTAGGTTCCTCGTCAAGCTCTTTTTGTAAGGAAGAAATTCATTACCGTAGTTAATCTGCTGTTGATAATAACACTGGTTTACTAAAAAATCTTTTTAAGTCGTCCTTTTTAACTGATTTAGGACAACTATAAAAGGTACCTAAATTCAGTTTTTTTTGCATTTGATAAAGCAAAATTAAAAGTATCTTACATATAAAAATTGTCTTGAATAGGAAGGAGGTTACTGAGATATTAATTTTCGAAAAATGCGTCGTTTTGGGGGGCCACCCGATATATTGTCGGAAAATTTAAGCAAACAAAGACTGCACATCAAAGTGGTGTGATTATTATTATTAAGACCTGTTAAAATATTATTTTTAATTAGTTTGGCGAGTTTGACTTTAACTTATAGGAAAAAATTAAATTTACACTTAATTTTTATATAATTTACTATTTTTGGAAATTTGTATCATGAGGTAGCACTCACCTAGTAACCAAATTCAATCCTTTATAGACATTCAATTTTTTTAAAAAAATATTACAAAATATTAAGTAGGCATCCAAAAAGTAATAATGAATCAAAATTTGTTTCAAAGTTTCTTATTATCATATTTTATGTAGATCGAATACATGTGAAAACCTTTCACCATCTACGAAAACATGTATTACGTTATCTCTCCCAACATCATCATCTCAGGTCGTCCCCAACACTGCGATTTTGCACATTCATTTATACAATTTTTTGCACACAGAGAAGAACAGAGTAAGAAAACATGATGGCAAGATTTGCTTGTCCTTTTCTCCTTGATCCCCTAATTCCATGTCACCTGCTTTATTTAACTCCCTTATATTCAATTTTAATATTTGTCATATTGAGTCTAAAACGCTTTTAGAGTTTCCGTACTTGTAACAAAGGCAAGGAAATATCGATAGAAGTTTAATTTGAAAACAGGATATTTCCTTGCCTTTGAAGGACTTTGCCACCAGCTCAATACTCTTCCATTATTTAAATTCACTCCCAATTTGATTAATGAGATCAAAAGCTTAGCTAATAAGTTCTATTACAAGTGGGACAGTTTCAAAGTTTCCAATCCTGTTTTCAATTTTAAAGTTTTCACTGTCCTCTCCACCTTACGCAGAGATCAATCTATCATAGTTTGTAAACCTGATAAAGGCAAAGGGGTAGTAATCTTAAATTGTACTGATTATATGCGCAAAATGTCCACCATTTTATCAGATTTGTCAAAATTTTCAAAAGTAAATACAGATCCCTTTAAGTATATTCTGAAAATTGAAGATATAATTAATAATTTTCTACCTTCTCTTACTAAACGAAATATTTTAATTGATGTTTATCATAAGCTCTTTTTGTTTCTGCTTCATCCCCTGGAGTCATCTATGGTTTACCTAAAACTCATAAAAATGAAATACCTCTCCGCCCTATCTTATCTGCAGTTAATACATACTCCAAGCTACAACTTGGCTAAATTTTTTGTTCCGCTTATTGATCCTTTGACACATAATCACTTCACCTTACGTGACTCCTTCGATTTTGCAAAATATATTGGTGATCTCCGTTTGGGGAATTCTTCTTTTATGGCCACAATCAACGTGGATTCATTATTTACTAATGTTTCCGTACAAGAAACCATTAATATTATTTCAAATACTATTTTTCAAAGTACGAGTGAAATATTGGGTTTAACTAATCAACTTTTCCTTAAGCTTTTAAGGCGAGCTGTGTGCAAATCCATTTTGCTTTTTAAAAAACAGCTCTATATACATACAACACGAAGGCATGGCTATTGGTTGCCCACTGGGTGCTTCCTTTACCAACAGCTTTTTGTGAAACCACGAAACACAGTGGCTGGACAACTGTCATCTAGAATTCAAGCCTTTTGTCTTTAAAAGATTTATAGATGACAGTTTTCTAATTTTTAAGCACAGGGATCATGCACACTTATTTCTCAATTATATTAACCAAAAACATCTTAACATAAGGTTTTCTATGGAAACAGAAAAGGACAACAAAATCTTGTTCTTGGATATCAACGTTGTTTGAGCAGGTTCGTCTTATAATACATCCATTTACAGAAAAATGTGTACCAAATATAGTGGTCTAGATTAGGTACACATTTTTTTCAGTATCTCTTCCAATCAGTTTAAATTATCCGGCATTAAAAGCTGATTTTTCAGAGCTTACCATATATACTCTAACTGGTTATCTTTTCATGAAGCACTGACTTATTTAAGGGATTTCTTCGACCAGATGGTATCCAAATTTCTCTCCAAAATATATTCTCATTCACTCTTTCTTACCACTGTTTCTAAGCAGAAGGTTTTCCTTAGCCTACCCCATCTCGAGCATTTGACATCCAAGTTTAACAAATTCCTTCTCTTACCCTCAACAATGCCAATTCATTTGTATCAATTCCAACCTCGTTGTTTGAATTTATTTTCTCCATAAGGAGCCAAGCCCTTTGGGCTTGCGATCCTGTATAGTTTACAATTATACATTGTCGACCTGCCACAGTCGTTATGTAGGCCAAACTGGCTTATAACTCAAATACAGGATCGCGAGGCACTTAGGTTTGTCTCATAGGACTGGTATTCCCATTTCTAAACCTGAACCCTCTTCCTTCAGCCAACACTGAGTATCAGCATCATCCTCTTAATTCTGATTCATTTATCATCTTATCTTCATCCTTAACTTCTCTCGATTTGAAACCTTAAAGGAACTGTACATAAATAAAATAAATCCGAACCTAAATAATTACTCCTCCTCAATTAAACTATTCACTATATAACCAACCAACAATTCAATACATTAACTAGCCAACCGACCCACCAAACAAATCTCGTTAGTAGTTTTTCTATCTTTAGTTAGTTGATTTCACAACTCCTACGATAAAGGTTAGTCCCTCTGTTTAAAACATTAACATTTGTTTTTGTTTTTTATTTTTGTTTATAATTTAATATAATAGGTTATTTTATTGTTTATTCCAGTTACCTTTAATTTTTGATACACAAGTCAGTTTATGTGAAACTTCACTTCTTTCTATTATTTTTGAAAATTACACTGGATAGTATCAATTAATTCTATATTTTGACATTTGTGTTTTACTTGAATCTCAATAATTGTCAATTTTATTTAATTAACTTGCCTTCACCCGCCTTTTTAGCCATTATATAATGTATGCTTTTAACTGTTTAACTGTTATCGTTAATATTCCTTCCCCTTCTCATTAGTCGATAGTCGCTGAAGATTGTCTTAGTGAAGGTCCGAAACGCCCGGCCAATAAATGATTAGTGTAATCTCCTGGGTCTTCATATCCCTACTATATATATATATATATATATATATATATATATATATATATATATATATATAGAAAGAGCAAATACAAGTGTTCTGCGAGCGGTAAAAAAACTACCACAGGGCTTTCACCATACTTAATTTCTGACCTTTTATTCCACACTATATAACAATATAGTATAAGAGAAAGAGAAACTTGACGCTAATCAGCAATTTTAAAAGAAATAGGAGTCTGTTTTTTTCGCTCTTTCGTTCTATGTGATATGTATATTAAGCCTTTAATTTGGGTAAAATTTCAGAAAACTTACGGTGTATTTTTAGTGTTATATATGTAATAATGGGCTTTTTAGGCATTCCAGTCGTCATATATGGTTTCGGTTTGGCGCATAAAGTACATATTTTTAAGATACTACACTTTGATGGACTAAAAATTGCCATTTAAATACTCAGTCTTGCCTTCTCTTAATGTGAAAATAAAACATTATTTTCACACACTGGCAGCATTTAATTAGCACTTAACTCACACATTGGCAATCCTGGATACAAATGTTTATAAGAGCGCTGCTTTCGTTTTTACGCCAAACCCCGTGTGTTTAACGTTCTTTAATGGAATCATTTGTTTTGGGCGTATTTGAATTCGTAATCTTAAATATGACTTCTCATAATTCCTCGGTAGTAATTTAGTTTAAGGGCGAACGATAGGAGGCTCTATTTGTGAGCTACAATCAATGGGTATTTAGTGAAATTTTAGAACCTATGCCGTGTTTTTTGTAGTCAAAACAGTAATAATGGTGTTTGTAGGCATTCCAGCCATCAGTTACGGATTTGGTTAGACGCGGAAAGCACTTTTTTAAGATACTAGCACTCTGAGTACGATTCTGTTTACAACGATACTATCTGAAAAATGATTGCTTTCCGCGAGGAAACGAAGCCGTACTTGATGATTAAAATGCCTAAAAACACCATTAGTACTGTTTTTAGCTACTTTTGAAATGCGGGGCTTCGTCCCGATACTACCCCCTACCCCCTCTAATTAAAAAAAATCTCTTAATATTCCTAATTCGAAAGCCTACTTATAGATTTGAATGCAAAAGTCGATTGCTAAATGTCCTAAGGCCTCTAGTTTGAATGAAAGCTTTGCGCAGAAAACATTTTGTAAATAAAAGGGTAGCCCTTTTTCGAATGCGGGCATTAGAAAGCCACGAGCTCTTAAACGCACTGACTGAAAATTTGCACTGGGATATTTGCCCTTTCGAATCCTTTAATCCCGACCTACCACAGCCGCCGCACATCATTATACCATATAAACTAAGAAAAAAATACAGCCGTAACTCATTCGAAATACACGGCAATGTACAAGGAATGCTATTGGTTTATTGACAAAGAACGCATGCGCAAAGCGCCTGCAGATCGCCCAAAAACAGGGTATTGGTTCAATATCGCCAAAAGACGCATGCGCAAATTACTTCTAGATCTCAAAAGCCCAGGTCTAGGTGATTGAATCAAAGCCAAAGTTGAAGGAGCTAGGTCGAAAATAACGTTATTATTAAGTTCCAGAAGTTATAAATGGCATCGGTGAGCATAATTTTCAAAATTACTTTTCATGTCTTTGAAAAGTATAAAATCGTAAATGTTTTAAACAAATCTTTACTGCTATAATTTCAACAAAAGTGTATTAAATTTAATAAGGAATTAGAAGAATTCTTATTAAAAATTAAAATTAAAATTCGCTATAAACACATGACTATTATCAACGTTAAAACACGGGTTTTGCGCGAAAATCGAAAGCGGAGCTCTTATAAAAACCTATATCCAGGTTGCCAATATGTAAATTAAGTGCAAATTAAATGTTGCCAGTGTGGACCATTACCATTAGACCTTGACCATTATTACTTTTATAACATTAAATATACGGCGTAGGTTTTCTGAAGCTTGATCTAGAAATTTAATATGGCGAAAGCCCTGTGGTGGTTGTTACCACCCGCAGAGCTTGTAGTTGCTCTTTAATTGTATGTGATATGTATAATGAGCCTTTAATCTGTGAGTGAGTAAGAAGATATAGTATAATAACCACTTGGAGATTCCTAGCTTAGGGAGATACTGGGTTTGATAGGGTAACGCTTTGGACGAAGTTGAGTCACTGCGCCTGATAGCTTAACGGTAGAGCATCTGACCGGCAATCAGCAGATCCAGATTCGAGTCCCGGCCAGGAATTTCAAACCTTTTTCTCACTAGCATTATTTCTGTTTTCTTAGTATGGATTGCCTTTATTGTGCCGCCCTTTGCTCTCTTTGGTCTTTGTGTTCTTCCAATGTCCAATTCTCTTACCTTGAAAAAAAACCCCTCCTGTTTCTTGTCTCATTGCTCATTAGCGTCAAATTTCTCTTTTTCTTATATATATAAATATATATATATATATATATATATATATATATATATATATATATATATATATATATATATATATATATATAAATATATATACATATATATACATACAATTTACAGGGTGTCGTAGATTTTTGTTGCCGTTTGAAACTCTGAATTCCGCACATGCGTGTTGTCTGGCGTCGGTTCTCCCTCCTCCCTATCAGGGTACTTTCATCTGTGCATTGTGTGAACAAAGCAATAATATAACTGAATTCAAGCCTAAACAAATTTAGAAAAGAAGAGCTATGGCTTTTGGTACTTATGCCAAGAGCGCCAATGCAAAAATATCAGTGCTTCGATGTCACTCTGAAGAAGGTGCAGAGGATCATGAACATTTTGAATGAGTCAAGTTGGGATTCCGATGGTATGGCGTTTCAGAAACATCTCTGCGTGATGATACGAAATTAACCCGCGAATTTGTCACGGCAATCCATCCCATTATTAACGGCGATTTCACTGAATCAATGCGATTCATAGCCAGGGACAAGGGAGTGTTACTCTCTCATCAGCTTCTCCTCATACAAGATGATAAATTGCAGTTTAACCGTAGCAGAAGATTAAAAACACGCGGAAGGAACGTGCTGCGAATCCTACGAAGAAAGTAAAGAATTACTATTTTGTGTATGTTATATTTCTTGTCTGCCGAGAAGAATTTCTGTCCTGACCAGTTAGTTAATTCGCAAAACCACCGCTGGTATGCTCTCTACCCCCCAAAAAGGTACCGATAGTCATAATGATTTGGTTTTCGTCCTACATCATTGCATTTCGGGTGGTACGTAGCGAGAGTGACGTTATGCCCTCGTTTATCTTCGCGGAGGGCAACATCTTGTGCCTGGAGGAGTTGATGTTGCCCTGGTTCTAGGAGATGGTCCTTCGAAGGCTGCACGCACGGGAATAGGACCAGGTCTTGGCTGTCAGACAATTTATGTGACCACACCATTCCAAACATCTGGCCTCATAACTACCCAGACTGCAAACCTCTCAACTATTTTGTGTGGGGTGTGGTTAACAGAGTGACCAAATAGTTTCTGTCCACCACCAAAGTGGAGCTTGGGGCGAGGATCTCCACAGTTTTCTCCAAGTTAAACAGAACGACCGTCAGGATGGCCTTAATCAAGTTCTGACGTATGTGTGTTTTTTTGAGTGTGACAGTATAAATCTTTATATTAAGATCATGGTGTATATGTATTTCTTTATGAGACGGCGAAAGTGTAATATTAACACAATCCATTAAGTAAGAGGCATCTTTGCCTCCGTGAAATTAAGATGCGTGATATTTGGAGCGACTATTTTGCTCTGTTTCATCTCCCAGGCCACCCAACAGCCGCCCTCTGCAGGAGCTGCACATCCTCCCGGTCTGGATGAAAATTAGGGAAGAGCTGTCACTCGGTTGATTTGAATTCTCTGATGTGGTTTGGGAAAGTTGTTGGTGCGCTTTCTCCTCGCCCTCACTTACCACTACTTTACCTTTTATTATTAGTATTATTACTATTATTATGAGCATTATTATAGTTATTAACATTCTTATTATTTATTTTTATTATTTATTAGTATTAATATTTTTTCTTATAATTTAGTATCATTTTAATATTTATTATGATTATATATTTTTATTTATCATTATTTATTATTATTATGTATTATAATTGTGTATTAGTTTTACTGGGTATTATAATTGTGTATTATTATTATTTATTATAATTTTTATTAGTAGTATTATTTATTAATATTAACATTAATAATTATCATAAGTTATTATCATCATCATCACTAACTCTATAATTTAAGAAGGGGATTTTTTTGAGTATTTGAATAATAATTTCATCTTAGTTTGGTTATGACTTATGTTTTTTTATCAAAGTAATTTCTAATAATTCTTTTATAATATGAAAAAACAAAATGGTGAAGTTCAGAAATAAATATAAGCATCGAAATTTTGTGACTTTTTAAAATCCAAAGAATTACAAATGGTGAAGTACAGAATTTTTTTTTTATATATCTTTTATAACTATATTTTAACAACGTGATATTTTGAAAGGGCAGAAATTTAGTTTAGATTTCCTTTTTTAAAATTATTATAATTGGCGAAGTTCAGAAAATTTATCAAAATTTAACCATGGCTGCTTTTTTTTAGATTTTAAATTTTAATCTTAATAGCAAAGCGCAAGCTCCCATCATAGCGGGGAGTGGCGAAGCCATTGCCTGGTTATTTTTATTATTATTGTTTCTTATTATTATTACAGCTATCCTCTCAACCGTTCCTAACACGTACTTTGTAACAGGAAGAGTGTGTTCTATTTGGACAGAAATAGGTCCGGTAGCCATGGTGCCTTGGTGGACTGCATGACATCATAGGATCACCTAACACCAGGGTATCAATGATAGGTGATCACATACCCTACTCGTTATTAGACCCGCCTATCTCTACTCCGCTTTATTACAGACCCTCCTACCCTTTTCCACACTCGCTCTTCTATTTACATAGTTTTTGGTTACCCAGAGCATTTTCGTCCTTCCCCGAGCCTACTCGCTGCGACGTCCAAACGCCCACTGGCTAGGGCAAGTATTAGGTACGGGGTGTGTTGGGGTGGTTTAATTCCTCACCCTTCTCCAGTACAAATATAAGGTGGCTAAGCTGGTGCCATCCTTTATGATTAAACCTCCAGAACAATTTGGCCTGGATGGCGGGTCGAGTTGGCAAAGCCCATCAACGATGGACAGGGCCCGATTATGTGTAATTGCTCACATTCTTGAATTTCTGATTCTATGTCTGAAAACTTTTCTCTTAACATCCAAGTCATGTGGCCCTTTTCATCCTTTTCAGCAACTATAGTTAAACCAATAGGCAATACTGGGAAAGCGCATGGAGTTCGTCCTCCAAGCTCGTCCTTGTCCTCTCTAGGTATTGGGGAGGATGAGGAAAATAGTGACGACCCTTCGACCGCTAGAGGGGTGCTCCTCTCACCATTTTCATGAGTCAAAGGAGTTTTCCCTTTGGCATCTTTGAAGCCGCTCTCGGGCAGCTCCACCTCTGAAAAGGAGGTACCCCCTCTCCCTGTGCTTTCTCTGGGGCCCCCAACCTTCTTCTATCCGAGAGCAGGTTTACTTCTCTTCTAGGCCAACGAGTACGGCGGTTTCTCCTTCGCTTGCTTCTTTGGGGTCGAACTCAGGCGACTACAACTTCCTAACAACGGCATCCCCTCATTTCCTAACACGAGGGACTGCCAAGAGAGAAGGCAGGCTCATTATGCTTAATTCCCTTAAGGGGGTAAAGGAGAGCATGGCCCGTCGGTCCATGCCCCCAACGTCTTGCAGTCTTGTATTTTAAGCTTCACGGCTTGACGAAACGCAACAATAAATCTTCCTTGATTTGGTTCTGGGATGTCTTGGGAGAGGAGTCAGGGTGGCCGCCATAGGTATATGGTCACGAGGGTGACCTAAGCTCGTATGGTATGATTTTCCATGGGGAAAAACCTGGGCTCGCTGCCAAACACCGAAGCTAAATCCGCCCCTATGCAGGATTCTGTTTGCTTGGCTCCGGCTTCTTAGGATTCACAGGGAGAGGAGGGACCTACTCTCCGGGCTTGTGCCCGCCTTTTACAGCTGAAACCTTGTCCATATCAGACAAGGATTTTGGTTAAGCTGATCCACCCGACATAGGTGCTCTTTCAGGTGGTGGATGGCAGCAGGTTCATTCCCCGCCCTCCTCTTCCAAGAAGAAAAGGAGAAGACTAAGAGTTCTAAAGGTTCCACTCCATCTGCTGGGGCTATGGAGATGGACGGGTCTGCTGCCATTTTGGGTCAAGATTGGCACGTTCCGCCTTGGGGCGCACTGGGTGGGGGCCTAAACAAAATTCAAATTCGTAATTGCACTGATCAGATCCTCGATTACGTCGTGGCCCCCATTGAGAGATGATATGGCGTTTACGGGCCCGTTGGGTTCAAACCTTTCTGATTATTCGCGCCATAGATGGCTGCATGTTGGCTAAGGGTAACATGATCTATTAAAGGATAGAATTAGCTAGCTTGATTGATAGAGAGTCGAAGGTGATCCTTATCTCGTAGGTTGATAAAAATAATATTAAACAGTGAGGAATAGAACGGCAACATTATGACCATGAGAAATCATTTAAAAAAAATAAAATCCACCACGTTATCTAAATTAGCCATGTACAAAATGAAGTTCTTAGGGAAGCGGCGAAATTCGGTCAAAAGCTAAGGGTAAGGTAAAGAAAACTAGACACCAATTTCGATAGATCTAAAGAACCTAAAATCACGTAATTTTCTGAACTGGAATCTTATTCTAAAAAATGGCTTTAGTAGGAAAGAATTGTGAAAATACCCAATTCGAAACAGAAATGAAACAACTGCTGAATCTATCAAATATTTAGTGACAACCCTAATTTTTCGAAATAAGACTATAATATTAGAAAAAAATAGAAAGACAATCACGGACTTAAGACGTAAAGGAAGAACACGTTTGTACAAATATTTAAATGTTAATAACAGATTAAACAAATAATGCAAATTCAACCACATATACCATAAGGAATACCCTTCTTCCCCCATAAACACACATATTCTCGAACTAATATAAAGACAAACACAAGTTCGACACTTAAACAGAAGACAAGTGTTGTAGAATGACCCTTGGTTTTGATCCCTCTACTCTTTGACACCCATTTAGTAGCAGGATGCTTTAAGGGGCGTGAGTTACTTCTATGATGAAGTAGGCTTTGTTCTAAGAGTGCTATTTTAGTGGTTTAGTCCTTAAGGAAGAGCTATTTTTAAACACATAAGGATAAGAGGAAACACCAGAATCTACCAAAAATAAACATGTATTTTAAATTAAATATTACAAACCAACAGTAAAAGCATTTCTATATTTAGCCTCAAAGATTTTTCAATGACAAAACATAAACAAGTAGGCTTCCAATAAACATACCAATTGCCAATTAGTATTTTTATCACGACCCTATTTGTTTAGCATAAAACATTAAATTAACGTACTGTCATCTACAAACACATATGACCTAGGTTCAAGAATAATGGTTTCTACTCTCCTTTAAAACGTGGGACGTACTAAACTTCTACTATCGCAATAGAGATATAAATGTTATTGTTAACTTACAGGTAGGTATTAGGGATTGCCGGATGTCGCTGGAGGACTTATCTCTCGCTTTGAAGTGGTGTGGCCGCTGGTTGAAATTTTCGAGGAGGGATTGCTTGTCGCCTGTGACGGGGGATGATTCTTCAACGTAATTAAAGAACATGAGCTCGTTGGGGCAGGGTTCTTCTCCTCTCACTCTTACGGTGCTTGAGAGGTAAGAATCACTCGAGTGTGAGCGGCTTTGCTTTTCTTCAGTCGGGCTTCTTTGCAGACGGAAAAGGCTTCTTCGGTATGGCACCGATATAAAACTTGACTAATTAGGTTAATACAGCCCTGAAAGGGGGGGGGTCGATTTTCTCAATCTGATCCTATCGTTTCTCACGGGAATAGTCTTGTATGGCTGAAGGATCGATCTTTACGAACTAATCTTTCTTCTGGCGAATCGACTTCTAATAATCTTCTTGTCTAGCCGATGGATCGATCTTCACGAACTAATCCACCTCTAGCGTATCGACTTCTGATAATCCTCTTCTCTTTTTTTGCGGGGCTTATTTATAGGCGGATTGCCGCCCCATCTAAAGGGGGAAGTGACCAGGCCACAGATGCAAAAGGGGGGGGGGAGCGAATGGTGAGTTAGCATCTGGGGAGAGCGAGAATTCCTGAGGTGGCACTGGGGTGCCCAAGTCAGCTCGCAAATTATAGGCTCGCAACCGCACCGCTACTTGGCGTGCCTTCTGACTCGCACCGTTTTTTTTTCCATAACCACGGGTTTATGGGTCTCGTAGGTAATTCGATCGTTAGAGCGTCGTTTAAGGACCTTAGGTGGTCGCCTTCAAACATATGTTAGCTCCAACTGCCCACAGCGGCGGGGAGATCACACATGGTAAGCATTTTCGCCGGCTACCTTTCCCACGCTTCTCCTCATGAAGGGAGGGTGGCTTGAATGTACCTATACTCCTCCAGGATGCTTAATGTAGCCATTTCTCCACATTTACCTCCATTCTTAAGAAAATAACGGGAGGGGGGGGGGTCCAATCCGACGCTTACAATAATATACATGGGTAACTTACGGAACATTATATTATACAATAAATTCTAGTTCACTCGGGAATGCCTCGATAACATTTCACCTGACCTTACATTAATTCCTATATTACTGTGCCAACTTAGGATTTTCTTACCTACCACTAGGGGGTTACTCGCCCCTACTTACTTACAATTCTACTGATTTACACTTAACTTTGCTATAATACAATAGTTGGGCTGCTCCTTAATCGTCGACAGGGTTCCGACTTAACGAGTCGGCCATACAATTGTTGGACCCTTTTATATAGTGAATGGAGTACTGGTACTCCATCAAGAGTAAACTCCATCTCAGGAGTCTTCCATTCTTACACTTATTTTTACCTAAGTATGACAACGGTTTATGGTCGCATACCAACTTAAACTCGCGCCCTATTAGATAATATTTGAATTTACCTATGGACCATATTATGGCCAAAGCTTCGATTTCGATAGTAGCGTAGGCTTTTTCTCTACTCAACAGTTTCCTACTGACATAAGCTATGGGATAGGCTGTTTCGTCATCTTCGTATTGAAGCAATACTCCGCCTAACCCGTCCCGACTAGCGTCCGTGCGAAGGCCGAAGATCTTGTTGGGATTTGGTAAGCGAAGAATGGGCGCAGTTACGAGTTTTCCTTTTAGAACCTCCAACTGAGTTATTGCATGGGGGTTCCACGTGACAGGGTCTGACGCTCTCTTTTTTAACAAATCATTAAGTGGGGCCGCAATGGAAGCGAAGTGTGGTACAAAGCGCCTATAGAACGAGGCCGCTCCCATAAACGATCGGAGTTGTTTCTTTGTTTTCGGCCGGGGCATCTTGACTATGGCGTCCACTTTTTCTTGATGGGTAGTCAAGTGTTTTTGTCCTATTTTAAATCCCAAGTAGTCAATGGATTCGTAGGCAAAATAACACTTCGTCGGCCCGGCGGTTAGACCTTGCTCCTTCAATTTCTCCAGCAATGAGCGTAAGGCGTGTAAGTGTGACTCCCATGTACGGGTAGCTACGTACACGTTGTCGAAGTAAAACGACACGTCACTTAGTCCAGCAATAATTCGCCTCATCATCCTATTATAATTGCTACCGGCTGTAAGTAGTCCGAAGGGTAGCCTGGTAAACTGTAACAGACCTCTCTCGGTCGCAAAAGCCGTCAGTTTTTTGGACTCCTTAGCGAGAGGTATTTGATAGTACGCTTTACACAAATCCAATTCGGTGATTAATCTAGCGTCTTCAAATAAATAGAGGTTTTGATCTATTAGTGGAATTGGCTCGGCGTCGAAAACGGTCACTGAATTCAATTATCGGAAGTCCACGCACATCCGAAATGATTGATCCGGTTTCTTAACCATTACTATGGGGGAGCAATAATCGGACTCCGATGGCTCTAAAATTCCCAATTTTAATAAATTCCGGACTTCCTTATTGAAGGCTTCTCGTAGGTGGATCGGTAACGGATATGGTTTGCTCCGAACCACTGAATTAGTTTTTAGTTTTATTTCATGGAAAAAATCCTTGGCACAACCGGGGTTTTCAGAAATGACTTCTGGGAATTCCATGAGCAAGTGGGGATTTATCTTTAAATCCACCCGAGGGTCTTCCGGGGTAGGTGAGAGCGAGGGAAGTTCGTATTCCTCGTCTTGTTCCACACACACGGTGTGTATGACTTGCAGGGGCGTACCCGGGTAAACGGCATCCAACGGTTCTTCTTCGTCTAGAAGGGTAATATTCTTTATGCACGCGCGGCGGTGATATTTTTTTAGCATGTTTATGTGATAGGTTCTTCACCCTGTTGGGGTATCTATCAAGTAATCGACTGGACCCCGTGCCTCGATTACTTCAAACGGTCCCTTCCACTGGGCCCATAACTTATTATTTTCGGTCGGGAGTAATAATAAGACTTCATCTCCTGCCTTTAATTTTCGAGCCTTTGCTTTCATATCGAAATAATCCCGGTATTTGGCTAAATTTTTCTCGGCGTTCTCTCGGGCTAAGCCAGAGCAGTATTCTAGGCGCTCGCGCATATCCATCACGTAGGCGTTTGACGATTTGATTTCTTGCTCGAGCTTCGCGTTGGAAAATAATTCCTTAAGAATACTCATAGGACCTCGCACATTTCTCCCGTATAATAACTCAAAGGACGAGAATCCCAACGTCCGATGAGGTATTTCTCGGAAGGCGAAAAGGGCTGCAGGCAGGTATCTGTGCCACTGTGTAGGGTTGTTTTGACACAACTTCTTCAATATATTTTTGAGAGTCCCGTTTAATTTCTCGCAGATTCCGTTAGCGGCTGGATGAAATGGACTCGTAAAAATTGGCTTGACTAACAGTAGTTTGTTAAAATACTCCATCAATTCTGAGGTGAATTGGCGCCCTCTATCCGATAGAATTTCTTTAGGCAGGCCTACTCGTGCAAAAATTGAAATTGATGCTTCCGCGCAGGAAATAGTGTCAATCTTCCGTAGGGCCACGGCATCTGGGAACCGGGTGGCACAATCCACTAGGGTGAGGATGTAGGAGTGTCCTCCACTTGAAGGGGGGTGAATTGGTCCCACCAAATCAATTGCCACTCGAAAGAAAGGTTCGGTTATAATGGACACCTTTTGTAAGGGAGCGGGAGGTACCCGTCCTCTGGAGGGATCCTTCTGACACACGTCGCATGATCGGCAATAGGCCACAATTTCCCTGGCGGCCTGGGGCCAATAAAAGTGTCGGAATATCTGCTGCGCCGTTTTGTTGTGCCCAAAGTGTCCGGCTAATATTCCATCATGCGCGGTATTCAAAATTCTTTGCGTGTATTCTTGAGGTACACACAGTGCTTTCTTGTTCTCCTTATCCTCCTCGCTGATAGTACGGTAGAGAAGTGAGTCTTCTACGATATACTGGATAGGCTTCTTTCCTTTCACTTGGAGAATTTCACCTTTAATAGCTTTCTCCCATAGAGGTTTAAGAGTGGGGCATTCCTTCTGAGCACTGGCAAAGAAGGTCAATTTGAACCCATTGTCTTCGAGGGTAATCCTCGGGGTCAACTTAGCAGGTTGCTCTTCCCTCTGGGCTTCTTGTGCCCGGGTGACTACTTGTTGAGCCACTTCTTGCTGGGGAATTAGGGGGTTTTGTCCGATTAGTACTGCGCAGAACTTAATCGGGGCTACTACCACGTCCGTCCAACCGGTGAAATATCTGCATTGTATATGACATCTCACGACGGGGAATCGATTGTCGCGTCCTAAAAAGTCGTGGACGATTGCGAATTTCTTATGGTTAGGGTTTACTGGGGGCAGCAACTTGTCGGATACCACTATGCACGTACATCCGGTGTCTCTGACTAAAGTGGATACTCGGCACCCATTAACAGCGCCCTCTTCAAATTGTAGGCCGCCTGGCGAACTTTTGTTGAATAGAAAGTTTACCTGTTGCTGGGGCCCTTCGGATGTTGGCGCGGGGACGTAGGACGAATCAGCTTGTCCTGCTGGGATCGCGGCAGTCAGGTTTTGCACCTGTTGTCTCGAGGTCTCCCTCAGTCGGGAGTTCTGTGGGCACTGGAAACTCAGGTGACCTATTATCCCGCAGGTATAACAAGTGACGGGCTTCCTGGGATACGTGCCGGTATTAGGGTATGATCCTTGTGGAATCCTAACTTCTTTTTGATTTTTTTCTCCTCCAAAATTTGGTTGATAAGTTCCTTTTGCTGCTGAAAACTTAAAGGGCTTCTTCTGTAAATGCCTGAGTGGCAGCCCATTTTTCTTTGGGGAGGGAGCCTTCTCTTTCTTGTACTCCCTAGGATATAACCGATGATTTACCGCGTGGAGGTCAGCCTCGTCCAGACACTCGTTGAAGGTAGAAGCTTTTCGGTCCTTAACGAATGCACGGATTTCCTGGGGTAGTGTACTTAGTAACTGATCTCTAAGCATGAAGTCGACGACCGCAGCGACTTCGTTCTCTACCCCTTCTGACTCCATCCAAAACTGTAGGCTTCGACGAAGCTCAAAGCCAAAATGTTTGTATGTTTGTCCAGGTCTTATACGAGACTGCCTGAACTTCATCCTATATTCTTCCGGGTTAAGGTTTGTTGCTGAGAGAAGTTCGGCTTTGAGAGTGAAATAGTCCACAGTCGCTTCTGAGGGTAAAGATACGAATATCTCTCTCATCCTACGATTGAGTAGCGGTAACAGTCTGGCGACCCCATCTTCTTCTAGGTCCCAATTATTGACTTCAAATATTTTCTCAAAATGGGAGAGATATGAGCATAAATCTTGATCGTCCCTGTACTCCGGGAGTTTCATGCTGGCCGCTGGTGACACTCCTGTTCTAGATGACACTGACTGCACCTCTAACTCGTCTTTGCTAAGAGCTCTTTCGTGGGCCCTTATCTTCTCTCTTTCCTCAGCTTCCATTTTCGTCTTTTCTCTTCTTTCATCGGCTTCCATTTTCATTTTACGTTCCTCTCTTCTTTCTTCTCTTTCATTTCTCTCTTTCTCCTGAATAAACGAGTTCAGCTCGGTTCCTTCCAGTCCGAGGCTTTGACCTTGCTTCCGATAAAGGTCAAACAATGCCATCGCGCTCATGTCAGTCATCTACCTTGTTTTTAATCAAGCCTGACCTATTCCACCACCGAAACTTACCACTTGGCCTAACAATTACCTTTAGATGGTATCCACCTCTAACTTTACCAATTTCCCACTCGTCAAATATTTTATTATTCCTGGTGTTCCTTTTATGTGTTAGCTCTTCCTTAAATGGACACTGCTGGGTTCTTTTTAATATAAAACCTCTAGACCTGACACCACTTTTATAATATGTCGTATCTTGACCCTTGGCTTTGATCACTCTACGCTTTGACACCCTTTTAGTAGCGGTATGCTTTAAGGGGCGTGAGTTACTTCTATGATGAAGTAGGCTTTGTTCTAAGAGTGCTATTTTAGTGGTTTAGTCCTTAAGGAAGAGCTATTTTTAAACACATAAGGATAAGAGGAAACACCAGAATCTACCAAAAATAAACATGTATTTTAAATTAAATATTACAAACCAACAGTAAAAGCATTTCTATATTTGGCCTCAAAGATTTTTCAATAACAAAACATAAACAAGTAGGCTTCCAATAAACATACCAATTGCCAATTAGTATTTTTATCACGACCCTATTTGTTTAGCATAAAACATTAAATTAACGTACTGTCATCTACAAACACATATGACCTAGGTTCAAGAATAATGGTTTCTACTCTCCTTTAAAACGTGGGACGTACTAAACTTCTACTATCGCAATAGAGATATAAATGTTATTGTTAACTTACAGGTAGGTATTAGGGATTGCCGGATGTCGCTGGAGGACTTATCTCTCGCTTTGAAGTGGTGTGGCCGCTGGTTGAAATTTTCGAGGAGGGATTGCTTGTCGCCTGTGACGGGGGATGATTCTTCAACGTAATTAAAGAACATGAGCTCGTTGGGGCAGGGTACTTCTCCTCTCACTCTTACGGTGCTTGAGAGGTGAGAATCACTCGAGTGTGAGCGGCTTTGCTTTTCTTCAGTCGGGCTTCTTTGCAGACGGAAAAGGCTTCTTCGGTATGGCACCGATATAAAACTTGACTAATTAGGTTAATACGGCCCTGAAAGGGGGGGATCGATTTTCTCAATCTGATCCTATCGTTTCTCACGGGAATAGTCTTGTATGGCTGAAGGATCGATCTTTACGAACTAATCTTTCTTCTGGCGAATCGACTTCTAATAATCTTCTTGTCTAGCCGATGGATCGATCTTCACGAACTAATCCACCTCTTGCGTATCGACTTCTGATAATCCTCTTCTCTTTTTTTGCGGGGCTTATTTATAGGCGGATTGCCGCCCCATCTAAAGGGGGAAGTGACCAGGCCACAGATGCAAAAGGGAAGGGGGGAGCGAATGGTGAGTTAGCATCTGGGGAGAGCGAGAATTCCTGAGGTGGCACTGGGGTGCCCAAGTCAGCTCGCAAATTATAGGCTCGCAACCGCACCGCTACTTGGCGTGCCTTCTGACTCGCACCGTTTTTTTTTCCATAACCACGGGTTTATGGGTCTCGTAGGTAATTCGATCGTTAGAGCGTCGTTTAAGGACCTTAGGTGGTCGCCTTCAAACATATGTTAGCTCCAACTGCCCACAGCGGCGGGGAGATCACACATGGTAAGCATTTTCGCCGGCTACCTTTCCCACGCTTCTCCTCATGAAGGGAGGGTGGCTTGAATGTACCTATACTCCTCCAGGATGCTTAATGTAGCCATTTCTCCACATTTACCTCCATTCTTAAGAAAATAACGGGAGGGGGGGGGGGTCCAATCCGACGCTTACAATAATATACATGGGTAACTTACGGAACATTATATTATACAATAAATTCTAGTTCACTCGGGAATGCCTCGATAACATTTCACCTGACCTTACATTAATTCCTATATTACTGTGCCAACTTAGGATTTTCTTACCTACCACTAGGGGGTTACTCGCCCCTACTTACTTACAATTCTACTGATTTACACTTAACTTTGCTATAATACAATAGTTGGGCTGCTCCTTAATCGTCGACAGGGTTCCGACTTAACGAGTCGGCCATACAATTGTTGGACCCTTTTATATAGTGAATGGAGTACTGGTACTCCATCAAGAGTAAACTCCATCTCAGGAGTCTTCCATTCTTACACTTATTTTTACCTAAGTATGACAACGGTTTATGGTCGCATACCAACTTAAACTCGCGCCCTATTAGATAATATTTGAATTTACCTATGGACCATATTATGGCCAAAGCTTCGATTTCGATAGTAGCGTAGGCTTTTTCTCTACTAAACAGTTTCCTACTGACATAAGCTATGGGATAGGCTGTTTCGTCATCTTCGTATTGAAGCAATACTCCGCCTAACCCGTCCCGACTAGCGTCCGTGCGAAGGCCGAAGATCTTGTTGGGATTTGGTAAGCGAAGAATGGGCGCAGTTACGAGTTTTCCTTTTAGAACCTCCAACTGAGTTATTGCATGGGGGTTCCACGTGACAGGGTCTGACGCTCTCTTTTTTAACAAATCATTAAGTGGGGCCGCAATGGAAGCGAAGTGTGGTACAAAGCGCCTATAGAACGAGGCCGCTCCCATAAACGATCGGAGTTGTTTCTTAGTTTTCGGCCGGGGCATCTTGACTATGGCGTCCACTTTTTCTTGATGGGTAGTCAAGTGTTTTTGTCCTATTTTAAATCCCAAGTAGTCAATGGATTCGTAGGCAAAATAACACTTGGTCGGCCCGGCGGTTAGACCTTGCTCCTTCAATTTCTCCAGCAATGAGCGTAAGGCGTGTAAGTGTGACTCCCATGTACGGGTAGCTACGTACACGTTGTCGAAGTAAAACGACACGTCACTTAGTCCAGCAATAATTCGCCTCATCATCCTATTATAATTGCTACCGGCTGTAAGTAGTCCGAAGGGTAGCCTGGTAAACTGTAACAGACCTCTCTCGGTCGCAAAAGCCGTCAGTTTTTTGGCCTCCTTAGCGAGAGGTATTTGATAGTACGCTTTACACAAATCCAATTCGGTGATTAATCTAGCGTCTTCAAATAAATGGAGGTTTTGATCTATTAGTGGAATTGGCTCGGCGTCGAAAACGGTCACTGAATTCAATTATCGGAAGTCCACGCACATCCGAAATGATTGATCCGGTTTCTTAACCATTACTATGGGGGAGCAATAATCGGACTCCGATGGCTCTAAAATTCCCAATTTTAATAAATTCCGGACTTCCTTATTGAAGGCTTCTCGTAGGTGGATCGGTAACGGATATGGTTTGCTCCGAACCACTGAATTAGTTTTTAGTTTTATTTCATGGAAAAAATCCTTGGCACAACCGGGGTTTTCAGAAATGACTTCTGGGAATTCCATGAGCAAGTGGGGATTTATCTTTAAATCCACCCGAGGGTCTTCCGGGGTAGGTGAGAGCGAGGGAAGTTCGTATTCCTCGTCTTGTTCCACACACACGGTGTGTATGACTTGCAGGGGCGTACCCGGGTAAACGGCATCCAACGGTTCTTCTTCGTCTAGAAGGGTAATATTCTTTATGCACGCGCGGCGGTGATATTTTTTTAGCATGTTTATGTGATAGGTTCTTCACATTGTTGGGGTATCTATCAAGTAATCGACTGGACCCCGTGCCTCGATTACTTCAAACGGTCCCTTCCACTGGGCCCATAACTTATTATTTTCGGTCGGGAGTAATAATAAGACTTCATCTCCTGCCTTTAATTTTCGAGCCTTTGCTTTCATATCGAAATAATCCCGGTATTTGGCTAAATTTTTCTCGGCGTTCTCTCGGGCTAAGCCAGAGCAGTATTCTAGGCGCTCGCGCATATCCATCACGTAGGCGTTTGACGATTTGATTTCTTGCTCGAGCTTCGCGTTGGAAAATAATTCCTTAAGAATACTCATAGGACCTCGCACATTTCTCCCGTATAATAACTCAAAGGGCGAGAATCCCAACGTCCGATGAGGTATTTCTCGGAAGGCGAAAAGGGCTGCAGGCAGGTATCTGTGCCACTGTGTAGGGTTGTTTTGACACAACTTCTTCAATATATTTTTGAGAGTCCCGTTTAATTTCTCGCAGATTCCGTTAGCGGCTGGATGAAATGGACTCGTAAAAATTGGCTTGACTAACAGTAGTTTGTTAAAATACTCCATCAATTCTGAGGTGAATTGGCGCCCTCTATCCGATAGAATTTCTTTAGGCAGGCCTACTCGTGCAAAAATTGAAATTGATGCTTCCGCGCAGGAAATAGTGTCAATCTTCCGTAGGGCCACGGCATCTGGGAACCGGGTGGCACAATCCACTAGGGTGAGGATGTAGGAGTGTCCTCCACTTGAAGGGGGGTGAATTGGTCCCACCAAATCAATTGCCACTCGAAAGAAAGGTTCGGTTATAATGGACACCTTTTGTAAGGGAGCGGGAGGTACCCGTCCTCTGGAGGGATCCTTCTGACACACGTCGCATGATCGGCAATAGGCCACAATTTCCCTGGCGGCCTGGGGCCAATAAAAGTGTCGGAATATCTGCTGCGCCGTTTTGTTGTGCCCAAAGTGTCCGGCTAATATTCCATCATGCGCGGTATTCAAAATTCTTTGCGTGTATTCTTGAGGTACACACAGTGCTTTCTTGTTCTCCTTATCCTCCTCGCTGATAGTACGGTAGAGAAGTGAGTCTTCTACGATATACTGGATAGGCTTCTTTCCTTTCACTTGGAGAATTTCACCTTTAATAGCTTTCTCCCATAGAGGTTTAAGAGTGGGGCATTCCTTCTGAGCACTGGCAAAGAAGGTCAATTTGAACCCATTGTCTTCGAGGGTAATCCTCGGGGTCAACTTAGCAGGTTGCTCTTCCCTCTGGGCTTCTTGTGCCCGGGTGACTACTTGTTGAGCCACTTCTTGCTGGGGAATTAGGGGGTTTTGTCCGATTAGTACTGCGCAGAACTTAATCGGGGCTACTACCACGTCCGTCCAACCGGTGAAATATCTGCATTGTATATGACATCTCACGACGGGGAATCGATTGTCGCGTCCTAAAAAGTCGTGGACGATTGCGAATTTCTTATGGTTAGGGTTTACTGGGGGCAGCAACTTGTCGGATACCACTATGCACGTACATCCGGTGTCTCTGACTAAAGTGGATACTCGGCACCCATTAACAGCGCCCTCTTCAAATTGTAGGCCGCCTGGCGAACTTTTGTTGAATAGAAAGTTTACCTGTTGCTGGGGCCCTTCGGATGTTGGCGCGGGGACGTAGGACGAATCAGCTTGTCCTGCTGGGATCGCGGCAGTCAGGTTTTGCACCTGTTGTCTCGAGGTCTCCCTCAGTCGGGAGTTCTGTGGGCACTGGAAACTCAGGTGACCTATTATCCCGCAGGTATAACAAGTGACGGGCTTCCTGGGATACGTGCCGGTATTAGGGTATGATCCTTGTGGAATCCTAACTTCTTTTTGATTTTTTTCTCCTCCAAAATTTGGTTGATAAGTTCCTTTTGCTGCTGAAAACTTAAAGGGCTTCTTCTGTAAATGCCTGAGTGGCAGCCCATTTTTCTTTGGGGAGGGAGCCTTCTCTTTCTTGTACTCCCTAGGATATAACCGATGATTTACCGCGTGGAGGTCAGCCTCGTCCAGACACTCGTTGAAGGTAGAAGCTTTTCGGTCCTTAACGAATGCACGGATTTCCTGGGGTAGTGTACTTAGTAACTGATCTCTAAGCATGAAGTCGACGACCGCAGCGACTTCGTTCTCTACCCCTTCTGACTCCATCCAAAACTGTAGGCTTCGACGAAGCTCAAAGCCAAAATGTTTGTATGTTTGTCCAGGTCTTATACGAGACTGCCTGAACTTCATCCTATATTCTTCCGGGTTAAGGTTTGTTGCTGAGAGAAGTTCGGCTTTGAGAGTGAAATAGTCCACAGTCGCTTCTGAGGGTAAAGATACGAATATCTCTCTCATCCTACGATTGAGTAGCGGTAACAGTCTGGCGACCCCATCTTCTTCTAGGTCCCAATTATTGACTTCAAATATTTTCTCAAAATGGGAGAGATATGAGCATAAATCTTGATCGTCCCTGTACTCCGGGAGTTTCATGCTGGCCGCTGGTGACACTCCTGTTCTAGATGACACTGACTGCACCTCTAACTCGTCTTTGCTAAGAGCTCTTTCGTGGGCCCTTATCTTCTCTCTTTCCTCAGCTTCCATTTTCGTCTTTTCTCTTCTTTCATCGGCTTCCATTTTCATTTTACGTTCCTCTCTTCTTTCTTCTCTTTCATTTCTCTCTTTCTCCTGAATAAACGAGTTCAGCTCGGTTCCTTCCAGTCCGAGGCTTTGACCTTGCTTCCGATAAAGGTCAAACAATGCCATCGCGCTCATGTCAGTCATCTACCTTGTTTTTAATCAAGCCTGACCTATTCCACCACCGAAACTTACCACTTGGCCTAACAATTACCTTTAGATGGTATCCACCTCTAACTTTACCAATTTCCCACTCGCCAAATATTTTATTATTCCTGGTGTTCCTTTTATGTGTTAGCTCTTCCTTAAATGGACACTGCTGGGTTCTTTCTAATATAAAACCTCTAGACCTGACACCACTTTTATAATATGTCGTATCTTGACCCTTGGCTTTGATCACTCTACGCTTTGACACCCTTTTAGTAGCGGTATGCTTTAAGGGGCGTGAGTTACTTCTATGATGAAGTAGGCTTTGTTCTAAGAGTGCTATTTTAGTGGTTTAGTCCTTAAGGAAGAGCTATTTTTAAACACATAAGGATAAGAGGAAACACCAGAATCTACCAAAAATAAACATGTATTTTAAATTAAATATTACAAACCAACAGTAAAAGCATTTCTATATTTGGCCTCAAAGATTTTTCAATGACAAAACATAAACAAGTAGGCTTCCAATAAACATACCAATTGCCAATTAGTATTTTTATCACGACCCTATTTGTTTAGCATAAAACATTAAATTAACGTACTGTCATCTACAAACACATATGACCTAGGTTCAAGAATAATGGTTTCTACTCTCCTTTAAAACGTGGGACGTACTAAACTTCTACTATCGCAATAGAGATATAAATGTTATTGTTAACTTACAGGTAGGTATTAGGGATTGCCGGATGTCGCTGGAGGACTTATCTCTCGCTTTGAAGTGGTGTGGCCGCTGGTTGAAATTTTCGAGGAGGGATTGCTTGTCGCCTGTGACGGGGGATGATTCTTCAACGTAATTAAAGAACATGAGCTCGTTGGGGCAGGGTTCTTCTCCTCTCACTCTTACGGTGCTTGAGAGGTGAGAATCACTCGAGTGTGAGCGGCTTTGCTTTTCTTCAGTCGGGCTTCTTTGCAGACGGAAAAGGCTTCTTCGGTATGGCACCGATATAAAACTTGACTAATTAGGTTAATACGGCCCTGAAAGGAGGGATCGATTTTCTCAATCTGATCCTATCGTTTCTCACGGGAATAGTCTTGTATGGCTGAAGGATCGATCTTTAAGAACTAATCTTTCTTCTGGCGAATCGACTTCTAATAATCTTCTTGTCTAGCCGATGGATCGATCTTCACGAACTAATCCACCTCTTGCGTATCGACTTCTGATAATCCTCTTCTCTTTTTTTGCGGGGCTTATTTATAGGCGGATTGCCGCCCCATCTAAAGGGGGAAGTGACCAGGCCACAGATGCAAAAGGGGGGGGGGGAGCGAATGGTGAGTTAGCATCTGGGGAGAGCGAGAATTCCTGAGGTGGCACTGGGGTGCCCAAGTCAGCTCGCAAATTATAGGCTCGCAACCGCAACGCTACTTGGCGTGCCTTCTGACTCGCACCGTTTTTTTTTTCCATAACCACGGGTTTATGGGTCTCGTAGGTAATTCGATCGTTAGAGCGTCGTTTAAGGACCTTAGGTGGTCGCCTTCAAACATATGTTAGCTCCAACTGCCCACAGCGGCGGGGAGATCACACATGGTAAGCATTTTCGCCGGCTACCTTTCCCACGCTTCTCCTCATGAAGGGAGGGTGGCTTGAATGTACCTATACTCCTCCAGGATGCTTAATGTAGCCAAATCTCTACAACAAGCATTGACCAAAAGTATAAGCCATCTAACCCTGAGAGGTATATATATCAAATCATACTTTTGAGAATTTATCATATTATTCATTAATATTTTTAATAATAATGTGTATTTTGTTAATGTTCAAATTACTTAGTATTTTACTTAATTGTTAAATAGATACATGTTTTTTAAAATCAGAATTCTTATTTTTCAGCTTGAATTTATAACTATTATCTATTCAATATCGTTCTATATAAATATGACTAAAACTAAAGAACTTCCAAAAGTACAGAGCACATATCCATATTCTCCATATCCAAGGTATTATAATAAGAACCTGGTAAAAAAAAAAAATGTTCAACATATGCAAACCAAGAGCTTTGTATCGAGGGTGTAAGTGCCAAAAACTTCTTACAACACCGAAGGAAGAGAGATCTATCATTCAGTCTTCACTACATATTCGTATAAAAACTAATCTGAACTTAAATGGGAGTTCAATGATGCTCTAAATCCAAAGTTATCGCACAGAACAGTAAGAAGGAGAGTTAAATATAAAGAACTAACTCAATGTAATGTGAGAAAGAAGATATAGATATCTGAGTTCAAGAGTAGAAACATGTTCAGTAGGCCAATGATCACAAAAAATAGACACATAAACAATTGTCTAAAGTTATCTAGTCAGAAGAAAATAATTATTAGGTATATAATATTGTTTTACATACAATTTATGTAATTCCATTTAAATATATTTTAGGAGAAAATTACTTAAAAAATAAACGTTATTGTTACAATTTTGCAGATTTTAAGCAGAACTGGGGAAATATTTGCGAGGCGATGATTTGGAGAGGCATTTTACATTGCTTGTGTGGTTATAACTGTGCCGAAGTAGGTGGTTCTTTATTATGGTATGGCCTCATGTTTTCTTCAGGGCCCTGGAAAAATGAACTCCACAACATATACCACAATGTTTTTAAAACCTCTAGAACCATTTTTTTTAGAAATCGGATCCAACACCACTAAGAGATGAAATTATATTTCAGCAAGACAATAAACAATGCCATAAATACGACTCTACCAAGAATTAGTTTGTAGAAATAGGGATCACCTCTATAGAGTGGTCTCACAGAACATAGACATAAATCCAATAGAACGTGAATCCAGAGTGCTTGCTAAAGCAATAAATACATCACAAGTACAAAAGGAGCAGAAGTTTATGAAAATTTTGATTAAATCCATGCCACGCAGGTATGACTGTAAATAAGGCAAACGGAGTCCAAGTATTTATTAAAATAATTAAAAATAAATACATATATAATATATATTCTGAATTCATTTAACAAAATTGGATACTTACACAGCGGATGATTTCATAGAATAAAAAGCCAACTCAGATTTGCCAAGCGACAAAAAGAAAACCAAAAAATGTCATATTTATTAAAGAACACCCATAGAAATCTTTCTTTAATTCTAAGAAGTTTCTTCATAATGCAAGATTTTCTACAAAGTATTGTGATATTAGGACAAAGCATATATCATATAAAATTTTTTAAAGTTGCAAAATTGTGCATAGATTAAAATGTCGAGAGTGCATTAGCAGTGATGAGTGCAATGATTCTTGAAGGCATTGTAGCAGCTAAAATCCTTGCTAGCTCCTACAAAAGTATAATTCCCCGTCTGAGAGATTACTCATCTCGCTTCCATTAATTCATATTCATGTACTACAATTCCAATCATATAACTCGTACAATTTCCAACAAAATTTACCCTACGTATCGTCTGATAATAATTATCCTATACGTTGTACGAT
The DNA here is from genome assembly GCA_963969495.1 of Ceratothoa steindachneri. Classification (NCBI taxonomy): domain Eukaryota; kingdom Metazoa; phylum Arthropoda; class Malacostraca; order Isopoda; family Cymothoidae; genus Ceratothoa; species Ceratothoa steindachneri. The sequence continues at coordinate 119,461,071 of OZ018323.1, read as the reverse complement.
TTATATTCCAACCAAACCAAATCCTTGTCTGACGTATTTTAAACCGACTAATCAGCATCATCCTACCTCAGCCCCAATGTTCACTGACAAATCTAGTCCACTCGTGCTCTCGTTATCGTCAGACAAAGGTCAGTAAATTAACGTTACCATTATTCAACTCAATCGAATATCTTAACTATTTAAAATGTAATTCCCTCTTTTCTCTCCATTTCCAGTCCCCTTGAGATTATAATTCGAGCAATTAATATGTGTCTTTTTATTTTAAAAAGATTCATTTTCTTTAAAAAAAATGAATAAAAAAAGTAACAAACAAGGATATTCTCAAACTTAAAAAGTCTTAGGAATTATCCAGAAGTTTTGCTACTTGATTAATTATACCTGAACTGATCGATGTAATAATAGTCATAATAATAGCCAAACTCTATATTTCATCCTAAAAAAATTGGTATCTATTTTCATGTTTCTACATATTATGCACACACGAATAAGTGAAAATTATGGCATGATGCGAATGCGAATGTGATGTTTAAAATACTTAATTGAAGTAGTTGATTTTAGGATGGACTATTAGATATTCGTACCTTCGTCTGCTTGGCATTGAGTAGGAGCGTCCAAGAATCATGCCCGAAGCAGGAAAATGGTAGCGAAGCATGGATAGTATATTGCCAAATCATTGTTGCTTCATTGCAATATAATTACCGTAGAAACTTATAAAAGTAACAAATTCTAGACATATTGCTTTTCATTCCTTGGCCAACTAGAGTGAAAGGTTTTCTGGGATTATCTTGACCAATGTCCATTATCTTACACTCGTCCATGTTGAATTGTATCTTCCCTTTTTGACATTAGATAAACTTATCCAAGTCATTTGCAAGTTTTACGGTCACTATATTTTACCCATGTAGCTATGTTGGTGTCGTCAGCAAATTGGAAAATTTACATAATATATTCATGCTTGCTTGGATCTCTACTACATGCAGCAGGTTGGAACAAGAGTAATGTCCGATATTAGAGTGTATATTAAAAATGAAAAATTAGGACTGAATATATTTCATCATATATATTTTCTATATTGTTTCCTCGAACCTTATTCCGTCTGTCGACAATCTTATGAATGACAGGCAGGCTTGTAAAATTCTTTAATTTATGATGCAAAATATGAATCCAACTCTTCTTTTGATGTTAATTTAAGACTACCTTAATGGTTTGGTAATCCTCTAAACAAGTAAGAATAAAAAGAGCAAAATCAGGAGAACATGGAAGATGAAGTAATATTTCTCAACCGAGCTTCTTCAAGGTATCTTTGGCCATTTAATCAGTGTCAGGACGGGTAGTATCGTGATGGCGGAGGACAACCCTCCTGTTGACTAAGGATGGTCGCCTTTGGCCTAAATAAGCTTTCAAACGACGAAGTTGATTGTAGTGGAGATTAGTCTTTTTTTTTTGTATTGTGTTGATTTCTTTGTGCGTATTGGTCTAATACATGATCTCGCTAAAATTCTGGAGTGAATATTTTAAGTATAATTAAGAATTGAGTCCGTGTGAAATAATTATACTGTGTTTATTTTTTTTTTTTAAGTGAAGATTCGTAGGTCCGCCAAAGCCCACCAGAACTTCCCTTGTGCGTCAAATATTTCTTTATTTTTGTGGTGCTTTTCTTGAAAGCTAGTCAAACGCGACAAAATTCCCTCTTTATTTAAGATGCTCAATTACAAGAAGAGTCGTTTGGGCTCAGCGGCAAGGACATCTTAGCTTATATCCAACAGGAGGAAATGACTGAAAGAGAAGAGAGAAGATAAAGAGAAAAAGAAAGAGAAGAGAAGGCACGAGAAGAAAAGAGAGAGAGAAGAACGAGAAGAAAGAAGAGAAGAACGGGAAAGAATCCACCTTCATGAACTTGAAATGAATAGGACCAGGAATAAGACGCTGTCCATCAGCTCGAGATCCAAAGCTCCCCCTACCGTGTCTGTTAAGCTTTCGGTTTTCAAGGAAGGTGACTCTTTCTGGGCCTTCATAATCCACTTCGAGAAAATCTTCAAAATGAACCATTGGAACATCGAGGCAAATGAAGTGGCTCAATTGTTACCTTTGCTAAATTCCCAACTCCGAGATATATTCATATCACTCCCGTCGGAGGCAACAATCGATTATTCGACCTTAAAATCAGAGTTACTGGCGGCATACAACATGACCTCAGACTTTTACAGATCCAAATTCAGACATGCGCACCTTCATCCAGGCCAAACATACCGTCAGTTTGGGTACACCCTCCAATGTCACCTCAAATATTGGCTCGATGCTTCTAAAATCCCGCATGTCTACGATGCCCTCGTTGACTTCCTCCTGAGAGACCATTTGTTGGTTGCATTCCCGGCTGAAGTCAGATCTTTCATAAAAGACCGGTGGTGCCTCACATTCAAAGAGGGCACAGAAGAGGCCGATAATTATTTTGCAAGCCACAACCTTTATCCGGAAGAAGGGAAGAAAACGGCCTCCTTTCCCCAAAACCTAAGCCAAACAAAGGTAAATGCTGCCGTCAGAAGTCTCAGTTTAGGAATAACTCTTCTCATCAGGTAAACCAGATCTGTGCCTCCGTCAACATCCTCGGAATCTTCTCCTCCCTCAAGCACCTCAAGTCTCGGCGACCACCAGGTAAACTTCTTGTGTGATAAGAATACCCCTGGAGGCCTTAAGTTCGAATCCGTAACCATTAATGAATGCCGTGTCTCTACTCTTGTAAGAGATATCGGGTGTACCTGCATAATGGTGTCGGACAAACTGCTTCCCTTATTATTCCCAGGCCATAACAAATTCGCCGTCGTGCACGACTACTTGGGGCCGCCAATCGATAACCCATCGTTAAGTGCTACATCGATTGTGCGTACTTCACTGGCTGGGCAGAAGTAGTAGCAGCTCCTATTAAATTCTCCTCCATCCTCATTGGCCAGTGCCCACGGGTCTCCCTTAACTCCCTGGCTTAACCCGTGGTTACCCGTTCGCAAGTGGTAAAAGATTCGAAGATGCCCTCGCCCCTAAAAACTTCACGTTCTTCAGAATTCAAGGAGGTTATGACTGAAGACTTTGAAAGAAACCAAAAAAACTGCGATTCTCTCCGACTCCTATGGACTAAGGCCCAGTCTAAAGAGCAAGAAGCCACCCGAAAAGACAAGATGATCTCCTACCAAGTTACGACGGCTTACTTTATCGTGTGTGCTCATAAAACGGTAAACCTCCGACGCGAGTATTGTGTATCCCGCGTTCCCAACACGTTAGGCACATTTTAACCACTGCCCTTGACAGCCTATTTTCGACACATTTTAACCACACGAAGACCACCTAGAAGATCTTCAAATATTTTTATTGGCCAAGAACCCATGAAGAAATTATTCGCTACTGCAGGTCTTGTGACATCTGCCAAAAGACTGCCGTCAAAAGACGAGTTAAGCCCGTACCTTTGCAGAGCCGTTTTCCAGTGTCAAAATTGATCCCATCGCTCCGATATACCCCCGTCGAGTGAAGAACACAGTCACGTGCTAACCCTAGTGAATTTTGCCCCCCGGTTTCCTGATGCTGTGCCGTTGAAAAATAATTGTATTACTTTTGTATATATACCACAAGAATTCTTATAGTTTTGTGTAATACCTTATAAGAATATGTGCCATTATTTGTTTTTATTATTGTGTATATATTTTTGATGAGTTACTCTGTTTCTACGTACCTTTTTGTATTGTGGGACCTCTCTTTATATAATATCCTTGTATGTAAGCCTCTGGTTATCGAGACTATGATAACCCAGGCTATTGATAACTATTCCTGTCTATTTTATTGTATTATTATTCTTGTTGTTTTGTGTAATGCGTTATAAGAATATGTGTCATTATTTATTTTTTTATTGTGTATATATTTTTTATGAGTTACCCTTTTATATGTACCCTTTTTGTGTGTAGTGTGGGACTTTTCTCCTTTTTTTAATATCCTTGTTTGTAAGCCCCTGGTTAACGAAACTATGTTGACTCCAGCTATTAATAACTATTCTGTCTCTCTTGTATTATTAATGTTTATCATTTTTTTTCGTGATGTGTTCGGTAATGGAAATACCGAGCATTTCCCGGGTCACCTTTATTTGACTTATTTTTGTGCAGAGTACCTGATATCATCCCTTTTGTAATTGTGTCCCTATAGGAAACTTAGCCGTGTAATAACCCTATAGTAGCCTGATGTCACTTCCTTCGGAAGCTCCATATTGGGAAGGAAGGAGATGTCAGAGAGAGAATCTTTCCCCGCCCCCTCGAACCAAACGTCTAGCTGTGGCGCCTGATGAGATACACCTGCATGGCCAGACAGCCTTAAGGGAGCCGCGAAATTTTGGCAGGACCGCTTAATCCGTTATGGGTTTGATTCTTTGCCGTCGCACCGTCTGATCGCCGCCAGACCCACGGCGCCAAGGAACTTTGCGCAAAACTGTTAGGCCATCGAGAGTACCCCCTCCCCCCCCTGGCGCGCCAAGTCTAATAAGATCTTCGTCCCCCTTTTAGGTGCCCCCGGTGACCCACTTCCGCCGAGGCAGTATAAATACTTCGAGTGACAATACAGCCCCGTCTTGGTTAGCAAGCACGTACAGTCTCGTACACCCTGCCTCGCCACCCAAAGGCTTCCAGCTTCGAACGCGATGCGTGATCTCTATCCGGCCTTGCTCGTATCTAAGACCAGAGTTCGTACTGACAGGCGATAGACACGGACAGGCATCTATCACTCGATTATCGACTTTATTCAACGATTAGAGTACTCTCTCGCTCATTTCTCAGCAAGGTTAAAGAAGAAGGAACTTGCAAGTTCAACTTGGCACCGTCCCGTTTACTCGCCGTATTCAAGCCTCCAGTCAATTAGGCTTTATGTGAGTCTCCCTGATAATTGCACTCTCCTATTTTTTCTGGAAGCAATCACCGTCCATCCTCTCTCGGACTCTCTACCCGGCGAGCCATTTGTAATCCCCCACCCGTTTTGTATCGCGGGTCTCATTTTTTTTATTGTCATTTATTTAATTGTTCTATTAATACTATATTTGTATATAGTAAAGTTATATATTTTCTAGAATTAGTTTCTCTAATCCCATAACATCTAAAATTGATTATTTAGTCCAAACGCACTCGACTTTGTTTATTTAACCCTCGCACTGGGATCTGTATCCCGAATCTCTTGCGTGCCATCTTCACGGTCACCCTACGGCAGTTTTATTGTGGAGTGACAATTTTAATGAGCAGTTTCTTTTATATCCTAGCATACAATCAACTTGATCATTTTGAATAAAGTTCTCCTCTTGGTTGTTGGGAAATTCGCCTTCCTCGATTGATCAACGAAGGCCGGCTTTTAACGTTATGAAAAATGATTTACTTTTCGTCACTAGTGACAAACGTTCCCAGAAATAGTCTCTGAAGCTGAAGGTTTCGTTAACATGACCCATAACGAGCAACTCGCTATTGCGAGTTGCCAGAATCGCTTGAATTTTCAAAATTCCTTTGCAGTTAGCGTAGGACAAGAGTATGAGTTGCGTTATTTTCCAGTTTGTTTCCTCTGATTTCATTATGTTCAATCTTTGTCCCGCAACCAAACCTAATATTTATATTTATGTTTTCCCGTTTTGCTTCCGCTGGTTTCATTTTGTTTAGTTTTTTAATTCCTACCGGAACCACGCCAAATGTTTGTTTTTTCTCGTTTTGTTTTTCTTGATTTTTTTTGTTTCGTCTTTTAATTCGCCTTTATATACTGTAAGGTACTAGTTTCATTTTTCATTACACAGTTGAGAATGGCTGCTGACAGCTGAAATTAGTTCTGTGCTTTAAAATAAATTTCGTTTATATATTGTGGTTTATCATTACTCTTTTGCATTGGCTATATATCGCGTTATTGCGATGTCTTCTAATATATATATATATTTATATATATATATATATATATATATATATATATATATATATATATATATATATATATATATATATATATATATATATATATATATATATAAGTTAAAGAACTCAATGATATATATTCGTCCTGACCTTTTTATTTTCACTCTTACCTCACCTTCCTCCATCTCTTAAATGCAATCAGATAAAATTTCTTCCTATTTTCGAATTTCACAAATATTAACTTTTTAGAAAAGTCTAACCACTTCATCTGACCTCAACTGGCAAATAAGGCAAAAATAGAACCACTTCAATTTTCCATTAAAGAGGCTTTTACTCCATACAACCACCTCCCTCCATATAACCACTAAATCCTCAAGTCTATTCATCATTATTGGCCATACACGTGATTTCCCGCTCTGTTGGAACAAAAACCGTTTGGAATTCAATGTATGGCAAAAATAAATATTGAATCCACTTTAAACAAATATGCTAGAAGGGCCATATATGGGAGAATGTTTTATTGCGCACATTCTACAGAAATTCATTAGCAAATGTATTGTAAGTATTTGTTCCATTCCACGCCCGCCAAGTTATTCACTAGTGTATGTTTGGGGTGTTTCAGTATACCAGTCTTTCATTATTTTCTCTCTCTACTCCAGTCTCTATCTTGCATTGTAGGCTTCAAGAGGTTGCAAGGTGTACCATGGAAAACCTTGCTGCGAGTAACATCTGGAGGATTGGTTGCTCTCACGACCACATTAGCGGGAGGTGCTGCGGCTATACATCTTGCATCCGATTTTCACTTCGTCTTCCTTCACCATATTTAGTAAAGATCTCTCAATACAATTTTTCTGAGGTAGACCTTCGTTGGTATTACACTTTAAACTGGAGGGAAGGTTTTTTTTATTTTTTATTTGCCTTTCTGTATTTTACTTTCTGTTTTTTCAATCTCTCTCTCGTATTCTACTCCTTTTTCTTTCACTGTGTGGCCGTCTCTTTCTCTCTGAGTCTCAGTCTTTAGCTTTGTCTGTATCTATCCCTTGCATTGTCATTTATAATCTCTCTCTGTCTCTTTCTCTCTTGCTTTATAATATATATATATATATATATATATATATATATATATATATATATATATATATATATATATACCTCATTTCCACCACTCTCTTTTGCCTCACGCAATAAAGTCACACCCTTTTTAACTCCATCCGCACTTTTAGCCTCGTTTCCTTTCTTGCGCCTTTTAGAGCCGTCTCCTGGCGAGGCCAAGATTCCGCCATAATGGTCCCGACTCGAGTCATTTAGTTAAAGGAGGGCGCATACCTCCTCCTCCTTCCCGGGTGGCTGATGTGTCGCAACAACTCTCACACACTGAACGTATATTTTATGATGAGACGAAAAAAAAAATGAACTGTCATTTCACTCGTGCTGAAAAAATTATATTTGGCTACAAATATTTACACATGTAGGCTTACAAGCATAGGAACTTATATGCTTACACTTGAAGAGGGCTTCGTACATGCATTAAGATCATCGTCGTGGTACAACCACTCTATACCATACACTACTCCTATATTATGTAGGAGGGGATGGGGGTGACTTAATCACCTACTGCAACGCGAACTGTTGAAGGACTGTTCGCAGGGATCAACGAACGCCTAGGAGTCCAAACTTGAGGTGTTGGGTTTCAAATCCTTAATAATCAAACAGAGTGCATAAATGGTTGGCGAGATTTACTTGAATAGGCCGAGAGTATCGTTCAAGGTTAGTTAAAGATTAAAGAACAAAAATATAATTTTATTTACACAGATTAAAATAAGAATAATAATAGGCAAAGGGGAATTATTTAAATTGAGATAGTCTCTGAATAATTATTATGAGGAGGGAATTAATTGCTTAATGTAACTAGGCTCAGATCAAAAGGGATAACTTGACAATACTATGTTAGAAATTAGGGTTGCTTTATCTGAAAAGGAATAGTTTTATTCCTGTAACTTTAAAATAAATACAATAATAAACTTTTAAAAATTGGGAAAAGGTTATACTTCAGAGCAAGGAAATGTAGTCCTTTATAGTCAATGGTCGCTTGGTGGTTCGGCTCTGATAGTGAGATTTGTTTATTTCAATTAAATACTTAAATAAATAAATACAAGTTTCATTAAGCTATTTAGTAAAATAACTAGTAGCGTTAATGCTAAATAACTAATAAAATATAAAATAATAATAATTTTCCGAAATAAATAATCACTTGTTATAATGTAATGACAAGCGACTAGAACAGCTCTATTCGCGTCTGTGTGTTAGATGTAGAAATCAAAGACAGACTGCGGGAAATATTTCTCAGTATGTTCTAAGCCGGCGTCTGCGCAAGACATAAATATTACTTAGTGAATATAATATAAATTTCGTAAGTAAACCAAGACTTCACAGCCAAGCTGCAACTAAATCTGGATCCCCCAAAGTTTAAGTATCTTTTACGTATGTTTTACTTTAGAAGTAGTACGAAAATAACCATAAACTTGTGTATAAATAAAAACTTTGGAGTACAAATTTGGGTACAAATTTATGGTTACACAAATACGTAACATAATCCAGATTTAGTCTTAAATAATTGGGCGTAATAATTATATGGTTCTCTAGTCGTGTATATGAACAATTTTTAAACAGTTAATATATATATATATATATATATATATATATATATATATATATATATATATATATATATATATATATATATATATATATGCTACGAAACTTCGTTTACCTAATCATTGCCGTAAGTTAACCAAGGCTAACGTTTTCATCTGTTGACATCGGTGTTCGGCGCTCGGAAATTTGGATTAGTAAATAGTTAATATATTAATATACATTTATTTATAATACTTGAACTTATTTAACTGAATAGTGTTAGATATTATTAGTTTTAGTTGCCTTTCGTTAATTCGATAGGTTAGGCACTTCGAGCGTTTGGTCAGTGAAGCCGTACAGTGGGCTAATGTTATCTGACAGCGGAAATAGCAACTCCTCTAGTTTAAGGGTCGGGTTACCGATCCGGTAGGGTTAGTGGGCGTCTTTAAGTGAAAACATTGGCTTGTGGGTGTCAATCTTTTAGGTGACTTGCATCATTCAGGTGAATGTGCTTGTTTGCTTATTGAGTCAAATCGCATGATTTGCGTTAGCAGGGTTATTTGCTGATTCTTTCGGTTTTGTATCCCCTTAAAAAATGGTACTTAAAATAACCCACTGCATACATAACTTGAGGGAGTGTGTTAACTTGTAAATATTTGTAGGCTGTAAATGTAATTTTAGTAAATAGCTCTTATGAATGTAGTAAATAATTAATTAAGATAAACATGGCCGATGACGAGTCTGTTAAGGGTTCTCCTTTTGAGGAGGAGGTGGTGGTTGACCCTAAGGTCATTATAAGTACTTTGCAGAGAATGCGAGGGACTCATAAAAGAAAGGTCAGTATTGATTTAGAGAAACTGAAGGAGCTTCATGATGGAACTAAATTAACCTCTTCCCTTTGTAAGACTCAAATTAAAGAAATTGAAAAAGAAATTAGTCAGGTTAAAAGTTTCGATGAAAAGATTTATGAAGTATTGGAGAAAAATCAAATAAGTTGTAGTGATGAAAGATATTATAATGCTGAGTAAGATGATCAAGCAGAATATATAATTACAACTAGTATAGAGTTAGATCGGTATGAGGAATATATAAATAAGTCAAGTGGAGCTTCTGGCAACATATCTGCAGAAAAAGTTTTAGATATGATGTCTAGAATAAATATGTCTGACGGAAAACCCCCTCCTCTAGTATGTGGCATTTTTACAGGAAAAGAAAAGGACAAATTTGCCTTTAATACCTTTTTAAGTCAATTTAATAATGTTATTGTTTTCAAAAACAAATTATCTGATTCTGCTAAACAAATTTATTTGTATGGGTACTTAAGGGACTATGTCTTGAAGGTAGTTAGACATCTAACTTTTTCTCATAGTAATTACCCCTTGGCAATTCAGATGATGAAACAAGAATTTATTGATGTAAATTATATCATTGATGAAACTTTCAAGAATATTTTAAATGCATCACCTAATCTAGAATTTGAACCTGAATATACATCTGTAAAAAATTATCTTAATGAAATAAAATTTTATTTATAGGAATTAAAAGCACATAAGGTTGATTTATTGGAAGAAGGGACATCTGGACATAAATTTGTGAGCCACATAGTATTTAGTAAACTCCCTATACCCGTAAAGAGAAAGTTGGTTCACAAATTGACTACTAATTATCCTACTATAACTGACATTCTATCTAACTATAATGAAATAATTAAAACTCTAAGTAAAACAGTTTCAACAAAGAAAAAGACCTTTAGTAAAATCTTTAGTAAACCTAGCACTAGTTGTTCATCATTTAAACATAAAGAAAATAGGGAAAATAAAAGTACGATTTAAAATTTGAAATCTGTAAATACTAAAGTAAATAAATTAATTTGTAAGTTGTGTACAGCTGAAGGCCATACTTTGGGAAAGTGGGTCAATTTAAACAAATTCAATGATAAATTGGCCAGGCTCAGAGAACTTTCGCTGTGCACCAGAGATGTGCTGGGTCAGGGCATGCTGAAAATGATTATTATAGAAAACAAAATAATTTGAGATTTGAGTGTCGGTTATGCGAGAAGAAAGAACTATAGCGGAAATCAACAACATCAGCCGTTTCGAGAGACGATGGAAAATCAGGACCAACAGGGACAAGTTCAAAATTGTCCCGTTGAACCGCGAGTTGACATGGCCCATCATCATAGATGGGAGGAGGTACGGCTACTCCACCGAAGGCACTGTCCTGAGCCTCAAAATCACCGACCATGGATACTAGAGACACCACATGGAGAGGCGTAACCTGGCGAAGAGAGAAATCTCCAAGCTCTACAGGTTTAGAGATCTTAGCTCGGCTAACATCAGAAAATTATATATGATGTATGTCCGGGCTATGCTAATCTATCCAACAGTGGTGTCCCAAGCGGCTAATAAAACCTCGATGAAAAGGCTCAAACGTATCCAGAACACTGCCTCTCTGCTTATCAACAAAGCAAGAAGGCGTGACCGAATCAGGCAAAGCGTCCTGCATCGGAGGAAATGCTTGGAGCCCATCAATGTCGTCACCTAGAAACTGGGCAAGAAGATCTGGTCCACTCTAACGGACGATGTCATTCCAGAACTCCAGGTAGCAGGCGGCAGGTTGAATATACCTGCGTGGATACGGGCGAAAGCCTCACGCAGAAGCCGGTTCCCGAGCACAAAACTGTGTACACGTAACAATATCACTCCAATATACACATAAAAGCGTCACATCACATCACACCTAATCCCAAACATTTACACACGAAAAATGAGACAACAGACAACACTAAAATAGCATTGTCGGCAAGAAAAGCTAAAAAAGGCTTGAATGCTACAAACAACACTATTACACTAAAAGTAAAAAGACAGAGAAGAAGAAACAAAAGACAATAAGAAGAACACTACAAACATATGAAGATAAAAAACACACAAAATAACAATGCAATTAAAGGAAAAAAGAAACCATAAAAATAAAGTGATGCCCTCCCTACTAGGGAAAAATCCCCCCCCCCCATCTTTAATTTTTTCACCCACTATATCTTTCACTATACCATCTCTCTTCGAAAATTGAGTACATCATCATCAGTCAGAGGTCTTACATTTCTAAAGCTGCAGCTAAAGATCTTTGCCAGGATGTGGAAAAGTTGTATGGACTAGAATGTGATGTATGCACCTATCTAGGTCGAGAAAATAAAGGGTTTAAACAAATGTCTACTGGGATAAGGATAAATAACAAGTTAGTTTTTATACCCTTGTTAGTGGATAAATATTTAAATATAAACTTTGAGGTACCAGGCATGAATCAGATAATAAATAAGTTTAAAAGTAGTAACATGGCTTTATTGGATGAGACCTTTTGTGAGAACAGAAACCATGAAAATATAACAGTAGATATGTTGTTGGGAATATATATAATTCAATTTTTACCATTGGTTACTTGGACTAAAATCTTAGGTGGATCTTGTTTAGTAGTAAATAATAAAGCAGCTCCTGTCGGTAATGTTTTCAACTTTTTGGATAAAGCACATAGTAAATCGGTTATGTCTTCCATAGTTAAAAAGAAGGATGAAAATTTGAATAATAAAACTAAAACTATGATCAACTTAGTAATGGATTCTCTTAAATCTTACTTTAATCCTTTGGAACATATATTATAAGACAGTGAGGTAGATAATGGACTTGAACACCTTTTTAGTCTTGAATCCATGGGCATAAATAAGGATGAGAAAGATTGGTTTGCTTTGATAAAGAACAAATTGATAAATTGAGAGGTGGGGTCTCGTTTAAAGATGGATTTTATAATGTAGAATTGCCCTGGTATACCGATAAAATTGACCTAGTCCCATCAAATCATTTTGTTGCACTTAAGATTTTAGATAGAACAATAGAGCATCTTAGTAGAAAAGGACTCATAAACAAATATCAAGAAGTTTTTGATAAACAACTTGGAGATCGCATAATTAAGGGAAATTAAAAAAAATCCTTCTGACTATCATAAACACATTTTGATTCCTCATAGACCAGTTGTAAAATTGGAGGAACAAGTGACTACCAAATTAAGACCAGTTTTCCAACTTTTCTTTAAAAAATAATAGGGAATTGCCTTCACTTAATGAAGCTGCTTATCCTGGAATAGATTTGATGGGTTCAATATTGAAATTAATTTTTTACTTCAGGAAAAATAAGTTTGTAATGTGTAACGATATTAAACAAGCTCTCTTGATGATTAAATTCAAGAATGAAGTTGATAAAAACGGGTTTTGTTTCTTCTGGAAATGGGGAAACAAAATAGTAGCTTATCGCTATAAAACAATAGTATTTGGTTATACCTTATCTCCTTTTAAATTAAATTTTGTTATGAAACATCATTCTGAAATTTTTCCTGATGATAAGTGTAAAGAATTATTATCTAATAATTTTTATGTAGACAATTTATTAATGACTGGTAATAACGTAAATGAAATGCAACTTTATATAATCAAGCCTATGGTAGGATGAAAGAAGGAGGATTTGTTTTAAGATCCTGGAATTCCAATTCAGCTGAATTGAGTGATCAAATGACTTCTGATAATAGATATATTGAGCATTCATGTGAAGAGGATAAGGTAATGGGATATAGATTTAACGTAAATAAGGATTCTTTTAGTCTTGCGCCTAGTAAAATAAACTCAGAAGCAGACACAAAAAGAAAGGTATTGTCTCAGACTTCAAAAATATTTGATCCTTTGAACTTAGTCCTTCCTGTGACAATAAGAGGAAAAGTTTTAATGAGAAAAATATGGAAATTAGACATTGATTTGCATGAAAAATGCCTAAGGAAATTTGTGGGAAAATGAAAGGTATAAGTAGAGACTTTGAAATGTTATCTGAACTTAGTTTTCCTAGAGAATCACTTAATGAGCTTAACTCATGTGGACTTAAATATTTTGTGATACTTCAGTGGAGGCCTATGGGTTTATGGCCTATGCTCTTCATGAAAAAAATAAAAGTTCTTATTTGTTCTCCAAATCTAAATTAGCTCCATTAAATAAGAAAAATGAACATAGTTTTCTTACTTTAGAATAAATGGCAGTCATTTTGACTTTTAAATGTTTACCTTCAATATTAGAATTGAGCAACTGTGTAATATGTAGGAAATATATTTCCTTAGCATATAAATACCCAAAGTTTACAGATATGCCTAAACACCATATGAATTTAGTTAAGCCTTTTTAGCATGTGAGAAGAGATTATACCGGCCATTTTGGGGTTAAAGGTGAGTCGAGTGGTAAGACCACAAAAATGTTTATACTAGTGTTTACATGCCTAAATGTACGTGTTATAACTATGAATTATTACCCGATATGTCTTCCCTAAATTTTCTTCTAGCTTTTCAAAGATTTAGTAATACGTACAAAATAATTATATAATGACAATGCAAAGTCATTTTTAAAGGGTGGAAGTGTTCTTGAAAGTTCTTTGCAGTCAGAAGAATTCCAGTCCGAATTTAGCAAATGCAACATCAAGCATATTAAAATTCCTTTATATTCAGCTTGGATTGGCTCTGCGTGGGAAAGACTAATTAGAGTTTTAAAGAATTGTCTTTATAAAGTTATTGGAAGATCTAAATGAACCTACTTTAAATTATTAACTACTTTCTCAAATATTCAATTCGCAATAAATTCCAGGCCTTTAACTTATAGATCCAGTTTAGAAAACTTGGAGTTCATACCACCTAATTCCTTCATTAAATTACATGGTAATTCATCCCTCATTTTGAGAGGAGGTGATAGTAATGTGTGGTTAGAAGATACTAGCCAACCTTCATTAGAAAAAACTGCAGAATTGCAAGAGGAAATAATTGAAAACTTTAATGATTTTGGTATAAAAATTATTTCTTGAGTCTTCGTGAACATAGAATTAAAGTTGGGGACATTGTCTTAATAAAAGCAATTAATAAACCCAGACCATTTTGGATGATAGGTAAAGTTTTAGAACTAGCTATAGGTTTTGATGATAACATAAGGTCTGTGAAACTAAAGCAAAGTAATAGGTCTATAGAACATCATTCAATTTGTAATCTTTATGCTATGGAACTATCAATGACCCATGCTATAAGGGAAAGGGACACTGAATCTAATTCAATAGAAATAGATGTAGAAACAGGCAGTGCAAATATACCTGAATCTTTTCCTATTGAACAAAGTGAGAGATCTGTGAGGATTAAGAGAGAGGCTACTGAGGGGTTGTAAAAAAAAATGCTAAGGGAAAATATAGATAATGTTTAAATATTTGCTCTTCAGTCTATAATATTATTTACTATATTTATTAATGGTTTATTATGATAATAAATAAGCTTAAATGCTATACTCTTGATTAATTTAAAATCAGGGTGAGGATGCTTACGACTAAAATGCTACACTCTTGTCTAACTTATATCAGAATGAGGATGTTTTACGATTACTTTAAAATCCTACACTCTTGAAATATTTTCAGAGTGAGGAACTTTTAATTTAGTGCTTTAACCTTAATTAAGGATAAGGGCATTGTAAATATAATTCTTTGAAAATAATAAAAGTAAAAAAAAATTATATATAAATAATTAAATGAATAAATGAAAATCGGATATAGCCTATGGCAAGATAAGTTAGTATTAGTGTAAATATTTTAAAAATGCTACACCTTTTGTAAGGTGAGGATAGAACTACGTATTAAAAATTGTGCCTTTGATTAGCTTTTGGTAAATTAACCAAATTAATTAAGTAGAATAAAGGTCGCCCTTGTAAATAATATGACATGCTTCCTCAAGTTATTTATTGCAATTTTAGAATCGCAATCTTTTGTGGGGAGTATGTTAGAAATTAGGGTTGCTTTATCTGAAAAGGAATAGTTTTTATTCCTGTAACTTTAAATTAAATACAATAATAAAATGTTTAAAATTTGCGAAAAGGTTAAACTTCAGAGCAAGGAATTGTAGTCCTTTATAGTCAACGGTCGCTTGGTGGTTCTGCTCTAATAGTGAGATTTGTTTATTTCAATTAAATACTTAAATAAATAAATACAAGTTTCATTAAGCTATTTAGTAAAATATCTATTAGCGTTAATGCTAAATAATTGATAAATTATAAAATAATAATAATTTTCCAAAATAAATAATCACTTGTTAAAATGTAATGACAAGCGACTAGAACAGCACTATTCGCGTCTGTGTGTTAGATGTTGAAATCAAAGACAGACTGCGGGAAATATTTTTCAGTATGTTCTAAGCCGGCGTCTGCGCAAGACATAAATATTACTTAGTGAATATAATATAAATTTCGTAAGTAAACCAAGACTTTACAGCCAAGCTGCAACTAAATCTGGATCCCCCAAAGTTTAAGTATCTTTTACGTATGTTTTACGTTGGAAGTAGGACGAAAATAACCATAAACTTGTGTACAAATAAAACTTTGGGGTTACTCCGCAGTGATATGTAAATAGCAGTTGGATACAAATTTATGGTTACACAAATACGTAACAACTAATAATGGAAAGGATTTTAGTCTTACGGGTAGATGACTTTGAGGAAGGTCGTTCTGCGTTGGGGCAAGTGGCTAACGATCCGAATGAGTCAAGTGGGGCATGATCTGAATGAGTCAGGTGGGGCACGGTCCGAACCAACCTTCCGATGAAGATAGCCAAACTTCAAAGATGACATTCGACGGGGAATGTGGGAATTCTCGTAATTCCACTGAAAGAGGAAAACTCTTTTTCCTCAAAGGTAATCGATGGAGATTTTCTTCAGTTCGATTAAACGAAGGGATACTGTTGCGCAAATTCAAAGGTTAGCCGTTCAGAAGCTACCAATTGACTTGAGTAAAATCACGGCTGAAGAAAAGTGCTGTCCGACGAACGCCCACGGGACGAGACGATAAGACGGCCTTGAGAAGCGGACTGGACTCTTCGAACTACAGAATCGCCCGAGTATTTGTATGCCCGATTGTGGAGGGGAAGGGGGATTTTGGAGGCGGAGTCGATTCATCATTTAGTAGTAACGGGCGAGACATAACGGCTCTTTCGCACCTCGTCACCGGGGGGGAGGGGAAAGAGGCTTGGGACGAGTTCGCAGGATTGAGAAATATTTTCCCAACGTGATCAAGAGTCGAAAATTCCGGAATGTTCGAACAAGAAATGACGTCGTCTATGGCGGGATACCAATAACACGTAGTAGTCTCCGATAAATTGAGAGGGGGGGAAGGAGTCAAAGGTTTTTCTTTTACAATTATTATATTCATAGACCTGGCTCTATTCCATATCTACACAAAATTAGGATTGATTTTGATTGTAGAGTTAGGCGATAAATATGAATGAGAAAAAGTGAAGATGATAAAGGTATTATTAGAAAAAGACGACAAAATCATCGTGAGAGATTTAGAAATTTCTTAAAAATCTAAAAGGAGGATTTACTATAAAACTTAATGAGAGAATTATTAAACAAAGTGATGAAGTTTGCAGAAGTGAAAATGAGTAGAAGTTACATAGGTCAAATAGATATCTTGGTAACTAAGCAATCTACTAAGAAAAGATAGTGATGATAAGAACTTCACCCACCTCCTCCATACTCATTTAACCTTAAATAATAGGATTGCCACCATTTATAACAATCAAGCACTTTCTTTATGCCACTACGTCCATGAATAAGAAAGTTTTATTTATATTTCAGAACTTTTCTTGATAAACCTAGAAATTGTGTGAGATTCGAAAAGGTGTCTTTACTAAAAGGATAGTCGCATTGTTATTGGAAGACTGCATCAGCAATTAATGAAATTTCAGTGAATTATTGGTTTGAGGAATAAGTTATTGCGGTTTTATCAAATTTATTCATTACCATTAACAATTTTAGAAAAACATCATTTTTAATTGGTTTGAGGAATAAGTTATTGCGGTTTTATCAAATTTATTCATTACCATTAACAATTTTAGAAAAACATCATTTTTAATTGATAACAATATGCAATTTAATCAATAGTGTATTCTTCATTGTTATTTACGACTTCTTCCCAACGTTCAACTAGTTTTTCGATGCCTCTGCAATAAAAATCTCTGGATTTAGACTCGAAGAATTCGTCTAACCAGGTTTTTAATTCCACATCAGTATTGAACGAAACACCGCGCAAATTGTTGGAGAGCGTTCAGAACAGATGTAAATCCAATGGAGCCAAGTCTGGCGAATATGGAAGATTCGGCAGGATTTCCCAATTAAGCGTTTGGATGGCATCTTTTGTCATATTGGCAATGTGAGGACGAGCATTTTCGTGTTGCAGAAGGACTCCATAACGTCGATGAGGTCGCTTTTCATGAATAGTTTCGGCGAGTCGATACATTTGTTGAACGTAGAGTTCTGCATTGACAATCTCGTTGTTTGCAAGAAGCTCATAAGGAATGATGCCTTCACAATCCCACCACACACACAGCATCGTCTTTCGTTGATGAAGTCCTTGCTTTAATCGCAGAAGTGTTTTTTTTATTGGGGCTAAGCCATTGTTTTCGATGGTTCATGGTGACATAAACACACCACTTTTCGTCGCCAGTGATGATGCGGTGAAGAAATATGTCCTTATATCCACGAGTAGCTTTGTGACGAGCGAGCAAACCTGCGGCAATCGTGGAGCGTTGAAGTTTGTTGCTTTCGCTCAAAGCGTGCGGAACCCATACGCCGAGTTTTTTAACTTTCCCCATCGAATGAAAGTGATTCACTAGAGTTTTATGATCACACACCAATTGTACAGCCAATTCTCTAGTCGATTGAAGAGGATTTTCATGAAGAAGGTCGTTCAATCGATCTCCATCCAACTTAATGGGGCGACCAGAACGTTCTTCGTTATTAAGATTGAAATGACCGTTTTTGAAACGTGAAAACCACCATTGAGCTGTCCTTTCTGATAAAGCATTTTCTCCGGACACAGGACAAATATCGCGACGAGCTTTGGCTGCGTTTGCATTGTTCCCGTCTCGATTGAAAATGAATAACAACAAGCGTCGAAAATGCGCCTTTCTTTCAACTTGGCATTCCATTTTGAGGGTACAGAACAAAAATTAAATTAACACAACTTTTAAATAAACCGCAATGACTTATTACTCAACTTCAAGACGTAGCCTAAGCAAAAGCCTAATAGTCTACGCTGTTAAGAGACGTAGCCTAACCTTTGCAAATTTTGCTCTCATTATTTATTATTGTTTCTTAATATGTGCACAAATCTCGTTAACAAAACTTAAATCAACACAACATTAAAAAAACGCCAGAACTTATTCCTCAACCTAATACATAAACACACAAAAAAATAAGAGTATAAAAATATTATAAATGTTTAAATATTAAACAAATTAGTTAACAAAGTGATATAAAATTAACAAAATATTGTAATTTGTAAATCTTAGATAATATATGTATGCAAAGATATATGTGAAAACTCTAAAAATTAGAGTACCGTTAACTTATAAATTATCGACTCTTACGAGTTAAAATATAAATAGTTTAATTTGAATTTTATAGTATAAACAAAATGACTTCCACATCTGGAACCTTTATCTTTTTACTTGTATTAATAACTTTCTCTTCTCTGCTTAACTTCTTATTTTTTCACAGTATCTCCTATTTAATTTACATGTCTGTATAATCTCTATATTGTAATTCATTTCTTAATAAATCTAGAATCTTCTTGTCTGACTGCGCATTCATAATCCGGAAATGTGGACCCTAACCAAAAACTTACAGTTCCTCGGCAAAGGAGGTACAGCTAAAGGAAGGTGAAATAAAAAACCTAAATATTTTTCACTTTTTCCTATAGGGACATAACAAGGAGAGAAGTACATTTGGAACTGCAACTAGGTGACCTATGTGAGCCTATCCCCCCCAACTATCCCGTCTGAGGGGCAGCAGAGCAGCAATGAACTGGATTGCCACTCATCTAGTTCGTTCCAACTGTGCCTTTCTAGGTGAAATATATAATTGGAGGTGTCGGAGAAAGCAGGTTTGAGGATTAGCCTACTGTAAAACCCGAAATCATATGCACCGGGATAAGGGGCAGAACTGCAACCTCGGAGGAGGGGGTCCTCCCCATCGACTCGGAGAGACCAGCCAAGACCATTCAGATACTTCGCACTTACCTATATATATGCCGGATGCAATTCTAATACCCAAACCTTCAAGGTGGGGCACCCCCTGTTAGCGATTGTTGATTCTGCGCTAACCCCAAAAATGTCCGCCACACATCAAATCTTGAGAAGGTCTCTTCCTGGTTCACCTCTCCTCATGGCAATTCATGTTTATGGATGGTGCGTTGTAACGAGGAGGGGTTAATCACTGAGTTAGTTCCATATAACGAAAGGATACAACGCCAACGGGAGAATAATCAAGTTAGTCATCCATCAAACAACCGCCTATTTATAGTGAAAAAGAGATAAAGGAACAGGACGACCCTGTGGGGCCTCACTTGGTGATAAATGGCCCAAGAGACTACTACAAGGATTCCCCTGCTGGTAGCCAATGAAAAAAAAGCCTTGCCAGCAGAAATTCTTAATTAATGTTCGGGAAACTGAACATCGCCTTAATAAGTATTCTAGAAGTCCTCTCAGAATACGTCACCATCTGCGAACGTAAGAATGACGTCGAAACCATAACCAAGTAAGAAGGATTGGAGACCCTAAAAACCATCGGACAACAGCCCGCTATCCCCCCACAAATACGAGCCCCTCGCAGTTTTGTGTGAAGGAGGCTCGATCCTAGATCGGATAACACAGCAGGAAAGAAATAAACAAAGAGATCTGGCTAAGCCAAAAATGGGTCAAGGTCGAAGATGTTATCAAATTCAGAAACAAGCGAGCTAACACTGACTATACCCATGCATTTAAAGTTGTCGTCACAGAGACCTGGATGGCCCAGAAAGTGGAGGAACAAAGACTGCTCATGTTCAACGCCAAAGTGAGTAAAGACTTAATTGAGCGGGAGGAATTATTTTTTATTCAGTTTTGCTTCCGCTGCTACAAAATGGAGCAGCACGCTACCAAAGACTGTTCCAAGTGTAGCGATAAGGGTCACCTTTGGAAGGAGTGCCGTAACAACTTTGAAAGGTGCCTAATTTGAAAGCTGGACCACAGGTCAATGGCTATGGCATACTCGATTAAAAATAAAATAATCAGCCCTCAAAAATGAAACGAAATAGGAAGAAGTATGCAAGTCTAACACCACCTATGCATAGGTAGCCAAAGCCGCGGATAATGGAATGGAGACAAAGAAAACATACCTGAAGATAAAAAACGAAGAATCAACCAAAATCCTGACCTTCATTCTTTATGCCCATATCAAGAACCTGACTCAACTGGGATATTTCACAAAATAGCTAACCGAATGCTCGCCAAAATCGGAATAATCCAAATGTGGTTCCCAGATGACCCACCTTCAGGAGACGTCCTCCAGCTGCAGATGGTTCTAAACGCAGAAACTGAGAAAGACAGCAAAAACAAGGATGAATAAAAAAACAAAACCGGGACAAAATCCGAAACACAAGGACCGAAAGCTCCTACTATGAAGGTCTAGGAGACCACAGTTACAAAATCTACACAAACTAAGACGAAAGAAGATGGCATGAAGAGAAACTAGAGGTCAGAGGGAACATCGGCGGATTCCACGGACTCCTCGGACTCCTCTGATTCAGAATCTCCCAAGAGCAAGAAACGCAAAAAGGGAAGAAATCCACCAACAAACCGCTCTACAAAATTTCTAAATGAACTCTAATAATAAGTTTGATCTTGCCCAATGTTAATGCGGACCAAATATTTATATAATGGTGGTAAAATCTATATAAAAATAGTCCAAAATTTCTTTTCAAAAATTCGTTCTTCCCACTACTTGTAATATTGTGCTAATTATTTTTAAATCATTAATCTATTGTAAACTTTGATTTAAAATTAAAAAAAACTGTTTCTAAGAGACATACGACTAACAAACTTATTCAAATATGAAGGAAAATGTTCGACAAATTGGAATTCACACCTAATGAGGGAACATAGGCTGGTTTTCTCCATAGACAAATATGAACAAAAGATTTTTATTCATTAATTTACATTAGTGAATGAGATGAATTACTTAAGAATGAATTGCAATAGAAAGTTCATTAGATAGCACAATGTTAAATAGCACGGTAAAAAGTTGATTTTGCGATACATAATGAATGGCGTGAGTAGTGTTAAATTAATTATGCGGTAACCTGACTGTCAGGAGCTAAGTACGAGGTAAATGTAAATGTATGAGACTAAACGCCAATATAACCCATTTGGTCATGACAAAATGAGAACCGAACAAATTTATTCGGACCTAAATGTTAAAAAAACACTTTTACTTGTACAGAATTGTCTGTGAAATTCATTTAATCATTATGAAACGTCAAGGAACATATTTATTTGACACAAAATATCAAGCAAAAACTTTAATTACGAATAACGTACAATAGAACTCATTTAATCGAAACCAAACATCTATGGAGCCTAATTTCACCTTTTAGTTATGAGAATAAATCAGCAAAGTAGCTATGCTGTATCAGGGCCAGAGCCAATTCCAAAAGCGAAATACCAATGCAAAAGAGACGTGTAAAATTTCATGGAATTTGAAGAAATCAAATGACTTAGAAGTAGAACCAAGTGAGAGTGCGCTAGATAAGGCCTTTGGCGGACGAGAAAAATGACCAACCAGTTGGGCGTTAAAATATTTGGACAGCTTCGAGGAAAATTTAAGGGAGAAACTTAAGGTAGTTTGCGAGGAAGAGTCATTCCTACTGATCATCCAGCAAAAGATTGCACTGCCGTATTAAAAGAAGTCGAGAGACTAATGCAAACTATGGTCAGTACAATCCATGGATTCCCCAACCGAAATACTTGTTGATTCAAAGTGTTTATTCCTTGATCTCAGCCTCTCAATTAAGGCAGTAAAATTGTGGGTAGGTTGCCATTCTCGTTAAGGGATTGGAGGACTTTCCCTCTTGAGTAAGGTGGAGTCTTGCTTGAAAAAGGAAGGTATAGTATCTTCCTTTTATAGGGCGCAAGTCTGTTTTGGAGTGAATACAAAATGAAGCAAAAGTGTTAGAGTAAAGGTGGATACAATGCTCTCAATCGCTGGGAATTGGTCAAACATGATCGACTCCACAGACTGATGAGGGTAAGAGGTATCCTCTATAAACGAACGCTTGGTGCAATCAGTTAAATTTTGATATCAAATTATAGAAGAAATATTGGTGATGCCATTAGGGGATATTTTGCAAGGAAACTGATAACTCAACTTTCATAGAATTTGTCTTCGTAAAATATATATTAGTACGCTATAAAAAAAGCAATATCAGCACATAAAATCTCTGTTATAAAGTATATATATATATATATATATATATATATATATATATATATATATATATATATATATATATATATATATATATAAATCCATTAAACCACATTGAAAGAGAAAACGGAATAATTTATTCCCTGCAGTAATATTTTTACTGCAAGTGTACTAACGGCATACTTTTAACTGTGATCAAAGCGGTGCTCGCTGCCTTAGTGTGCCTGGTTCGAATCGCTTCCCTGCACGGATTTTTTTTTAAAAAAGGTAATAAAAATATTACTGCAAGGAAAAAATTATTCCGTTTTCTCTTTCAATGTGGTTTAATGGATTCATTTTCATAATTCTCTCGTGCTACTTTGAGAGATATATACATTTGTATATCTGCCACGCGTTTAACTATTTCTCATTTATTCTTTGAATTCCCAATTAGTTTTCTATTTCTTTCATAGTCTCCGTTCGAGCTTGCGAAAGTGTTCCTTAAAAGCTATTTTATTCCGAGAATTTTTGTTCTCTGCGTAGCGTAGTGTACTAACGGCATACTTTTAACTATGATCAAAGCGGTGCTCGCTGCCTTAGTGTGCCTGGTTCGAATCGCTTCCCTGCACGGATTTTTTCGAAAAAAGGTAATAAAAATATTACTGCAAGGAAAAAATTATTCCGTTTTCTCTTTCAATGTGGTTAAATGGATTCATTTTCATCATTATCTCGTGCTACTTTGAGATATATCTATATATATATATATATATATATATATATATATATATATATATATATATATATATATATATATATATATATATATATATATATATATATATGGAGCGAGAGAATAAGATAAAGCCTAAATGGTGGAGGGTTCTTTATTACTGATGTTTCGTTCCTCTGGAGCTTCCTCAGAGTAACGAGAAATTAAGACAAAAAATCACTTCTGATTATGATGAAATAAGTCAGGAAATGTGTAGTAGGTGTGATTGGGGTGAGAGGTAGTTTTGGTCGCCCTGGTGATGAGGTCATCGCCTACATTCTTCTGCTGTATTTTTATTTTCTTTTTTTATTCCTTTGCCTCCAGTGTTTCCACCACTGTTGGCGATGTTGTCCGACAAAGACAGGCTGATTCTTCCTTTGTTACTTATATATATATATATATATATATATATATATATATATATATATATATAATATATATATATATATATATATATATATATATATATATATATATATATATATATATATATATATATATATATATAATTTGTCCTACGTCGTGGCTTTCAAGCCTTTCAATTATGTCGTAGAACCCAACCTTTTCGAAATTCCTCAGCCCGAAGGAGAGAGGCCTATGAACGGATTAGTGCGTTTTGAGCGTGGGTAAAATTATAAATGCAAATCAGATTGCAATTAAGTTTTAGATTTCAGTTTAGGTTGGCCAATGCTTATCTCTCTTGGAAGGTTCTGTGGTAATAGAAACGGAGTACAAAAATATATCCTCTAACCAGCGATATATTGCAACTAGCTCGGCTGTGAAGTCGGCCGCAGCACCTGGCAGAGCTCCACTGTTTCAAACAGAGGGCAGGGGGCGTGGAAACGGACCCCCTTTTGTGACCTGGAGCCATCCTTATACAGTTGAACTGTTCCAGCGTAACAAGAAGTTTGGTCCAAAAAGACCGAACGTAATACTTCTGGTGGTGTAGAAGCTTTGGGAGCAGAGGCGTGGCAGCCAGTAGTCAAAGGTGAGCCCTTCAGTGCGGCGTCCTGGACAAAACCAGAAGCGCGACCAGAACGATAGCTACACTAAACCCTCGAAAGGTTCGCGCAGAAGGGCTCCGGATGACGGTTATGGCAACCATGTTCGTAGCACTATAGGGGTTCAGGAGTAGGGAGTGCTTCTTTCCTTGAGAAATGTAAGAATTCTTGGCTAGTGTAGAATTTGAGGAGCCAATTACTTGGCTTCTTGCGCAGATCTCACAGATTTCAGGTTGACGCCTCATGAAGACCTTGTGCAAGGGCAGACTTAGAAATACGAATATCTCTCACCTTTTCAATGTTCGCTCACAGTGAAGACCTTCCAATCTGGAGCAGAGTGACCTCAAATTTCATATACAAATGGAAAGTTTCTTGTTCTGCCACAGCCTCTTTCTAGAAGTGGCTAGAATCACAACCAGGAAAGGTACTCTACCTTAAAATTTAAGAATAAGAGGAGCATAGTTCAGCTGACTTTATCTCTCCTTACACCTCTAAGAAGGCTCCCGGTTTAACTGGAAATAACGGGTGAAGTGGGGAAACCACTTTACCGTTAGACATAGGAGAGTTTTAGGGCAGCTTATGAGACAGACCGGGGCAGCTTAGTAGATATTAAAAAGAAAACCTCTTTACCACAATCGTATAGTTGGAGGGGAGCCGCTCCAGGTTAGAGCTAAAATGGGCTGTGACAACCCTACCAGCCATAATGGCGACATTATCCTGGGGTAATTAATATCTTCGCTTGCCAGCAGGTTAGTGGCCCTCGCAACAGGTAGGGACATCACGGCGTATCCTGCCATTAGGTCAATATATGGTAAGATAATTAAAGTACGTACAATGGCCAGAATCTCTTTGGATATTAACAAGGTCTGCTGACTCAAAGGTCGCGTGCTCTCACTTATTCTTATTTATCTGATTTATGACATTACGATCTTCAAAACTTTTAATAATTCCTGGACTAACCTTGGAAGGACCGTGGCAATTCTATCACCCGAAAGAGAATGTAAAGGAGCATAAGGGTTTCAAATTTTGCTAGAATCGGCTTTAAGGCTATCATGTTATTGGCAAAACAAAACAATTCCCCGGCTAACCATGGGAGGAGTTTGGCAATTAAATTATTCGAAAGACAATGTAAAACAATATAAAGGCTAAACTTGGGAGGACTTTGCCAATTATATTATTCGAAAGAGTATGTAAAACACTATAAGGGTTTAGAATTTCGTCAGAATCGGCCGAATAGCTATGATGTTATTGCCAAAATAAAAGATTCCCGAGCTAATCTTGGGAGGACTTTGGCAATTATATCATTCGAAAGAAAATGTAAAACAACTTAAAAATTTCAAATTTCGTTGGAATCGGCCGAATAGATATGATGTTATGGCCAAAACAAAATAATTTCGAGGCTAACCTTTAAAGGACTTTGGCAATTATACCATTCGAAAGAGAATGTACAGAAACATGAGCATTTCAAATTTCATTCGAATCAGCCGAATAGTTACAAAGTTATTACAAAAATAGAAAAAGCAAAGTGGTGACCGATCGACTGACATAGACAGATGTAGAGTCACTCTTGACTAGACTAGCACGCGACTAAAAACAAAAGTTTGGAAAGGGTTTAGACTAGCGTATGGAATAAAGAGATGTAGGGATAGGCAAAAGTAGGATGCGAGATCACCTATTTTACATATCCCTGTACTGGGCTTTTCAGAGATGACGTTTAATTCCTCCAGGTAAATGATGTACCAAACTAGACAAAATACCCCTGCACTGCCTTATTCTTAGATAGATATTTTTAAAAGGTCGATATGATAGTCTGAGATAAAAGATATGCCAGAAGAGGTAAGGGGGTATGTACTAGCTTTCCCATGCCCTATAATTGAGCTCAATTCAACCCAGTAAAAGAGCTGTAGTGACCGGCGTGTACGTCCAAATAGGACAAACGCGAGAAGAGCCACAGACATAAAGTACAGAGAGAGAGAGAAACTTAAAGTTAGCACCGTTTACGAGAATGTCACACGACAGTAAACGGAGCAAAGTTATCTCTGTTAGAGTTGGTCGAAGCAATCTTAGGCAAACATTATAATCAAAGCAGAATTCAGAATAAACAGAATACGTATCATTATTAAGTACATTATTAAGCCAGATTAGGAAGCTGTCTCCATGGTAAAATGCCACTGCCCACAGAAAATTTTACCCAATAGTCGGAGTGCCTCCCTTGTCAATATGTTCGGCAGTAGCCAATCAAAATTCGAGTTATGTTAATAACGACCAATCAAGAGGCCGGCACATAAGATAGAGGTGTGGCTTAGTTGGACAGGGAACTCATAGGGCATGGCTTAAATTGAATATATAACTGTGAGAAGCCAGAACAGAGAGGAGTATTACTATTTTTATATAACAATATATCGTGTTATATATCGTTCAGTCCGATATCTCGAATTCGCGTAATTCATCCTTGTATATAGTCGTATATATAATGCAAACATTAAGATGTAACTCTTGAAGTCTTTATTCGTCCTGCCTCCTTTAGACTTTGCCCGCACTTAACCTCAAACTTAATTTATGTCATAACTTAGAACTTAAAACTTAATTAAAGAACTTTTTCAAAGTGCAATAAGATCTAGTTCAATAATAATTCTATTTTTGCTTTGGTGAATTCAATATCCTGACGTTCCTCGATCTCCCTGCTTCAAGGCCTTATTAATCGGGAAAACAATCGTTGCACATTCTTCTCGTTTATCGCAATTCCTCGCGATTACATACCTCCCGAAATATCGATGTGCTACCCTGATGTGGTCTATCCCCATCCTCCGGGCTCTTTGATCCCTTCGCTAGAATAACACCGCCCCTCGGTTTAGGGCACCCCATAACAATCAACAAATCACTCTCGTGGGGAATAAGGAAGGGCAACGCAAACCAACTGGGTCATCTGTATCAACCGGCGTCCTTGCCAAAAGATTACACGATAACTCGGTAATCCATCACCATTACTGGCAACCAGTGTCTTCCTTCCAAGGCTCTTTAGTTGTCCTCACGAATACCTTCAAGGTTCTCCCATAATTAGGGACGACTTTCAAGAGCCCTCTAGAGCCTTGTCTATTTTTACTCTGGCCAAGAGGACGTGCTGCTCCTGAAGCACAATTATGTAGCTGGCTCTAACAGCACCATAATATATATTAATTAGTCAATGGCCTGATAAATCGTGCATATCATGACAGCTGCTGATCGTTATTAAGCCAAGAAGGGAGATACAGACTTTAAGATTTGCTTCTAAATTGGATATTCAGCCTGATTAATATGTACATAGAACTCATTGCAGTAATTTATTTATTTGGGAAATTAACATTGTGTTGCTCTCCGAACATTTGAATGATATCGTTAAATAATCTGCAGTAATAAACTGTAGAAACGACAACATTTTGCTGAGTACATGTAAATACTGTCCATACAAAAAAAATAGATACTAAACATAAGTGTTAGGTCATATGTCCCTTATGCATATGTCATATGGACAGTGAAGGTATTTGAAGGTAGTACCTCATCCAACTGTTCAACATTTACAATCGGATTTTCTTCTAGTATTCATTTTTACCGAAAACTTTCAAATTCCAATGATCGTCGTGAACGGGATTCACTTTGAGCTAACGTATCTTGACCGAAAATTCTAAAACTAGCTTTGACTAAGACATAGAAGAATCTGGGGTTTTAGTATACTACAGTAGCGGTCATAATATAAGGATCAGTAAGAATAAGTGTATTTAATAATTTACTCGTATAATAGAAGTTTAACAAAACGTTACGACTATGTTTTATACACATATTTAGATATATCTAATACTCGTATCTATCTTTCGTGAACATTTCAAGTGAATGGAATAAATGTTTCATAAGTCATAAGGAAATAAACAAACTATCTTCCAAATTGCAGCGACCAAAGATTAAAGGTCACTTTGTAAAACAATGTAAAATGAAACACGAACAAAAAGAAACCCTTACTATTAATATTTTGTGAAAATCTCTTTACTAGCAATGACCTTCCGTCATCTGTTAGCACAAGACAACTAATTTCTTGCAAAATGATGGGGTATTATTGTTCCATTCGTTTTTAAATAATTCTCAGAGTTCATCTTGGTTCTTTGGATTTCTCCTTCCTGCTCCATCTCCAATAATCTTCCAATTGTTTTCTATAGTTTTGAGATTGGGACTTTGAGGTTGCCAGTCCATTAGATCAACCCCATCATCACTCAAAAAAATCTCGACTCTCTTTGCAGTGTGCAGGGAGCGTTGTCCTGCACGAAGATAGGAGGTTGAACTTACGAGGATCGGAGATGTGAAAGGGCATGCTCTCTAAGAACCTGCTTTTAGATTTAAGAATTGACATTCCCTTGTAGAGAACACTTTCTATTCTATTACAATGCCCTCTCCATATTTCACTGTCTTCTTCACACATGAACGAGATAACCTTTCGCATATCTTCGTCGGACGTACATCTCGCAATCGGCACCAATCACATTAAACTTTGATTCATCGCTAAAATGAACATGCAACCACTGTTCTTCTGTTCAAACGACATGTTCATCAGCGTAACGAATGGGGCTCTTTGATTCTTCACGGAGATCAGATGTTTCTTTGTCGGTGCCCGAGCAAGCAACCCAGATACTCATAACCTCTGGGAAACTGTTTTGCGCGATACGTTGACATCGGAAGTGGAGCTACACTCGTGGGATATCTCAGTAGCATTCTTAAACCTATCCTTCAGGGACATTCTAACCATAATGCGATCCTGTCTTGGTGACGTTTTACGAGGTCTACCAGTTTTGGGTTTAGCATTTATCGATCCTGATCACTTAAAACGAGCTACAATTCGTTGCGCAACACTTCTAAACTTGCCTACAGTAGTTTAAGCAATTTTGTTTCTAAAGAAAAAAAAATGACAAGATCCTTCGAATTGATTTCTAAAGATATATAAAAAGCTAATTATTGCCGGCTTCAAATTCTGAGGGAATTTTGTTGATTGCGAACGAATGCGCCGAAACATGAAATTCCGTTTAACTTGTAACTTTTATCTCATGAAAAGATATTGTCTTATCTGGTAATTATGATAACATATACCTTAAAAATATAAAGGATATAATGATAACTTATATTATTTTAGGCGCTTTTTTATCTATGGGACACCAACCAGAAATGGCTGGTGACGTCACCAGGGTGGCTGCCCCTTGAGACAACATTGTGATCCACGAGTGTGAAAGAATACCCCTTAAAAACGCATTTTTCTCTTAAGGACAAAACTCATCCGATTTTGGTACTTTTTTAGTTATATAACCTAACCTAACCCTTACCTAAAAAATAAATGTAATAGACCGATGGAACCTCATTTAGTCAAAATGAAATGTAAAATAGCAGCAAAAATATTTATTATTTTAAAGGATAGAAATTTGTTTCCTTTATAAATTTGCTAAACCAAATCCGTGTTTTGATATTAGTGGCAGCAAAAATTTATTATTTTAAAGGATAGAAATTTCTTATTTCTTTAGAAATTTACTGAACCAAGTCCAAGCGAAGCAGCTTCGCAGAATATTATTATGGAGTCACAGTGGCCAGTCGACCTTTCTTGCTGGTGACGTCACCAGCCATTTTTGCTTTACCTCCCCTAAACAAAAAAGCGCCTTATTTTAATTAACTTTACTGTTACGAGTATTTGAAGAAAATGCACCTTTGCTTTGATACGCTAGAAAATATCCAAACAGACGAGGAACCAGATAAAAATTGCTGAGGGGTAAGTCTATTATTTTGAATAAAAATGAGCTATATTCGCTAAAGCCAGAAAAAAAATTATATTTCTTTTTCTTGTTTGAGACATTAGGAAAACTTGTTCTCAAATCTCGCAAATTGGCAAATTTAATAAAGAGAGTTGTTCCGTGCATAAATTTTATGACATGAAGAAATTTGAGCTATCGTCTGGTAAGCTATTAATTGAAGGAATTTAGATTCAATAGGAAAATTAGTCTTTCGCTCGGAATTTTGTTTGCTCAGCAAATGAAAAATTGTTCAAGCGTTTTAGAATCTTGGAAAAATTCTATATGAAAGGTAAATCTGTTCCAGAAAATGGGAATAACGAGTACTTATATTTGCGATCTTTCAATTCATGTTTATATTACATCGAATGTATAGGAGCTTAAAACTACAATCGAAAAATAAATTAGTCCATAAATGTATCTGCGTATTATAACATTTTAAACTAAATTCTACTTTATAAAAGCTAACTAATAGATATATTTATTTTTCATTACTACCCAGGAGTAGATGGCATCTCTGCTCCCTCCTCTGTATGTTTGGCAGATTAAGGGAGAAAGCTTCGATCCTACAACCTGCGCCGTCGGCTCCACCAACATTACCACAATTAAGCAGCTCCATGCTTTCTGCGAGGATCTCCTAAGGCACTAGGTTAGACTGAAGGGAGGCGGTTGCATGCTGTGGGAATTTTTTAGCACCCCCTAAGCTAGCGGTCAATGCTACAGCTAGGAATTTCTATTGCAAATTAACATTACATGGAGTACAGCCATTTGGGGTCACCCCAGTCCAGAATTGCATGCAGAAGGTTTGGTGGTGTTATTTCAATTTGGAAATGACTCAACAACACCGTACAACTCTTCTTTTTTCTCACCTGCCTTACAGGGTGGCTGGACAACTCTTTTATTTTTTTTATGCCTCGCAGTGTGCTGGACAACTCTTTTTTATTTCGTCTTCTGCTTCAAAGGGTGCTGGACAACTCTTTGTATTTCGTTTTCTGCCTCAAAGAGTGCTGGACAACTCTTTTTATTTCGTTTTCTGCCTCAAAGAGTGCTGGAAAACTCTTTTTATTTCGTCTTCTGCTTCAAAGAGTGTTGGACAACTCTTTTTATTTCGTCTCTTGTCTCACAGGGTGTTGGACAACTTTGTTTTCATCTCTTGCCTCAGAGGGTGCTGAACAACTCTTTTATTTCGTCTCTTGCCTCACAGTGTGCTGGACAACTCTTTTTATTTCGTCTTCAGCCTCAAAGGGTGCTGGACAACTCTTTTATTTCGTCTCTTGCCTTACTGAGGGTAGCTGAAGTTGAACAACAAAGCCTTGCCTCCTAGGCGTTACTAAAAGAGAGTTACATATCAATAATGACTAGATAGTAATATGTAATGCTTTTAGACACTAATACTCAATAGTAATAATTATCAATTAATTTCTTGTAAAATATAATAATAGTCGAATTTTTAAATTTTGTTCAGAGGGAAAACAAGGTACAAAAGGACAAATGGTTGAAGTGTAGTGGGTTGCTTTAAAGAGAGGTATCTGGCATTATTAAAAATTGATTCAGAATTTAATTTCGATGTAATAGATTACAAGATTTAAACAAGAGAAATGTAGTTGCAATTACTTTATTAAGTGGTAAATCCAAGAATTTTTTGTCCTTTAAATAAAGTTATGTAATTTTGTGAAATTTTGAGTGCTATTTGAACCCCACTTTGAGGTATGATTTTTAAAAGAATGTGTAAATTTCACATCGTGACTATATTCTTCATATCCTGAATATGCCTCTCCAGTGCAACAAGTGCAAAAGTGATTTGCCATTATCTCTTTTCGAAAATAATAATACTAAAGAGATCGTTTCTATTGTGTGCTGTTTAAACATCTTAGCCTACACTGAAATAAAGGAATTACGCAAGGACGTTCAAGATCTTAAGACAATTGGTAACAAAATCTTAAATAAGACTCAAAATCAAGATATTGTGACTATAGTGAAAGAAGAAATAATTCCATTACTTCTCATAAACGATCTAGACGACGGATTTAGAGTCTCAAACAGATATAGAAGGGCTCTGTTCCTCTAAACAACAACTTTCCTCTAAACAACAACTGTTCTCTAAACAACAAATTTACTGCTTTGGCAGAGGAAGTTTGTGATGACGAGCCTCCAATCGCGCTTTACGGAGACTCGTTTGCAAGTCACTTGGATGATGAGTTATAGTCTAGAAGAGATCGTAAGAAAAATACGAATTTACAATACCTTGAAAGAAGAGGAAAAGATCATCGGAATGGCTAGCTGAATAAATATAGAGGTGCAGAAGCCATTGAAAATATTTAATAAGTACAAATTCCTACTACAAATATAATATATAGGCATATGACATAGTCTCTGTTGCGATAGTGCCTAAAATACGATGGACGGACTACGAAACAGATAAAGCTGCAGTGAAAGTAAAGTATTTTACACACTCTACGCTGATCATTAAATATAAGATTTATTTACCTTTGGGGCAGTTTTATAAATCAAAGAGATCTATATGGAATGGATGGTGTTCATCACATTAATGTAGGGATGGCACGAGTGTGTATGCTTTTAGATAAATGTGTTATACACCCTCCCTCATATTTTCCCATTGCCGAAGTTTCGAGGAAAAAAATCTTAATTCATCGCTGCACAAACCGTAAGAAAATAGCTCAGGATAATAACAGCTCTCCACAAAGTAGTGTAACTAATAATAACATTAGAAAAATAAATAATGTAAATAGAAGGGAAAATGGTGATAACAATAAAAAGGCATAAAAATAATCGTATATTAATGAACTAAATTTAATTATCAGTAAATATCATTTAGACATTCTAGGCATTACTGAAACATAGGTGCATAGAGAAAACTGGGATCGTGATCGTCATTTCAAATTCCGGGTTACAAACGAGCAAACAAGGATAGGCCTGTAAGAGAGAGAGAGGTGCTTTCTTCTTTTACTTAAAAAGCGAAATAAAATATGAGCTTCTAAATCGAAAACAGAGCCAGTCAATCTGGATAAAAAATAGCAATAAATCTATGGGTGTGTGATTATTTTTCTCTCTTGGTTCCTTTGGTAGAAAGGGTAGTCATATGATCGTAGTTTCCTCTAAAGGTTTAGGAAATTTGGTGCAGGATACAACTTCTTTATTTGTCCGGAACGTGGATTGGTTTTTATGTATTTACAGGAAAGTTTTAAGTGCCTTCAGCTTGAACTTGAACTTGATGTTACAAGTGGGGAAATGTTTTCTAGGTATAAATAGTGGTGAAGAATATTTATAGTTTGTCCTGGTGCAGAGGGCATCTCAAGCTTCTTCCTTATTATACTTCCTTTTCTCTTCCTGTTTCAATGGTGTTAGTGTTTTAGCCGACTTTTTGGGTGGTCTCTCTGGCGACCTTGTGTTTCGTTCTATGTTCTCATTTATTTTACCTTGCTTTTATTTATTTACTTATTTATTGGTATCTCCTTTATCTTTTTCTCATATATATATATATATATATATATATATATATATATATATATATATATATATATATATATATATAGAGAGAGAGAGAGAGAGAGAGAGGTCGGAGACAAAGAACAGCTCTTTCGACCATCCCCCACCCCCCTTGGCCCTCATTGAGCGGCTAAGGAGGGAGGAAGGGAGGCCCGGTACTCCTTTATAAACCCCCATAGTCACACTGTCTAGAGCCAAAGTAGGCTCCAAGCACTGTGAGTACGGCCGACAGGAGTGAGAGTGAGAGGAAGAAGAAAGTTTTAGGGTAGTACAGTCAAGAAAATAGTAGGAGACCAAAGTGGACTTTGTTAGTCATGGGACCTACAGCTTAACGTGGTGTGTCGCTTGTCTCTAACTATAACTTTGCAGTTTATCTTGACCCCTGTCCCACGTATCTACTGTGAGTTCTATGTGCGAATGTGATAGTAAAAACGAATAGATGTTGAAGGCTGAAGGAAAAAGAGGTTTGTAAAGAGATGCTAGTTGCCTGGAAGTCAGGCTTGGTTCAAACAAAGAGTAAATCACGCATGAGTGGTAGCTCCTTACAAATCTTATCTCTTCGCGTAACATTGCTTCTAAGCATTTCTGCCCCTCCCCGCTTATCTCACCCATTTTATGCAATGAATTAAAACTTTCACTTTCTTTGAAATAAATATTTTGAAGAACATTTAACGCCCTCTTTCACCCTTTGTTGGGTGTAAACGGGCGCGAAAAATCAATTTGATCTTCTGAAGGATCGAACAAATCTCAAAATAATTTATATGTCCGTTTCTATTTTTCTCTCCGTTTCTTCTCTATTCTAAGGTAAATAAATTTAAATGTTTAGGCTTTCACTGTAATTAACGTCTCTAGTCTCGCTTATCATTATTGTATAGCGTATCTGTCTTCAGCTAAGCAGTGGGACTAGAAAGGGGCAGCACAATCTAGACTATCTTAACTAATGACCTGTTTAGTTTTAACATAGTATCTACCTTTCGGGTTGTGATGGACTACTTAACGAATGAGGCTAGTCGAGATTCTTTCGTCCTGAATTCGATACAATGACGGGAAAAATGTAATGTTCTGATCGATTTTGAGACCCAAATCTAATAATTAATTAATTACTTCGCGGTCATTATTTTTGATAAAATACTTGAATTTTGAATTTCATCCCAAAGTGTAGCACACCGCATTTCACAACATTAACTTGCATGCCAAATTTGTGCCACCATATAACTAACTGGCTGCTTCCCATTCAGACCTTGCTCCATTGGGGAGCAATATAGCTTACAATTTGTTAACCGGTTTCTAATCCAGTTATAATAATAGTGTCAATTTGTATATGTAATTTTGATACTAGAATATTAGATACATAATAAAATTTTAATAGCTTGAACCCGAAGCAATGCTTGACCTAGCTGGTAATAGATTTGCCCTATTGGATTTCCCGCTTTATCGGTTTCTATAGTCTCGAAATATTTCCCTTAATGATCATTCCCTGATGAAAACTTCGCTTTATAAATCGGGATATTGAATTAATCATTGCGGTCAGGGGTTAAGTATCTTAATAATAGAATAACTAGTTATAGTTAAGGGAAACGAGAAACAGCCTTTCGCCTTTATCTCTAGCATACGTATCTACATATCTATATATAGAGGGAGATAGATAGAAGGATAGGTACATAGGTAGATAGAAGGATAGGTACATAGATAGATAGAAGGATAGACAGACATAACAAAATGTTTGGTTGCTACATGGATGCCTTAAAACAGAAGTGTTGCATTACCTGTATATGCATTCTACTATATTCTCCCTGTTATATCGCTGGCTCATTTCGTTTCTTTGTTGGAAAAATCGAATGATGAAGGCAGAAGTACTAGGAAGCAAGCTATTTTTCAAAATTGCTAGCAAATTTATTCATTTAATAAAACATCTTAAATAAATCTGCACTATCTGGTTTCTCTGAATCCAAGGATTCAGCTAGTTAGGCAATTTTCCTTTAGAAGAATTGTAGGGACTATTTTCAGATGGATTAGGATCAACAATAAAATCTCACATCTGAGTGTCATATAAATCCTATGAAGTCTTGAGATTGGTACGCAAATAATTATGTACATACAAATAATCTAAAAGTGTATAGCAGTCTCCATAAATAAGAATTTCTCTTTGTATAAATAATATATAACATCTTTGTAAAATAATAATGTATAGCTTCCGTCCATGTAAATAATAAGACAAAAGTGCATTTCAAGGCGGAATAGGCTCAATAATAAAGCCTTACAAATGAGTATCATGTGGATCATATCAAAGTTTGTAACATGCACATAAATCGAACATTGAACTAATACTAATGAATAATAATGAATCAATGTAAGACAAAGCAAATACTTGGAAATAATGTGAAAATTTAATTTAATAATTAAAGTATCAATGCAAAGCAGATTATTTTGTACTAAGGCAAGTAAAATCGTTGTGCTCCCACGCGAATGTACAAACATACATATATTAGGAAACAGGTGCAGCCGAAGGTCTGCCTGCAGAAATAAACAAAGACGGTGGAAACAACTTTGTTACATTGGATTCTTTGAACTAGACTGGAACTATACTTTTACTAATGGATTTCTAAAAGTTATACAAAGAGATTTTTATATTTCGAAATAGTCCTAAAACTATTCCGTGATTGACTTATAAACAGAGAGGTAGTTTATAAAAAAAAACAGGAGATGAGATAGAGAGGAAAGGAAAAATGAGACATAGATTTGAATATGATCAGCATAGAAATGCAAGGAAAGTAAGGGCGTTGAATCAGAATGACAGGAGGAAGAAGAAAGATACGAAAGAGGAAAGGGCTAAAGACTAAGAATTGTAGAAGAATAATCAAAGCAGTCTATGTGGGAATAATGAAAAGAGAATGACAACGGATGGATTGAAAAAATCGAACAATTCGTATATAGTAATAATTTAATATCCAATAATAATTATTAAACATATGGAACGAATTGAATAGAAATATATACAGAAAGTAAAGGAAAAAATAGTAAATAAGAAAATAAATTTGCTTGTACTAGTTCAAACGTGTTCTGCACATTTATCTGACAAAAGTAAAGTTGAAATAGAAGAGGTCACTGGAAGTAAAGGATAATTAACCCTCAACAAGAAGATAAAGATAGTAAAGAAGGCAGAGGAGTTAATGTCTACCAGAAGAAAGGGGTTGGATCCTATTGAAGGAGACAGTAAATAAATAACTAAAGAATAAATTTAATAGTTGCTTTAAACTTATTTTTTGTTTTTTAGTTGTTTAATGTTCTTCAGACACTAAGGGTGAGGCAGGATATTCAGTATAAGGTTGCACCCACACTATGGAGCAATAAAAGCTATGGCAGTGACCTTAAAATTGACTCGATTCGGTATTTCATCTAGTGTTTAACTTGACCCAATGTGGCTTAATTCTATGGAATGGAGAGGAGCGTTTCTTCTGCTCTATGGACTACTTAAGGTTGGCTTTTGAAAGGCCTTAGAGAACTAAATAGATTAGAAAGCTTTGCAGAAAACATATAATAGCGAAGATCTAACAACCAAGTGGTAATTAATGTAATCCAAACTGAGATTGTGTCAATTAATATTGCTGAGCATTAGTGAAATATTAATTGAAATAGAGATTAAAGCTTTATATAAACTATAATTTTAACCATTTAAAGATTAATTATGCACTTATTTATTATTTACTTTAATAGGATCTTAGTTTTGATGGGGCGACTATTTTTGCATATTTAATGAAAACATTTTAATAAGCAGAATGAAAATATAATCTTGAAGTAATGAGAGAAATGCTGAATTCACATCTAATTCTTGAGGGACAGATATCTCACCCATTTGAGCAAATAAATAGTATTAATTTAAGTAGGAAAAGTTGAAATAGACCTGTTTATTCTTCTTTAACCTCCTCATATACGAGCGACAACAACGTAAGACTCGATCAAATATCCTAAACAAAGCGAGAGGGTGAAAGAGGCATTTTCGCGAGTGCATAAATAGAAAGACAATTTCCATTGGTTCACTAAACTATTAAAAATCAAGAATATATAAAATTGAAATTAACTACCAATTTACACTTGCTCTCCTATCAAAAACTGGTGGACATGCATCTCATCAGATTTAGAGTACTGTATATTTTTCTTTCGACAAACGAATCTGCCATGAAAACCATGCATGCCAATTTTTTTAATAGTTGAATAATTGGGATATGTCACGCAGAATATTCCTCTTTATTTGCTTAATATTACTAGTTTTATTTACCTTTCGAGGTTTTATTTGGTTGTCCTATCTTTGACTCATAATCAGCTCTTATTCTTTACAAAGACTATTGTCAAGCAAATATATCGATGGCTGATCGCTGTGTACAAATTTTAAAGTCGAGAGTAAAGAAGACTTAAAGCTGTTATGATTGTTGGTATGCCAAAGAGTAAGAAAAATGAATCTTTTGAATTCACAGAATAGATCCTA
The DNA here is from genome assembly GCA_963969495.1 of Ceratothoa steindachneri. Taxonomy (NCBI): domain Eukaryota; kingdom Metazoa; phylum Arthropoda; class Malacostraca; order Isopoda; family Cymothoidae; genus Ceratothoa; species Ceratothoa steindachneri. The sequence continues at coordinate 119,422,648 of OZ018323.1, read as the reverse complement.
CTTAAACTGATGGAAATAATTAAAAAGTTTGATTAATCCCTTTGAAGGTAACGTTGGCAATAGGCAAAAAAACATTCCAAGCTTCTGGTAATTTATATTCATATTAAGTAAAAGTAGCAATCGCAGGGAAGCTATAATTATAATTAGGCAAAGTGATGCTGATTATGAAATGGTAATTTCAACAATGGAAGCTCATAATTGTATATAACCAAGTATGGCTATATCGAGGAATAGGTCACCTCCCTAGACAATACGTATATATATATTTTTTATATATATATATATATATATATATATATATATATATATATATATATATTGGTTGGGAGGAAAGAGATAAAAGCCACTAGAATATGTATATATATATATATATACAGTTATATATACATATATGCTCTAATGTACGTACGCGTCCTTTGCTACGTACAAGTAAGTTCACTTCGTAAGAGTAATCCGTTAATTACGAAATAAAAATAAGAGTGCGATTTACTACAGGGGCCGATAGCGTTTAATGAGTTTACCAAGTTGCAACTCAAGGTTATATTTAAAGAGTGAAAACCTAAAATATAATTTTAATAAGTCACTAGTTAACATATAGGTAATGTAAATATAGGAAATGTCAATAAGGACAGTAATGACAAAATATAGACTAATTGGCAATCGGGTAACGTTACTTACTCGTTTATCAGCTTTTTAATGGGATAGTATAAATCAGTTATACAGAGGGAATATTTATATGTCGGAAAGTGGGTCGATTAAAGGGAGATACAAGCAAGGGTCGTTTTACCTTCATGGTATCACCTCGAGGAAGGGGAATCCTTTAGCGAGTCGACGCCGGGAAATGGAGACGGGCAATGGACGTGACTCTCGGCCGAATATCCTGACGGTGACGAGGATAAAGGGAAGGGGGACCAGAGACGAGTTCACAAATGCAACCATTAAAAATCGAGACTCTGACGCGGCTTGGCGTGAAATATCACAGGGGAAGCTGGAGATTCTTGAGGGGTGGTTCCACATGAGACGAAAGGACTTCTGTCCAATCCTTCGGGAACGAAACGATCCGAGGCTTGCTCTGAACAGAGTAAGCCTTCACAAAAGAGATTAATCTGAGATGCAACCTCGATGGTTGCATCTGCCGATATTCGAAAACCCAGGTTACTTATATGACGGCCGTTTTTTTGGTTTCTCCTTGTTGGCAGACTCAGACGACTGGCTGACCAATTCCGCGGCCAGATGGATTAGCGTTTGTCTCCTGACCCAAGTCTTAATGGCCTTTACGATGTGGGCGGGAAACTTTCGGCTAGCAGTTTCCTTACTACGGAGATTAGCGCTTCCTCGGCGAGGTTAAAGTTTTTAACGCGCCCAACTTAATTAAATACACCTGTGAGGCGGCTGACGGATATTCAATTTTTTTTTTCTCTTTGGATTCAGAGATTACTCCACGGGGAGTTATACTTAGGAGACAGGAAGAGGGAAGGAATTCATGAAACAAATGAAGGGGGCATACTTCTCGGCGTCTCTTTCTCTTACAGACTACATAATTCCCCAAATAGTAACGTTCTCAATCTACAAGTGCTCTAGGTATAAAGGTCATATTTCGGTGTGTTACCAATTTCACTAGTTTATGGAGAGATGGTTAGCAGTTTATAGGTGGAAGAGAGGTCACCGATTGGTATTGCGATGAGGGACACCAAATTATGGTAAATAGATGCGGGGTTACCAATTTCTGGTGAATGTGAATTAAGTATCTGACTCCTTAATATGATTTCTTTACGGGTATTCTTATTGTTGGCTTGGCTTACCGAAGGTTTACGGGTAATCGAGGTAAAGGAGTTTTAGAAAGGACGTAGTAAAAATATACTTTTATTCTAATAATGGCATATTAAAGTAGCAAGTGGCACGGCAAGAAGTACTTTGCGGGCGACAAGCAAGTTTTTTTATTCAACACGAACTATTGAATTCTGGAGCGACAAGACTTAGGCGAATTATAGGTGGTTCGGTAACGCTAAGATGAGAACAAATTGATCATAATGTCTTAACTGAATCAAACTACTTTTCCAAAGTAATAATTATAATCCTAATATCTCTCTTGCACGACTATATATACTGTTTCATTTTTAAGGGGGGGGGCCTGGCCTAAACTCGTGTGCGGAACAAGCCTCCGTCGTTGGTATTATTAGTAACACCTCTTGAGCGAATTTACTGAACAGCTGTGTATTTACAATATACTTACATATTTCAGATATTTCAGAGGCTCGTCACCGAGCCTCTTTCGCCTGGGTTCCCGACGTGGGTTATTGCTTCACTGCTCTGGTATCAGGTATTTTGGAGTATCTCTTTCTTCTTATGTTGCCTTTAAATTATTTCAGGGTTATAAGTGTTATTTATGTAACTTTGGGCCTTCGGATAAGGGAGGTAAGACAGGGAGGTAATTCCGCGAACATCTGTCACTAGAGTAGCAAAGCCTATTTTCATCTTCAACGACGCGTGTCGTTTCGGCTTTAAACAATTTATCCATAAAACCTATTTTTGTACGCGCGAATATCTGTTTGGTTAAAATGACTTGTAGTCGTTCGATGATGTTAAGCATTTGTGACTTTTTTATTGTTTGATGACGCCCATATAATTTGTTAACAGTTAATTTATTTCATTTTAATTTTGTTGTAAATAATTCTGTAAATACTTTTTGTGTGTGTATATAATTAACCCCTTGCGGATCCCTCATAATTTAGCACTATCCTGATTAATTCTGGTGAATTTCTGGTAGGCCTTTAGATTCCTGGTCTTCCATAAATATTATGTGATTATTTTCTTTGGGCCCTGTGAACCGGGTTCTGCGATAGCCTTTAGATACGTGGCGAGTTTGCCAGGATGCAATAGGTTTTAACAGAATTTAGTTAGCTAGTATTTGGTCTTTTCAGTTTAGGTTGTCAGGTTAGATTGTGGTGCTTATCCGCTTGGGTGTTTAAGTCGCCTCGAGGGCGCATTCACTGTCCCTATCCTGGAAGTGAATTCCTACCGTGCATAGGATTTTGTTAGCCCTTGCGCTACCGAGGTTTGCCTTTGCCTCATTTTTTTTTATAACGGCTCTCCGTAGCCGTTGTTTTGTATTAATTTATTAATCTTTTGATACCTGCAGGGGTGTCTTCTGAGGTTTACTATACGCCTCGTATTCACGGTTGTTTTTTTCGTGTTTATCTTTGTACTACTTACATTTGGCTACTCTGAGCATCATTTTTTTTAAAAGAGGTTTGTTTATTGCCTCTTGTGTGGAATTTGTGTGTTTCCCATCTTGTGTTAAACCTTTTTGAATTATTTTTTCCCGTTTTATTTAGCATTCTCTTGTGTTTAGTTAACTCTCGCGTGTCATATCATTTTTGCGTTTCATATTCATAACGCTCGCCTTTTCTTCTTTGCAGGGTTAACCTGCTCACTTAGTTTTGGGTTTGTAACCTATTCGTATAACTCTCATTATCGACTTAACTTTATTTTTTTATGACTCGCTTTTTCTGTCATTATGTCCCACATTAACGAACTTAAGGACCAGGTAGTGGAGCTGGGCTTCACTGCTAATGAAATTGCTCAGTATGTCCTCCAACAACAAGCATTTGAACGTGAGGAACGTGAAAAGGACCGCCAAGCAAAAAGGGAAGAACGTTAAGTCCAGAGAGAAGAAGAGAATAGAAAGCTTCAGCTGGCCCGAATCCAAGTATAAGCACAGGCTAAAAAAGAGGACGAAGAACGGAAGCTTCAGCTAGCTAAGATCCAAGCCGAGAAGGCGGTTGAATTGGCTCTAATCTCCGTACCTTGGACACCTACTTCTCTTCAATTTACTGACCCGGTGAGTCGCCCGAAACTTTCCCTGTTACAGGATGGTGAGGACATTACTTCTTATCTCAACCGCTTAGAGAGGGTTGCTGAATTGTTCGAAGTAAACCCTGAGAGCTACGCTGTGAAGTTAAAAAGTTTACTCACTGGTAAGCCTGCTGAATTTTATACCTCTCTGCCAGTGGATGTCACCAGGGACTACAACCTTTTGAAAAGAGCCCTTCTTACCTGCTTCAATAAAACTCCGGATGGCTACCGTACCAAGTTTCGTAGCGCTAAGGTTTCCCCGGAGAAAACCTTTCAGCAATTTTCATTTCACTTAGCCCGATTATTTCAGGCATGGCCCCAAGCCTCCGGCGTCGGTAACACTTTTGATGGGCTCAAGGAATTTATGATCTTGGACCAATTTCTCTCTTCCCTCCATTCTGATCTGCGCGCCTTCATCAAGGAACGACGACCCTCTACTCTATCACAAGCAATCCAGCTGGCGGATAATTGGACTTCTGCTCACCCCAGTCTTTCTAAAACTTCTAGCTCTCATTCTAAGAAGTTGGTGCGTCCGTCCAATCCATCTTAGAAGGGTAAGACAACTTTGTCCACCGCTAAAAGCACCTCACAGAATTCCTCTTCCACCCTGACGTGTCATGGCTGCGGTGAGGTTGGCGATATTTGTCCGCATTGCCCAAGGAAACCCCGTGCTTTCAAGGATGGCTCGTCCGTGTCGAAAACCTTTAAGGTGGGATTCTATATTTCTGACCGAAGTATCCCTCATTTCCAAGCTTTTGGTACTATTAACGGGGCCTGGGTTTCGACCATTATCAGGAACACTGGTTGCTCTTGTTTAGTCGTCTCTGAGGATGTCTTGCCAGACGCTGACGTCACCGCGTACAAGAAAGTCTTCGTGGCCGACTACTTGGAACGAGTTGACTCATTCCCCCTCGTCTCCTGCTACCTTCGTTGACCTTACTTTGAAGGATGGACGGGCGTTATTAGAGCACCAATTAAATGCGCTAGTGTACTGGTTGGAAACATTCCAGGAGTTAGGGACCTTGATGCTTCTAAAGCTTTACCTTCCCCAGCTCCACCTCAGTCATCTGTAACCCTTACTCCACCGACAACTTCTTTCCCTATCACTGGAACTCCCTCAGCCCTCAAACTTAACCATGTTCATGCTGTCCAGACCAGGGCAGGAAAGATGAAACGAATTCACCCCTTACCTCTGCCTGCTCTCCAGCCCCTTTCTGAGAAGTCTGAGGACTTCTGTCGCCTGCAGGCTTCTTGTGGAACACTCTCTTCTGCTTGAGCTAAAGCCGCCTCAGGGGAGATCGAGCGAGTTAGAAATGGGGCTAGTTACCAGTTCCTTAAGTTTGACGGCCTTCTTTATCGAAAATGCTTAATATCTGACGATACCCATAAGGTTGGGAAGTTAATTTTGATTGCTCCCCGTGAGTGTCACCCGGGTATCCTTTCAGTTGCTCATGAAAGCTCGTTCGCTGGCCATTTTTCCCACAGGAAGACCTAATTGAAGGTCACAGATCAATTCTATTGGCCTGGAATGGGGTCTGAATTTGTGCTTTCTGCCGTTCCTGTGATAAGTGCCAACGCTTCTCGACCAAAGCAGGTGTGCGACCGAAGCCTCTTCAGCCAATGCCCATCGTGACTGCGCCTTTCGCTCGAATAGCCATTGATTTGGTGGGACATCTTTCTCCCCCATCTTCTGACGGTCATAGGTTGATCCTTACGCTAATTGATTCTGCCACCGGGTTTCCAGAGGATATTGATCCTGTGTCAATTGCCGAAGCCTTACTTACCATCTTTTCTCGAGTTGGAATCCCTCGGGAAATTCTATCCGACCGTGGGACTCAATTTACATCTAACCATTTGAAAGAACTTCACAAGCTGCTGGGTGTCAAACCTATCATAACCACACCTTTCCACCTCAGTGAAAACGGAAGGATCGAGAGACTTTATGCCCCTTTGAAGACTATTCTCCGTAAGTTGTGTTCGGAGAAGCCTCGAAACTGGCACAGGTATCTCATTACAACCCTATTTTACCCCAGGGAACTTTCGAGTGACCGAACTGGGTTTTCGGCCTTTGAGTTGTTATATGGCCGCTTAGTCCGTGGCCCACTATCCGTTCTCCGAGATCTGTGGAAAGATCGAACCCTCCAGGACGATGACCGAACCCTCCAGGACGATGACCGAACCAGCTTTCAGTACGTAATCGAGCTGCAGGAAATGTTGGCCGAATGTTCTAAAATTGCTGCCCAACATGCCGAAGTAGGCAGCTCCCGGTACAAGACTTATTTCGACTTTAAGTCACAGGACCGGCAATTCAAACAGGGCGATGAAGTTATGGTGCTCCTGCCTAGGGACACCAGTAAACTTCTCGTAGCCTGGAATGGCCATTATAAGATACTTGAGAGGCGGGGTAAGGTAGATTATCTCATCGAGGTTCCTCGTGGACCCCGTCTCTATCATGCTAACCTTTTAAAAAATATCATCGCAGGGCCCAGGTAAGGCGAGTAAAGGTTCTAGACGAAACTTACACCCTGGAGGAACTTATGCCCCCTGGGAAGGAGGACTAGGCATCGTCGAGGAAGGAGACTCGGACAACTTCCTTCTACTTTTTTCAACCGATGGTAATATTGATTCTCTTTCATCTGAACACACCAAGTTTGGAACACTGCAACAGGATCAGCTATCCCAACTCCAGGAACTCATAGGTGGGTACCGAGTTGTTCTCTTTAATGATTCCGGTTGTACCCCCACCCTCTCCCATGACATTAATTTGACGACCATCAATCGTATACAGACAAAAAGGTATCCAGTACCCATTCACCTCAGGCCTGCCTTTCAGAAGGAGGTAGAGACCCTCTTCCAGCAATGGATCATCCAGCGCTCCTCCTCCTCTCACTGTTCTCATGTTGTCATGGTGAGAAGATCCGATGGTTCCTTTAGGATGGCCATCGACTTTCGTCAGCTTAATTCGGTTAAAGTGTTCCACGCCGAACCTACGTGCAGCATGGAAGAAGATCTCCATAAGTTTTCTGGTGCGAAATACTTTAGCGAACTTGATCTGTCTAAGGCTTACTATCAAGTTCCTCTGTCTGAAAATGCCTGACCTTTAACTGGTTTTTCCACCCATCTAAGCCTCATGGAGTTCTGTCGAATGCCCGTCAGATAGGTTAGAGCTTGTACAACCTACAACCGACTGATGAGACTTGTTCTTGCTGGTCTCTCAAACGTATGTTTTTACTTCGACAATATCTTCGTATATTCTACACGCTGGGACGAACACGCCGAAACCCTCACTTGCGTGTTCGAACGTCCGAAGGAACACGGTCTAACCGTCAAACCCTCAAAATGTCAGTCCGCGGCAGGCTCCATAGAGTATCTTGGTTTCGTGCTTGATGGAGAATCTCTATAAATAACATACATCCTCCCCTAATAAGAAGTTATTAAGGTCATTCCTGGGTTTGGCCTCTTTCTATAAAACATTTATTCCTAGAGCTTGAGACTTGACCGGCCCACTGTCAGACCTTCTTAAGAAGGCCAACCCGGAACCTCTACCTTGGAGCGAGGATCTCCTGGAACGCTTCGGCCATCTGAAGGCTTCCATCTCTTCAGAACCGGTCTTAAGGCTGCCGAACCTCCAGGTGACTTTCGTCCTGAGGACCGATGCCTCTCTTCATGAACTGGGAGCGGTACTTCTATAGTACCAAGACGAATGTCCTCATCCTGTTATCTATGCTAGCAGGAAGATCCTGGACCTGGAAAAGAGGTATTCGACCATCGAGAAAGAGTGTCTGGCCATAGTATTCGGCATTACCAGGTTTGACTTCTATCTTCGGAGTAAGGAGTTTGTTTTGGAGGTCGAGCACAAGCCTCTCCTCTATCTGTTAAAAATCAATGGCAAGAACAACAGACTACTTGGGTGGGTTCTAGCCCTACAGGCCTATAAGTTTAGGGTTGTCCACATCGCTGGAAAGGACAACCTATGGGCTGAGCTTTTAAGTAGATCCCCTATGTAATTATTGTGTATATTTCCCCTTGTATATGCTTTTTCCTTCCATTGTTTTATTTACTCTTCAGTATATTCTTGTCTCGAGGGTGGTGTAAAGGAATGGCCCTCAAATTCTCATCCTTTTACTTTCTCATCATAGTTTATGGTGTTAATCGCAGTTCGGCCCGTTTGGAGGCTACCATTTTCGGCCTAAACTTCTGAAACCTACCAGTCTAATTTGCGTAGGGGAAGTGAATCATTCGCCTCTCCCCCCACACACTTGTGTTCCACTTCCCTTTTTCCCCTTAGGCTGAAGGATATAAATGGGGCCGTGAGCCCTTTTAAGTTATTCTGTTGCAAAAAATTCTACCTGATTGTTCCGCTGAATCGTTGTCCGTCACTTACTTTGACGTTCATTTGGAGACCCCTACTGGATTCCATCGTGCAGCGAGGATTTTCTGCCATTGATTCCTGCCAGCTTTTTCGTTGCTCCTCTGTCAACTGCATCGAATTGTGCTCTTCCTAGTTACCTTTGCAAGTGTTCTCCTTGGGAAGCCGTTCACACTGGGCACGTGAAATTTCTCCTCTAGTCACCTCGCCATCTCCTCTTTGGAGAATTCTGTCATCTTGAATTCCTTCTCTCGGATCGTTGGGCTTTCGAATCATCGTTCCCCGTGGCCCCGACGCCTATCGCCACGATATCGCTGTATGTGGGTTTCTTCTCGCCGAAGAAAGCCATCGCATTCACCCCTGTCCACTTGGGTCGAATTCACTCATCGTTGCCGAGCCTCTTTCGCTTGGGTTCCCGACGTGGGTTATTGCTTCACTGCTCTGGTATCAGGTATTTTGGAGTATCTCTTTCTTCTTATGTCCCCTAGAAATTATTTCAGTGTTATAAGTGTTATTTATGTAACTTTGTGCCTTCAGGTAAGGGACGTAAGACAGGGAAGTTATTCCGTGAACATCTGTCACTAGATTAGCGAAGCTTATTTTCATCTTCAACGACGCGTGTCGTTTCGGCTTTAAACAATTTATCCATAGAACCCATTTTTGTATGCGCGAATATCTGTTTGGTTAAAACGACTTGTGGTCGTTCGATGATGTTAAGCATTTGTGACTTTTCTTATTGTTTGATGGATGACCACCGTATAATTTAACAGTTAATTTATTTCATTTTAATTTTGTTGTAATTAATACTGTAAATACTTTTTGTGTGTGTATTTATTTAACCCTTTGCGGATGCCTCATAATTTAGCACTATCCTAATTAATTCTGGTGAATTTCTGGTAGGCCTTTAGATCCCTGGTCTTCCATAATTATTATGTGAATATTTTCTTTGGGCCTTGTGAACCAGGTTCCGTGATAGCCTTTACACTCTTATTGACTCAGACGTCAAATTTGCTAGCTATCGTTTTCGTATATTTATGCCTACCCACGCGCTACTCTGACAACGGCTAGTCTTATTTTATTCATATATATTAATATATATATTTACCATTTCTTTATACAAATTAATATACACAAATTTACATGTGTGTTTTCATCTACTGATTCTTATATTATACATAGTATTCCTGTTATTCACATGAAATGTAATTTATTCGGATTTACTAAGTCCACTGAGCTTCCATTTTGTGGAGTTTCTCGTTGAGCCTATTAATCCTGCAATTTTAGTGCCAGGAGCCTACCTATTATATAACACACTCCCTTCAGTCTTTGTGTAATTGTGACGAAGGTATGGAACTCTTAAACAAACAAATTCATGCACGTTAGTGCAATGATACATTTGAATGCACAGAAATTATATAGGATCGTTCGTATAGGCAGACAGACCTGTTACAAATAAAGAGTATTCCAAAAGGCCACAAAAACTTAAATCCCAATGAAGGCTAGTTAGAATTTACAGCAAACCGCTCCTCCGTATGATCAGAGCGCCCACTAATGTCGGGGAAAGTTTCCCTTAGAGTTTTGAATAAATGTCTTCAAATCGCAACTTGAAGTAAAATTGAATTCCTTGAAATTCGAAATCGTATATAACTTCATTTAGGTAAGTGGATTATTCATAATGACAGTTCACTTAATGTTCGTGCCAAATTCAGATAAAAATTGAATCTAATTTTATCATTGTTTTATTATAATTATTATTGAATAAAAGTTTTATTAGGTTTATGTGTACGATGTTTTTTTACATTCAGCCTCTAGTTTTAAAGATATCTTTCTCTCAATGAGGCCGTCTCTTTACTATTACATTTGGGAGGAATAAACACTTAAAAGTCAATTTGCCACATTTAAGAAATTAGCCACCATTAATTTTTTTGTCACAACAAATAAGAGCCACCTTTATAAAAGATTCACACATTTAATAACAATCTTTAGCCATATTAAAGGTATCTCATTTAAAAGAATAACAGGTTTATGATGGCAATCAGTAGGTAGCATTTTTGTTTCCTTTGTTTCTTGATCGTAGTAAAGGGGAATATAATCAGACTCGCAAGTTAAATTTAAGTAAAATAAATTCAAATTTTGAATTTTATTAACCCCTTTTTAAAGTCTTAATGCATTTTTGAACGCGGAGGGAATAGGCAGAATAAAAATTAAATGAAGAGAAATTGTTATGGTAGGAAGAGAGGAAGAGCTCTAAAAGAACGATTTGATCGTCTTATGTTTAAAAGATCAAAGGTTTTTAATATAATTATCTAAACTCTAATTATTCATAGGTTTCGTTGAAATCGGTTCAGCTCGTGAAGTAAAAATTGAAGACTCACGAGTACATAGATAGATAGCGAAGAACATTGCTTTGGCAATTGCACACATTTCGTTTCTTATATTAGAACATCCTCATTGATTCTATATAAAGGTCAAATAAATTAGGAAGTCAACGCTCTAGTTAAAATTGACACTGGTATATGAAATCCAATAAAAATGTAAAATATATTAGGTGAAATAAAAAGCTAAACAGTAAAGAATAAACTTTTTAGGGTCTAGTAAAAAAAGTCACAAGAAAAATGCTCACATAACTCAGAATGGATAAGGTGAAGGGACAGAAAGTTTGAGGAGTGTAGCTTTGCAAAATGAGAATGAAGATTGAAGTATCAACTTGCATAGAAATGGCTTGGTTTTTAGTATAAAGCGAGTGTAACAATTTAAAATAAATGCATTGAAGGACCATCAAAACGGAAGGTTAAATTGTTCTACTGAAATAGAATAGTTTGTGGTCTTTGAATTCAATGAAAGATTCTCGGATGTTTATCTATCCTTTTTAAGATGTAGGCTAGTTTAACAAATGACCAGGTTTGGCAGTCTGTACACTTAAATTGATAGACCGCAGAACATCTCAATAGTATGGGAATTCGATCTTTAGAAGGGAAAAGTGAACCCAATGAAATGGGAGTGCCCTGGATGACATTAAATTAACATTGTTACCAAAAATTCTTCAAAAATCTTCTTAAGATAGGTTGCGATATAGAAGAGAGGGGGACCTATATATGGAAGCTTCATAAAAAATATGATCATTTGAGGCTGAAAGATATACATTCAGGTGAAACAATTATTTTGAAACATTTAAACGCTTCCGAGCGCTTTCGTCTTTATTCTTAAAGATCTTTTCAAGGAATGACAAGAGGCAGGACATACATTCACTTAAATAGTGAAAGGCGGGGGAAGGGGTGACTACCTACCTCTGAACCCTAATTAGGGGGTACAAGATCCTGATACAACTTTATTCCAGATTTTATGTATGTAGTGATTAAGTTTCCGTACCCGATCTCTTGAATTTCTTTGAAGAACACCTCGACACAGTTGCTCTCCCTATACCCGCTTCTACTCATTGCTCTTTGCATCCACAATTGCAAATTTACCGTCAAACCTTTGGAATGGAAATCAGGAATTGTTTGTCCACCGTACTCGCCAACCTATACATGGAATTCTTCGAATCTATAATACTTCCCAAATTAATTAAACCCCTATATCTTCGATGCGTTATATTGATGACATTCTTTGTATTTGGCATAATAATTTAAATATTAATACATTTTTTACTAAAATTAACAGCTTAGTGCCCTCGATTAAATTTACTTTAGAAGTTGAAAAGATTTCACACTGCCCTTCTAAGATATTCTAATTCATCGGACAAACCATTGTTTCAAATGGTTTGTCGCACAGCGATAGACTCTTGTATACATTTTTATTCTAACCACCATAATATCATCAAACAAAGTGTTTTCTCCTCTATGTTTCGGCGTGCCCTTAGAATTGTCTCACCAGAATGCCTCAACAAAGAAGTCGATAGAATCTATAAAATATGGATAAATTTGTGCTACCCTCTTTACTTTCTTGACAATTGTTATAAGTTCGCTAAGCGTTCCTATTATCAAACTAATGTTAATATCCCTAAGTTTCAGGCCAAAATTATTAGTTTTACCCTATAAGCAAATTTTCATTAAATTGCCTCGTTTACTTAGTGTTTTGAACCTAAATTTTATTTTTAAGTACGAGATTACAATTTATGGCATCCTTGTCAAAAATTCACCCCTGACCTGGCATTGTTTATTCGATAGGCTGCAACAACTGACAAAAGTATTATTATGGACAAACCGGGAAATACCTATGGCCGGGTTAATCAACATCAAGCCAATGTATGTAATCACAGTAAACAATCTGCGTTTTTTTTACATATGTACAATCTTAACAATACCATTAACTAGAATAGTGTCAAACAAGTCATAAAATGCAGTAATTATATTTCGATAAATATTTTAGAATGTATCTCCATTAACACGCTACCAAATTTCAACATTAGCTCTGGTTAGTTCATGCTAGACCCCATTATCACTACATGCATAAAATTTCAAATAAAGTTGTTTCAAGATTTTGTACCCCCTAATTAGGGTTCAGAAGGAGGTAGTCTAATCATCTTCCTTCCACTATTTAAGGCAATGTATGTCCTGCCTCTAGCCGCTAGACTGAATTTGGATTCTTTTTTACAACGGAGAGCTGTGAGCGGGCTTAAGGAAAAGTTGACTTTTCATTAAAGTTAACTTTAAGTTAACGTTAACTTAAGAGAAAGAAGAAATATATGCGCCCTCTGAACTGATTGGAGATTCCTCCTCTTTCCAACGAGGCTACGAAGTCCCCGGCAAGTTAGGCCGGGCTACCAAGGACACTAAGATGCAGCTCATCCTCGAGCTAGTCCCTGGTTATCAAACCGAACTTTAAGTTAACTTGTTCAAGTTCAACTTACTCTCGTCGGAGAGACTCCTCCTATCCTGATGCATCCTATAGCCCAGTGATAGTCCTCACCCTTGAGGAATTACGAAACGAAGAAGAAAAAAAGTTCTCCATCGAGCCCGTTACCCGGTGGTCACACCAAACTCTAAGTTAACTTGGTTTAAGAACCAAGTTAAACTTATTCTTCTCAAAGAGACCTCGCCTATCCTGGTGCATCCTAAAGCACCGTGATAGTTCTCGGTCTTGAAGACAACCGCCTCCCCGAATACCGTGTGGACCCCCATTTGCTACACTCGCTAAAGTCCTTGTGACTGTCAAGTTATCTCGTCCACCGCCAACCATCTGGTTGAGGCACACGTCAAAGAACCCACCGGATTCCTGAGGTGTCTGGTCTCATTGAGTTCAAGGTCAGACTCAAACCCGCCGCCAGAGCAACCAGGGTATTTAAACTTCAGTAGAGACAATTAGCCTACATCTCTTATATTGAAGTGAGTAGCGAGTTAGCCAAAATTATAGGGTCAAGTTAAAAAGCCTCACCTAAAAACCTATTGAAATCATTATTGTGTATTTTAAATTCGTAATATTTCTGTGGTTTATGTTTTTTTGCGTAGTAAATTGTTAAATGTAAAATATGTTTACTTTGGGATAATTCCTGTGCTTTTCACTATATTCTTACGTGTTTGAGACGGCTCTTCCTTAAAACAACAAAAATAGCATTCTTCGACAAAAGTATTCTTCGACAAGCGCCTATGCGCTCGATTAGCGAAAGGATAGGAGTTCATCCCTCTCTAGGGAAATGAGGCAGCCTGGAATGCCTAGGAGTACCTCTACGGAAAATTGACCAGGAGATCAAGCCGGCCAAAGGAAAACTCTACGAGACATTATTTGGACATATAAAAGTAGCCCTCATCAAATTTATCGACACCCCAAATGGCTACGTGGTAATTGCAAGTAAGGAAAAAGAAGTAGAAAGATTGGTATCCCAGGAAGGAATCGAGACACTAAAGGGAATAGGACTAACATCCAAAATCCCTCTCCAGATAACTGCAAACAAAATTATCATAGGCAGGAAAGTCGAGGTTTGGGTGGGTTCCCATGACAAATAAGAAATAGAACAAATCATGAAGGCATAAAAATAAATGAAATAATTAAATTTGGCTACCACACACATATCTTTAAAATTGTTTATGTAACAAAAGTTATGGCAGTAAAGATATTTCAACGAGGACTGCTCATGTTTAACATGAGAATTCCACCAGAGAACATGGAGCGCGAGAAACATATTAATATTCAAATGTGCTCTCGCTGCTATAAGATGGAGGACCATTTGATGCGTAGCTGCACTGAGAAAGATAGAGTATGTTCTGAGTGAGGACAGAAGAACCACGAATGGAGACAGTGCAAGGAAAGTACTAAAAAATGCGCGAACTGTCATAGGCCACATAGGAGTATGGCAATGGCATGCCCCCAAAGAAAGGATATAATAGAAAGAAAGGAAAGAGAAGTGGGAAACCAAGAAGAAACTAGAAGAAATGCAACTTACGCAGGAGTGGCTAAAGCAACTGTGAAGCAAATGCAGAAAGCACATACCTATCTAACTGTGCCACAAGGCCATTAACAGAAGTACTCACATGTATACTCTATGCCCATGTGATGAATATTGGGAAACCGGGCACCTTCGCTACCACACTAAATACAATGCTAGAAAAAAATGGAATGTAGAAGATGTGGTTCCCTGACAACCCCCCTCCCCCCTCATCTGAAATCCTTAAAATCAACGTCACTTCAGCGTCGGCACCAACGAGCAACGAGGAAAACACTACTGAAGAGAACGGAATTTATAACATATCTGTGCAAAGTAATGGAGGAGACAAAATAGTAGGCATGGAAGCACAGGAAATATAACTTAAAGTATACAGCGATGAATGCTTTCCCCTCCCGATAGGCAAGAGAGGACGACATCATTAGGGCAATTAAAGAAGGAAAATGCAAATGGGCATTCAAGGGAAAGACAGGAGAAGAAGACGAGGAAGAAGTACAAAAACTCTTCAAGGAAGATAAAATTCGAATCTACCCTGGCGACTGCGTTACTCTCTGCCATTCTACATTTCAAAGTATGAAGAATGGTAGGTTTAAATGCTACAAAGCAAAACCCAACAGGAGATCGACCCGCCAGAAGTCCAAAGATCTCTAGATGACCAAACCTAATAAATAATGGAACCAGAAAGGAGAAGAAAGCTCAGCATTCTGCAAATTAACACTCAAGGATGGATCGGTAAATCATCGACATTAGGAAATAACTTCAGAGAGATCGATCCAGACAATAATATCAGAACACGGATTGAATCCAGAAGAAAATCAAAACAATGAAATTGTTCGATTACACCGTCATGAATGTGAACCATTCAGGCGAACGTAATGACGTTCAAAGAAGTTAATAATTTGGAGGAGGTATACTTGGCCGTAGAAATTAAAACGGAATTAATGCCAATAATAGTAGCCACGGGATACCAAGCACCAAGAAAAAATTACCTTCTCTTGCACAACCTATTTAAAATCTTTGGCACAGGTTTCCCAACCATCTTTATGGGAGACCTCAATGGCAGGTGCAGTGGTTGAAAATGGATACAGCTCCAGAAACAACAGAGGAGCCAACTTAGAAATGATGTTGAAAAGAAACATTTTCAAGAGAATAGGACCAGACTTTCTAATATATGTCACAGGCAATACAGCTATAAAGCCAGACGTTGTGCTAAGTAGCTTCCATATGCCACATAACATCCACATGCAACCAGTTAACTTTGCATGTAGCGACTATGTTGGAACACATATGCTCATGAATCAATACCTGATACAGGTACCGGTACCGGCGAGGAAAGATTACAAGAGGACAAACTGGGCAGGTTATACACAAGATCTTAGTAACTTCGTCCCAAAGGATCTCACTGACGCCAACCTGGAAGATGTTGATGAGGAAAACTCAAGATTAATAAGAACGATCATTGAGGCGGACGAAAGATATATACCAAAGACAAGATACCGTACTCTTCCACATCCTCGATGGACAGAGGAAATGAAGAGAAAGAATAGGCAACTAAGAGGAATACTAGACCAAATAATTCTCCTTGGACCAAATAGAAAGCGATACGAAGAAATCAGAAGACGGAGAGAAGAACTGAGTCATCTCATAGAAAAACAGCAAACCACATATGGGATAGCCTAATAAAGAAAATAGACTAAGAAAGAAGACCAAAAGAGAATTGGAGACTAATAAATGCACTTAAAGGCAGACCTCCGAGTGAAAAAATAACAAGTCAGAATGATCGGGGAGAAAATACCCAAAAGAGAGGACCACAGGGGAACTATTTTGTAATCACTGGAAATCAGTGTTCTCCATAACACCAGAGGAACACGAAGACTTCGATCCAGAGATAGACGAAATGGTCCACACATTCTTGTGAAAAAACATAGACAAGATGACTCCAGCACCAAGTGTAGAGCGAGAAAGGAATAAAATTCTAAGTACAGAGGCCCACATAACAACGGGAGAGATCAAAGGCGTAATACAATCATTCAAGCAGAAAGCGCCAGGCCCCTCAGGAATAACCAGAATTAATTTTACCAAGAAACCTAACCCAATCATCAGAACATTAAAGAATATTTTTAACGTGTGCTTAAACACCGGTTACTTCCCTGATAGCTATAAACTAGCCGAAATGATATTCGTCCAAAAGCCAGGAAAACCACCAAACCAACTCAGCAGTTACCGGCCAATATCGCTATTGAACTTCATGTGCAAAGTCTTCGAGAAAATCCTTTACAGAAGACTAAATGAATATCTTGAAGAAAATAACCTTTATAATGATTACACTGGGCTGCATCTCCCCAAAAATTCCTTGCAACAAAGACGTTATTACGATTTCTCATTAGGCCTTTTGCATGCTGAACCCAGAAATCATACTAATTTTTTCAGGGAGGTTCTCATTTTTTTTGTAATAACCGACACTAAATTATTCAGGTTTATCGTGCAGAAATGCGTCTGAGCCAACTCTAGAAAATTTCTGTAAATTTATGTAGGTAAGTACAGGCAAACAGAGGTTGACGGGCCATTTTATTTTATTGAGAAGAAGCAAAATCATCATAAATGTACGTTACATACATACAGGCATGTACATATCTGCTTACGAAAATCACCATTGTATTTGATTGTTGAGGCCAGATATTTTGCCTCAAAGGCACGCGTTCGAGACTTTCTCTTGTGTGTCGGTGTATCAGCAGATGTTGCCCGGCTTCTTTGAAGCGACCAGCAGAAATCAACCATCATCGTCACGCTCCAATTGCCTTGATAGCGGTGCTCTATTTCGGATACAGCTTGATGGAACCTCTCTCCCTGTTCCTCACTGAAGTCACCCAATTTGGCCTGAAAGTAGTCAAGATAGCTATTGAGGAAATGCATTTTTATGCTCATCTGTACACCAGCCGTCTCATATAGTTGGAGCATGGTCCCGACTCTTTCCTTGTAGTCATCAGCTTTTGTGTTCCCCAAGAAGCCTATTACAACTGACTTAAAACTATTCCAAGCATTTCTTTCGTGAGGTGGTAATGCTTCAATAAAGCCGGTATCTGAAAGAAGCTCACGAATTTGTGGTCTAACAAATATGCCGGCTTACAGAAGGGAATTTATGGGACAGGTACTTAAACCCTTCTCCATCTTTCGGAAGTGTTTTTACAAAGTTCTTCATCAATCCCAGCTTTATGTGAAGTGGAGGTAGAAGCACTCTCTCCGCTGGTACAACTTGTAGAGCTTTGCCAAATTCTGTCCGTTGTGGCCATTGCACTTGTCGGTAGTGTACGGAATCTGCACGGCTGTCCCACAAGCATTATTTTTCTCTGCTAACCTTAAGGCTAGCAATTGTGAAGATTCTTTTGCCAGCGCAAGATCTCGAACAAGGTCATCTAGCTCACTTTGTTAAAAAAACTGAGGGCTTTTCCCACGGATCTCGGTAGGGTTAAACTTTCTATACACCTCTGCATCTTCACGGTCACTACTTGAAGAGTTACTAGAAATGCTATCGTGCAGATTCTCAAGACATATTGGTACTGGGACGTCATCACTGGATATTTAATGTGTTTCATACTTTCAGCATTCCTCCCCAGCGGTTTCACCATACAAAAATATGTCATCATGGTGATTTTTCGGTTTCCCCCAAACCATTGGTATATCAAATGGCATTGACTTACGTTTCCCTTTAATCCAATGGCTGAACCCAGAAATACAGTTCACACAGGCAAAGTGAGGAGCCCATGACTTGTACCGATCTTCTAGTTCAATAGAAAAGTAGGCACGATATAAAAGTTTTACTGAAGATGTGATAGTGCGCTTCTGTTTTGACGGTGTGTACTTTCCGCATATGTAGCAGAACGAGCCAGGATGGTTCTTGTAAGTCTGCGGCATCCTTCAGTTAATCTGCAACAAAATAAATAAACATAAGACACAGTCAATGATCACACGCGTACATTACACAGTATTACTTCATACATAGCTGCATATGAACCTAGCTCTATAACACATGTTGTGCAACACAAAAACTAGAACTTCATGAGAAAAACGAATACTACCACAGTGTTCAGCACGCAAAATTGGTCTGGAAAATGATATTGTCATTTATGTTGCATTTTTAATGCAGTCCAGTGTTATTAGTTCGGATTTAGAAGAGGCAGAGACAGCGCAATGGCACTTGGCATAATAACAGAAAAAATAGCAAAGGCCAAATCAGAGAATAACTACATCGATCTGATCCTGAGAGATGTAGAATAAAGCATTCGACAAAGCCTAGGTCAGAAGAATGCAATATAAGATATTAAATCTCCAGATGAATAGCAATCTGGAGAGAATTCTCTGCGATTATGTCACAGACAGAAGAGCATATGTGAAGATCAATGGTTATTCAGGACCAGAATTCGAATTGGAAGCTGGACTCCCGCAGGGGGGCTGTTTCAGCCCCACGCTGTACTCATTATACACAGCTGACTTGCCACCACCAATAAGGCCTGGTTGCCTAAATATATAGTTAGCGGATGACATAAGCCAATTCATTGTTACTCCGTACTCGAACGTATGCTTCCAGGCAAGGATAATAGCTAACTTTAGAAATCAGCAACATCAACAACTACGAAAGAGATTGGAACATAAGGACGAACAGGAGGAAATTTTCAGTAATCTCAATCTCCAGGAACAAAACAGCTGATATTGTAGTTAAAGATCAGAACTACCGACATCATAGTGATGCCAAAGTGCTAGGACTCAGAATAACAAAAAAAGGCTACAAACAACATATAACGGAGAGGAAGAACAAGGTGATTCACATGCTCTACCTATTGTACAACCTAAGAGGGCTAGGCATGAAAAGTAAAAGAAAAATCTATCTTGCACTAGGAAGAGAGGTACTACTATACCCGCCAACAAAAAGTCGGAACTTCAGAGAATACAAAATAAAGCTCTCTACCTAATAACCAACACCCGTAGGAGAGAAAGGAGAAGACTACAGGATCTGCACCAAGAAGCAGGAGTAGAAGCCCTCAACATCAACATCAGTGGGCAATGAGAACTTCGACCTAGAGTTTGAAGGCGAAGTCATTGACAAGTTAAATGAGGTTATTGAGTGGACTTAATTAATCCCGTGCGTCTCCAAAGATAATGAGAGGCTAGGACATGGTAAAGCAATAACTACTCAGCAGCTCGTTGATGTTATCGAAATCTTAAAACAAAGGGCTCCATGATGGTCTGGAATAACGAAAATACATATAACCAAAGCACCACCGCAAGTGCATCGGGAAATATTAAGCATAACAAACGCAGCCCTCAACACAGGCCTCTTCCCCGAATTCGTTGGCAGTATCTTTGTAAAGATCATTGTTGACAGGCGACAAAGCCACCTAGCTCAGAGCGATGCGCAAAACTATCAACATCACGGATACCGTAAAGGAAGAGGTACTGATTCAGCGCTGTCGTTCTATTACTAGAAAAGCTAGCCAAATCCAGGACGGAGGGTAAGTACGTCGATGAAGTCCTTTGCGATCTACAAAAGTCCTTTGATTAGATTTGGCTGAGGGCACTGCAATACAAGATTGTAAACCTTCGGCTGAACCATGTCATAGAAAGGATCATCTGCGACAACGTGATGGAGAGAAGAGTGCAGATACAGATAGAGGAACACTAGTGGCCGTAATTTGGCATTGAGGCCGAAGTGCCACAAAGCAGCTGCCTTAGCCCTGTACTGTACAGTAGCTCAAATCTAGATCTTCCATCACCAGTCTAAGGTCACGCGATGTATCTGTAATTCGCAGATACATCAAGCGTATCAGCTGTAGAGACGGCGACGGAGATCGAAAACATAAATTCATTCGAGCGAAAATGGAAGATAAAGATGAACGCTCAAAAGTTCATCGTTATCCTGATGAACCGCCATCTAAAAGATGATATTATTGATGGCCATCAACGCCACCACTACTCTTTGACAGGCATGGTACTCGGGCTTATGCTGACCAACGGCGGGTAAAAACAGCACATCGAGAACCGGCTCTGCCTAGCGAAGTCAGAGCTGTTCAGGTTCCGCAACCTGAGCAGCACTACCTTAACAAAGATTTACTTTTGCTTTGTAAGAACCACACAACTCAAAGTCTTCGAAATCAATACAGAGGATCCAGAAAGAAGAAACCCAAGTTATACCGGGACTAGACCATGAACTAGAAATAAATTTGACGCGACTAAAAAGCAAAGTGTCGAGACGGACGAAATTCTCTAGCGGTAGACTAGCTGCCGCTAGTACAATGGCGAAAATCTACAAGTAATCTTTCCTTGCTCTATTTTATTTTGATTTTCTGATTTTTTTATTATGATTGTATTTTAATTTTGTATTTGATTTCTGATAATTATTTTGATTTTCCCTTTGTTTTGTTTTTGCTTTTCATTAAATCTCTTAATGTCTTTAAATTTAACTCTGTTCTAAAATCCGTTTTACCCTTTACTAATGTTATGACATTGGGTTAAATTTTGTTTTCGATAGTGATTTTGAAAGGAATTGTGATTTTCACACTGATATGATTTTTGTCCTTCAATAGTATCTGTAATCTTCCTAATTTAACTCAGTATGGAAATTGTTGTTTGTATAGAATCCTTCAATACCTATATTTTCTTTGTCTGTAATTTAGCTTTCCTATCTCCGTTTTTTAATTAGTTAAAAATAAGGTTCAGAAATAATTACAAACTAAACCAATTAGTTCGGCAAAAGATTAAGTATAATTGATTGAACACTCGATAGGTTAAAAGATTAATATAAATAATTGTAATAAGGAAGTAAAAATAAAAATAAAAAACTAATAACAAATAAATAAGTAAAAAAATAAAAGTAAAACAGAAATAATATTAAATAAATAAATAAAAAGAAAAAGAAAAACACAAAGATTAATATATATATATATATATATATATATATATATATATATATATATATATATATAATAAAAACAATAATTGTTAAAACAAAAATTATTTTTAAAAAAGACTCTAATAAATAAGTATGCAAGAGATGGCCTCGACACCAGGGCAACCTACTTAAAAATCCTTCACACACCTATTCCTACCACTATCCCTCATTTTCACCGATCGTTTTACATCAAATCAATTTCACAAAATGTGTTTGAATGAGATTCACCTGTGGCGCGGCCTTTTACGTTAGTTATACTGTTTTTTTTAAGGTTGATATTTTATTGGATTTGTTATGTGAAGATGTGTGTAAGTTTCTAGGCTGTGATAACTTTTGTTTTCCACCTTTCAAACCTAGAATTTATGTTAATAAGATTCGACTGTTAATATTAGAAAACGTCTTGGATCCAATTGGATTCTGTGGCTGTAAGTTTCATCATATACTATTTTTTTATGGTAATTAACACCGCTTTTCCCCATAAAATATATATCACAATTGGTGTCTACAGTGAAATATATAAACACAGCAACTGGTTACTACAAAGATTGCTACGACTCGAAACTAGCACCTATAGAGGACTAACTACGTCCACTGTAGCTTAACTTCACACATAGTAGGAAGTGGTTTGTATCCGACGATGGCGAATTGCGTGCCGAATTTGTAGTCAAAATGTCGTTTATGAAGTCAAATCTAGAGTAACTTTCAGCATCTTGTGGAAACTTATTTTTAGCGCTATGGAATTTTGTGAGATCAAAGGTTGAGGTTGAAGCTTTTAGGTATATATGAGCATTCGGACCTCCTTAACATCCAACTTTCTAGAGCTTTTAGGGTGAAAGATGTAAAGCAACGATAAGAGAATAAATAGATGGAGAATTAAGGAATTGGCCATTCTAGAGTCTAAAAGACTAGACTCATGATGTACAGCCCTTGATTTCTTCGTATCTGCCAACTGCTCCAGTTGTTCGAAAGTTGAATCTTTGAGGAAGGTGGGAGGGGCAAGTGATCCTTATATGGTAATTTGATTCAATTAGGTAAGGTTAAGTTAGGGCATTTTGTGCAGTTATGGGAGTGAAAATACTTTGTTTAACTTTGCCAGAAGGAATCCGGTGTAGACTTTTACACCTGGTTGTGTTGGAGTGGCACCCCCTCCCAACCCCGTGCTCCCCAGCAGTCTTAAAATTTATTAAGACTACCTGAGCTGTATTCCTTTTAGACATTTCCATTTTACCCTTTCCTTCCGCCCCCTTTCTCGCCTCTGTTCATAGCGGGCAGCTAATTTCGAAGGCTGATTGTTTACCGGATTTCGACCATTCCTGCCTGGTAGGGGTCGGGAGATGGGGAAGATGATTCACACATCCCTCTTGGCTTCGGTTAGGGTGAAGGTTTTCAACATGTCTGCATTCTTCCCACACTTTTCTTCTTCTTCTCCCCACCTCCCCTATCTCTCCTTTGACGGTCCCGCAAGTTGATGTCAGGTGGCATCTATATGTTTGCTGTGTGCCCTCCCGACCCCAACACACTCACTTTACACTTGCGACCCAAATGGTATCTTCGGTTATACATTTTCCACATTGCTTGCTACTTTTATCCTACCTGCTACGGCCTCGCTGCTATTGCGGTTTAAAGTCGAGGAAAAAATAAAAAATGGAACTATCTTCCCTTCCCCCTGTTGATCGGCACCAAAGAGTGTTCAATTGGTAAAGTTAGGGGAGAGAAGGCTTTTAAAGTGACCCACTTAAGGGAGAAGATGGTAACGTACTCGGTCGTCTTTATCCCAAGTTGTCCCAATTAAATTATCGTTGGGGTGCTCTTGTTATTCATTATTTATTTTCCTACCTTTGTGATAGTGACCGTTTATGGTTTTGAGGTGTTTTTGCCTGTGTTTGTGTAAATCTCATATCGGTGAAGCTGTGTTTATGCTCTGTGTGTAGGAGCAATTATTTTTTTAAATTTCTTCCTCGCATTCTGGGTATTCGAACGGCCTCGGAGACATTCAAGGAATTGACAAGAATGAAAGGAAACTGGCCTTTATTGGTCCAGTTGGGTCCAATATATTCGCAAGCATTTTTAGTCGCGTGTACGTTCAGTCGCGGACGACTCTACATCTCACTTTGTCGGACGGTCGGTCAAGGATTAGCTTAGACCCATTATGCTTTTTTTTGTTTTGGTAATAAATTTGTAACTATTCCACCGATTCTAACGAAATTTTAAACCCTTCTGTGGTTTTACATTCTCTTTTGAATGATATAATTCCAAAGGTATCCCAACGTTAGCCCAGAAATTATTTTGTTTTGGCCATGACATCATAACTATTCTGCCGATTCTAACGAAATTTAAAAATTTTATGTTGTTTTGCAGTGTCTTTCGAATGATATAATTGACAAAGTCCGCCTAAGGTTAGCCCGGAAATTATTTTCTTTTTGCGATAAAATCATAACTATTCAGCCAATTCTATGGAAATTTTGAACACTTATGTTGTTATACATTCTCTTTCGAATGATATAATTCTCTAAGTCCTCCTAAGGTGAGCCAGAGAATTATTTTTTGTGGAAAAAACGTCTTAACTGTTCGGCTCATTATAACGAAATTTGAAATCCTCATGTTGTTTTACATTCTCTTTTAAATGATATAATTTATAAGGTCCTCCCAAAGTTAGCTCAGGATTTTTTTTTACAATAACATCATAAATATTTGGCCGATTTTAACAAAATTTGAAAATTATTTGACACATACTCCAAATCTATTCTATGCTCTATGAAGAGAGTGTCTGAACATTGACCATAAATAATTCAAAAATGAAAAATGCTTAAAACCTTGTCATTTCTCCAAGTGAATAAGACTTAATAGTTATTGACTGTTGCTGAGGAACTGAATCATAAATGTTGCAGCATTATTAAAGCAAGAAGGAAATTCATGCAAAAATTATATTCATAATTACGAACAAATCATGCCGAACTAATGAACAAAATTTAATAAAATTTCTTTTAAGAATCGTACCTTGCAAGTGACAGTCATTAGAACTTATGAAGAATTTTAAACTTAAATTAGAGGTCAATCGTTTAAATACGCATCCTAATGATTCGAATCAAATGCAAAAGTCATGCGCTTAAATGAATAAAAGAAACCGTAAACAATGAAAATATTTACAGGCACTTTTTGAATTAGTTATCACCATGAGACACTAATCATTTAAAGAAAGTCAAATATGAGGTGTGGTTCGAACCTATGCCTGAAAAGCGAAGAGCCCCCCTCCCCATGTCAGAGGTTTGAACCGCAACTTTAACTTCACTTTATGTAATAGATAAAATAGTCTATATATTTTATTCTGTTTGCTATCTCTCCCTTTCTCCTTAATCTAGGTAGGTTTGGTCTTATAAAAAAAAAAATACGAAATCGCTTGTGTATCATCTTTATTTATTTCTTATGGTTAATTAGCATCTACTTTATCACGTATTATTGTAATTTCACTTTCATATATTTACAAGGTGTTCTGCCTAAATCTGACAATATTTAATATTGCTTTTTTCAGGTTAGGTTTGACGTATTAAAGCAAATTCAACGGCGTTTGAGAGCAGACTGTCAAAGTTTTAGTCTAAGAAGTGAGCTTATATGGAGTCCTGGAGGCAATTGGAAAAGAGTTATCAAAATCATAATGATTTGCTGCATCGGAGACTCCGAAGTCGTGGCCAACAGAAAGGGCCACAAGAGGTGTTATGACTGCGTCTGAACGTCGCAATTCACCCAACAACTAACTGCTGAAGTTGGATAAGGAATAGCCGAGAATGTGTATCTGGAATTTACTGTACAGTCACGGCCAAAAAAACGTAACATTCATACGATGCGGTCAATAAAAGCCAAATATTTCACTTACATGTATTTTATTGTGGTTATATCCTTAAACTTATTCATTTGACATACTGCCTTTGTTCTTTAACACCA
Source organism: Ceratothoa steindachneri (assembly GCA_963969495.1). Classification (NCBI taxonomy): domain Eukaryota; kingdom Metazoa; phylum Arthropoda; class Malacostraca; order Isopoda; family Cymothoidae; genus Ceratothoa; species Ceratothoa steindachneri. The sequence continues at coordinate 119,397,163 of OZ018323.1, read as the reverse complement.
TATGAAGTCTGTTGGGCGTTGATTCGGCCAGTTTGGCAAAGTAGGAGGCGTCCATATTGATCCATAACCCCTTAATGCTTCCTGCAGGTCTTTGATGTTGGTTGGTTTGGATGCTTGTACCTTATTTTTCATAACATTTCAGGCATTTTTAATATGGTTCAGATCTGCCGAATTACCTGGCCAGTCAAACACATTAATTTGGTTGTCTACAAGGAACTTTTTGAGCGCTTTTGACTTGTGCGCAGGGACTTCATCATGCATGACATAATTGCACTCACGAATACTCCAGAAATATAGGAAATGTTTCTTCAACACATCAATCTAATTGCTCCCCTTCATGGTAATGTTCTTGGGGAGGAAGTACATCCCTGCTCTGCTCTTTCCACCAATCAAAGCACCTCACACCATTACACTGTCCCGATGTTTTACAGTCTTGACTGTGTACCGGGGATCGAACCGTGACACCCCTCTCGGCCGACGCACTATCTCGGACTTCCCCATGACCAGCCTGAAGGTATTTTCGTCGCTGAACATTACCTTTTTCAATTCCTCTGAGGTCCAGTCCTTGTATTTCTTGCAAAATTCGAGGCGCCTTTTCTTCATAGCATTAGTGAAAAGGAGTTTCTTAGCTGCGCTTCGTGCAGGTAATCCAAGTTCTTTTTGCAGCTGGCGTCGAATCATCTTAATAGCAACGTTCTGGAGGATGTTTGGGTGTTTTTTTTTCTTGAGGGGTAGAGCTGCTATTGAAGGGTTTACAATAACCTCACCTTTAAGAAGCCTATCCGTCTTTGGTCTCATCTTTCTTTGTGCTCCAGAGCCTGTTTTCCTTGGAGGTGGGGGCGTACGTGGGTGTAATGTCAACGCCGCGTCCTGCTCATGATAATTGGCTTGTCTATACAAATTCAGGTCGGTGGCTACACGAATCACAGAAATGCCCTTATCTAAAAGAGCGATAGTACAAGAGCTTTCCTCCATGCTGAGCTTAGTACGTCCTATTGTGTGCAAATTGTATGTAATTATATGGCTGCAAAGTTATGGTTACAGTCAGGATCGGCTCTAACGAAAGAAGCATACTAGAACACCTTTCTACACAAGCACTCGTCGTACACTAAGACATGCCTGGGTGGCGAAGTGTAGCTACAAACGCGTCAGGGCCTCTGTATCAACACAAGCTTGCATACTATTTCTATGGTGGAACAACAAATAAAATCGTAACACGCAAATTCCGTGTTACGATTTTTATTGCTGATGATGTGTTACGAATTTTTTGGCCGCGACTGTAGCATACTATCGTGCAGGAGGATATATGCTTCTTCTAAGACAAAAAGAACTTTCCCACCCCAGTTGCACAACATCCAGCCTGTCAGAAAGAGAGAGTAATACCTTCACGAGAAACAAGAAGCCTCACGATGTCTAGGAACGCCGAGCCAGACCGTGAGATAATCGAGCTACTTCCGGTGATTAAACATAATCATGAACCTTCGAGAGCGCGGAGAAGGCGCCGCCTGCCTCACCGCGTGATATCGAAAACCTCGCGAGAATTCACCCTTTCCCGGCATTGTGTCTGATTAAGAAGAAGATCTTTCAGGGCCTGAAGTAAATCGCTTCCAGTTGGGCCATATTTAACCTAATTTAAAGGCCGTGAAAATACAGTATAGGCCCGCCTTTTTGAATAGAACACGGCTATTTCTCGAATCGTCTTCGTCTCCATTCTCTCTGGAACGTAAAAGCCAGGATTCACTCGAAGGAAGACACCCCCAGTCAAATGGCTATTCCTGGAATCGTCTCCGTTCTCGTCTGGAGCAAATACTCCCTCGAATTTTAATTTTCAAGGTTAAAGGCATCGATTGCAACCGACCCCTGCAACCCCTTCCCCCTTGTCGTCTTTCAAAGGTCTTGAACCCCAAAACTAGGCTTGCGAGGACTTAAATCGTGGATCTGTATCCAATTATCCCGTAAACTGTTTGTTTGTACATTGGCTCATTAGCAGCCGCTCGCTAACTCCCAAAAGAGTCTATTTACTCCTCAAAAACCCTTATTCTAAGAACTGTAAATAACGAGTATCCATTTCATTGCGGATCCAATCTCATTTTATTTGTAAATTATGTTTTTGTAGTCAGTAAAGTTTAATTTTCTACTGCAACTTTTTATATCCAGAACCGCTAAGCATTCATCATTATCCTAACGGCCAACCGTACTAGCTCCTGTAGTTGTTTAATTCCACGCACGCGCCCAGGATCTCCATTCCCTCACTTTTTAACTTCTCCCTCGTCTGGCTCGACCAGAGACGAGCGAAGGTATTATGAAGAGCAAGTTCATCCACAAATGTGATTAACTTTGATTGTGTCTCCAAACAGGGTGACATCGTGCGTTTTCACATCTTTGAGCAGGGTCTTAGGCAACATTCAGACGGCTAAATGGAACTGCTGGCCACCGATCAAAATATGGCTGCATAAGGTTTGCGCTGGAAGATCATACCTCAGGAAAGAGTCAAAAGTAGTTGTCGGAAAATTTCTACTTCTCCAACACCACTTTCTGAACTCCTAATTCCATGAAATTTAATCACATGGGTTACTATGTGTGGAGCACGTTCGAGAAAGAGACAAACCACTCTGCATGCAACATCAAGAACGAGGTGGCGGCCAAGATAGAGAAGTTTGAAGATCTTTTTAGGTACAAAGTGAGGAACGCATGCGACAAGATTCTGAGACCTTTTGAGGCCGCGAAGGAAACTGGGGGCGGCTATTTTGAGTAAACTGTTAACTCCCAGCCATAATCTAGTTGGTACTTTTGAATTTTTAAATAGTTAATTTGAGCTGAGCTATATGATTTTTTTTTAGATTATCTAAATTGTTAAATTTAGCCTAAGCATCATTCATATATATATATATATATATATATATATATATATATAGGGGAATCGTCCATCTCCCGTTATCTTCCAGTTGAGACACGGGACGTTGACTGCAAAATCATCCGGGCCAGGCACCTTGAGGCTCAAGCTCGTAACCACAGCCCCTCGCCACTCGTCTCTGAGAAAAGCCGAACAGATTTAAACTGCAAGATCTCCCCGACGAGTGTATATTTAACTTCCCTTCAAGTACGAAATTTGAGACGCGTTTCTCTCAAGCTCGAAGGCCAGCTGGAGCAGAGTTAAGACTTGCTGAGAAAAACCGTTGGAGTAAGACCCCTCCTGCGGCCTGTCCACAAGCCCCCCCTCCTCCTACCCCTACCATAGGGGGTGACGAGGTATAAATACCAAGCAATTAGGAAAAATGGGCTAGGTTACGTGATTCGCCAGGCTACGAAGTCCCCGGGAATAGAGGCCGGGCAACCAAGACTGGAAAGGTAGAATACGTGAGTCGCCAGGCTACGAATTCACCGACAATAGAGGCCGGGCTACCGAGACTGGAACTAAGAAGAATCTCATCCTCGTGCTAGTTCCTGGTTACCAAACTGAACTTTAAGTTAACTTGTTCAAGGTAAACTAACTCTCGGCAGAGAAACTCCTCCTCTCCGGGTGCATCCTAAAGCCCAGGGATAGTCCTCGCCCTCGAGGAATTACGTAACGAAGAAGAAAAAGCTCCCCCTCGAGCCCGTTACCCGGTGGTCACACCAAACTCTAAGTTAACTTGGTTTAGGAACCAAGTTCAGATGATTGTCGTCACAGAACCCCCCCCCCTCCCTATTCCTTATCCTGGTGTAACACAAAGCACCTTGATACTCCTTGACCTTGAGGACTTCCGAAAAGAAGAAGAAAAAGCTCCTCCTCGAGACAGTTACCCGTTGGTCACACCTAACTCTAAGTTAACTTGGTTTAAGAACCAAGTTCAACTTACTCTCGTCAGAGAGACCCAGCCTATCCTGGTGCCTCCTCAAGCACCGTGATAGTTCTCGCCCTTGAAGAAGACCCCCCTCTTCTTCTGAACACCGTGTGGACCCCCATCTGCTACACTCGCCAAAGTACCTTGTGACTACCAAGTCATTCAGTCCACCTCCAACAATCTGGTCGAAGCACGCGTCAAAGGACCCACCAGATTCCTGTGGTCTCTGTGCTCATTGATTTCAGAGTCAAACTTAAACCCGCCGCCAGAGCAACCAAGGTATTTAAACTCCAGTAGAGACAATTAGCCTATTTCTTTTATATTGAAGTGAGCATCGAGTTAGCCAATATTAGAGGGTCAAGTTAATTAAAGTCATTATTGTGTATTTTAAATTCGTAGTATTTCTGTGGTGCATGTTGTTTTGTGTAGTAAATTGTTAAATTTAAAATATATGTTTATGTTGGGATAATTCCTGTGCGTTTCTTTAAATCCTTACGTGTATAATTGGCTGTTCATTAAAAACAACAAAATTAGCACTCTTAGACAAAAGCATAGTTCAAAAAAGAAGTATATCACGACAAAAGTATTACGAGACCACTAGGTATTTTACGAATATATATATATATATATATATATATATATATATATATATATATATATATATACATACTTCGCCTGCTCATATCTACCACGGACGAGTTTGTGCATGGCCAGATACACTTTTACTCACTCCACCATTCGCACACATTATCCGATGCTAAACCAATGTGACCTACCTACTACATCCATCATCAGAGTCCGGCAATCCGGTTTCCCCTGAAAACTTCATTACCAGCGTTTGTGTCTCACTCTACATAGCTCGTCCTTCCCTAACCATTTTGCCTCCTGAATGCTCAGCTCCCGTCCGGCAAGGATATCTCTTGTACACTCCATCCAGCCCCTTCTCGGACGCCAAAGTTGTCTCCATCCCTATTACTTGAAATCTAGACACTCTCTTTACCAGCCTTTCATCCTCCATTCTCTTTAGGTTACCATACCATTTCATCACACCTCTATCAACTCTTTCAAGTAAACTCCCTTTACTTCCACAGCTCTCTCGCACTCTTTCGTTTCTCACCGTTAATCAATCTCACACTACAAATACCTCTCAGACATTTCATTTCCATAAATTCAACTTTCATCCTTTTGTTCAAACTCAATGCCCATGTTTTCACATTCATAAAGAGCTCTGGGAACCACCACTCTCTCATACAATCCCATTTGCGCCTGCCTGTTCATTCGCTTCCCTTTTGTGAGACTACTTATCGCACTATATGCTTGTTCTCCTTTTTCCATTCACTGTAATATTTCATTTTCACCCCTCCTATTAGTTATCAGATTCCCACCAGATACTTAAAACATTGAACTTCTTCCATCTTGCTCCCATTTAGACTCACTTACAGCCAACTAATTCCTTCCCTATTGCAACACATTACCTTGTATTTGCTTTCATTCACACCGAGCTTCATTCTGTTAGATACAATCGTGGCGCTAGTGTGTTTTTTTATTTAAAGCGAAACTGAAAATAAGTGGAGGCTCAGATCCTCATGCAAACATTTGAGGCGGGAAGACACGCAATCCTACAAATACCAGATCCAACATGGGTGCCAGGCTTCACCTGATGCTGATGAGAAAGGCGCGTAAAGAGAACGTTGCGATTCCGGTAATCATAAACATATCCTAGTAATCATAAAATTCAATTCTACTATTATTTTGTTATTGCTCAGCATTTAGCGTGGAAATTGTACGTTTGAAAGACAACTCATAAGTTGCTTACAGAAAACAGCATTTATTAATTTTGTTTTTTCTGTATAAAACATATACCAGTAATCACAAAACATATCCTTGTAATCATACAACATTAGAAAGTGATGACATCAGTAAAAAAAAATTTATACACTTTCAACAAATCTTGCTTTAATTCGTTCTTAGACATCATCCTCCGACATGCATCTTGGCCTCTGATATAACCCTCAGGTTATATCAGATACACCGTGCCTGCTTCCTCTGTAACTTGTTTTACATAGCTCTTTATTTACTGACCATGACGGAATCTCTGAAACCTACATAGGCTTGTCAAGGAACTTCTTGACTTCTGATGTAGTCAGTTTACATGGCAAAGGACGTTTTATTACCCCGTCAGACCAGTTTGTCAGCTTCAACATGGAAGAATTACTGAGACTGTTGGAAGATGTATTCCTTGGACGTACAGAAAGATTTTACATTGAGTCTTTTTCTCCGCCTATCATGTAAATAATCTTTTGGACAGTCATATTTTAAAATCCATATGCGACAAAGCCTGTTTGCTGGTGTCAACAACCTTGAATGGGTCACTGGTCTAATTTCAAGAAGGGCCGGATCAGTGGAAAGTTCTCCTGTTATTGCCCCTGTGATCATATACGCGTACGCTTGATTAGCTTAAAATAATATCATCTACAATTAGAGTTTAGTAGATGAAGCATAGATTTCAAGTTCGGCTGCAGTCTAAGCATCGTACCAATATTACCTATCCACCTGTTGTTAAACAAGGTCTTCCCATCCAGTGCTATGATCAATTGTCGCATGGGTAACTCTATAGTTTGGAGGGCACAAACCATCCACATCAGTTTAGGCCAAGCTTGACTTCTATCCATTTCATGTCAGGTTTAAATATATTTAAGTATTAAAGCAAGCAGGCTACTTAAGTATAAAAAAACAGGCTACTTTTCACAACACTGGGTCTCAAACTTCTTGAAGTGATCCTGAATTCTTGCCAAGGTCATCACCCAGGCAAGTTCCAGGAAGTCCAATTCAATGGATTTTCCATTAGTATTAAAAGCTTGGCATTTATAATTTCTTGCTTCACCACGCAATAAAGTCAACTGAAGCAAAAGCCTATCTTGTTCTCCAATGGATAGTTAGTTAACTTAGGTGGAGGTTTTTATTGCAATCTTAATTGCACTTAAAGTTACTTTCACGCGGAAGGGAGGGTTTATTGTTAAATTAAGGGAAAGAAAAGGAAAGGAAGCAATGCAACGAAGACGGATTTCCCATAGGCCGAATAAGAGTGAGGAAAAGACACGGGAAAAAGTGATATTATAAATAGTGTAGCAGTTCTGGTTCGTTATTAACACTGCTAAATTAATGATTATTATGGTGACTGTTTGGTTTTAGAAAGTAAGATATGAAGACTTCAATTTGCTGTAAGAAGAAGAGGAGTGAGTGTTAGAAAAGAGAGAAACGGATGAAAGGAGAAGTGTAAGATCGCCACCTCTATACAAAATTCTGTAAGATGAATAGAATTTATTCAGGAGAACAAAAACAAATTAATTTCTGGGATAGCAAAAAGCTAAAACAAAGCTCTTTTATTTGCAATAAATCTTTCTCATCATTTTGGTCATTTCCTTATGCATCTGCAAAGAATTTCCGTAGTTTAGCGGTAATCTAGGCATCTAGAATAACGTGAATTCTTCAGTAGATGGGACATTCCTTACACATACCAATGATCGTCGGGGGCAGAAAAGGAAAAAACATCAGTCTGTAAGATGACTGTTGAATTGTCATGGCAGCCCTGTTAGACCTCGCGTCGTCATAGAAGTAGCGAAGATGAATTATCCCAAGGAATCATTGGCGGAATATTTCTTGTCAACTCGAAACATATCCTTCTAGTGTCGTGGAATGCCCAGACTCTCTCTCTCTCTCTCTCTCTCTCTCTCTCTCTCTCTCTCTCTCTCTCTCTCTCTCTCTCTATATATATATATATATATATATATATACGTAAGTACTTTTGAAGCTTTGGGCCGAAGTTGGTTGAAGACCGTTAGTAAATGAGAAAATTGTTATGAGTTCAATGGGGTTGGTTTATTGATAACTTTGCGGGGTCCTTTTTCAAATAAATATTTCAGAGTGCAAGTTGGCCAGAGATTAACAGTTAGCTGGTACGCGTTGGGATTGCAAAAGAAAGACAATGACGAAAATATATCTTTACTAGCAACAAATCAATATTTAAATATACACAAATATTGGGTTTAGAGGGAATGGTCGGTCGTACAGACGGAGCTAAATGTCTACGCGGAGATTAAGGAGGTCGGATTCAGTTCGGTGATTTAAAGGATGGTTTTAAACAAGGGCACACACACAAAGAATGAATCGATTGGGTGAGCCAGGTTTTAAATCAATTTGCAGGTGGCAACGCTTACATACTCGTTGCAGAAAAGGGGCCAGTTGGTAAACGATGACTGCAAATAGGAAAGTTGGGCTACGTCTCGCTTCAGATTAGGGAGCACTCGTAGATGTCCTTCGGAGATGGGAACCCTCGTCAGATACTCACCGAATGACGATAGCAGAGTTCACGGATGTCGATTTAGCCTTCGTTCTCGAATCGAAATCGCCGATGTCTCCAATTGCGTGGGGGGGGGGGGGAGGCAAGCGTCCTTCACATCTTTTGCGGTAGTAGGTGGGAAGTCTATTGGAGTTCCTTACTAAACTGATTCGAAAGATTATATAGACGCCTGGTAAGGTGGCTTTAGGTGGCTTTGGCGGCCGCTTCCACACACACGTGGCTATTTTGGGGAAAAGTCGGTGACTCCTTCGGGGAAGGGATTCTGATAACGTTGGCGTGAAATGTTCGACGAACTTCGATCTTATGACGAAGGCAGGAATGTTGACTAAAAGGCGGCCATGGGAGACGATGAAATCGGTCTGTAAGCAAATACAGCTGGTGTGTGATTACGGCATAGGCTGCACCCTCGCTCTGGTTCAGTCGGGCATTCAAAGCTCCATGCGGTGATCTCAGGACTACGTGGGTACAGAAGGGAGCGTGTTTGCTCTTCGACCTTATTCTGCTACATACAGTTTGCATTTTGGTCAGCACTTAAATAATAAAGTATCTGCGTTTATATATCAGACAAAATCTGCGTATATAATTTTCTACATACATATGAGATTCCTTTACTTTGTAGGGACAGATAAAAATAAAGTATCGCTGTCCTCAATTCTCATCCTTTCCAGCTGGTCGAATTTGTGAAAAAAGTATTATCTTTTAATTTAAACACTAAATATTTATTAATGTCATTTAAATTATATATTATTAATCAAGAAAAAGTCATATTTGGTTTATTTAAAATTTTGAGGGAACTAGTTCATTGACTCATTTTGTAACAATATTACTATATTAATAGATGCGTGAAGCTTGTGGGCTGACCATTCATTCCATTTTTAGTCGCGTGCGAGTTTAATCGCGGGCGACTCTACATCTCACCATATCTGTTGGTCGGTCCCCGTTTTGCTTTATTTTATATATAATGACATTCTAACTATTCAGCCGATTCTAACGAAATTTGAAACCCTTATATTGTTTTACATTCTCTTTCGAACCATCACCTACACACCCTACAACAACACCACCTACATCACTACAACCGCCTAAACCACCTACGCCTACACCAGCTACAACACTACCAGTTATACCACCACCATCTACATCACCTAAACCACCACCACCTACACCACCTCCACCTACATCACTACCACTCAAGGAACCATGCACCACCACTGGCTACACCACCACCACCTACAACACTACTACCTACAGCACCACCTACACCACTACCACGCACACTACCACCACCTACACCTAAATCACTACCACATACACCACCTAGTTAGGGTAAGTTACTTTTTAAAGGGTGCCTATGTTGGGTAATATACGGTTAGATAGGGTAGCGCCTCGTAAAGGAAAAATAAATGAATCACTTTTTGATGAATGCTATTCAGAATTATCCAAAGGCGACATTGAAAATATAAATACATTGTATATATATATATATATATATATATATATATATATAAACTTTAAGAAAAAATAAAAGAGGAATGAATATATGCAAATAGATCACTATCAAGAATTCACTATAGAGCTAGAGAAATTGTCTACCAATGAATGATAGAAATAAATGGCAAAATATTAGTGAGGAACGTGAACTGTGTGGAGGAAAAGAAGAAAATCTTAGTCATTTTCTCCTAGAATGAAAAACTCTATAAAATGAAAGGGAGTACCTTAAAATACAGGGCTTATTAAATGGCATAAATTAAGGAAAAATCTGAAAAATGATATTCGAAAAACAAAATCAAGAGTTATAAAACGAAACTATATAAGATGTGTAAGGTTGGACAGAGGCATAAAAAAGCAAAAAAGCCAGTGATCTAACATATTTAAATTACAAATATCAAATCCTATTTAAAGGAATGAAAACTGACGCCCAAGGTTTTTTCAGCTTGCAAGCCACAATGATGCAACTTGGCGCCAGGTAATTTTGAAAGTTTGCAATTAACTAAAAAGTGAAAGAGTTTTTTGAGAAGGAATGAAGAAAATTAAAATAGTGTAAGAAAAGGATAAAAGTAGTCACAATGCAAAAGCAATACTTCCAAATTGAACTGAACTGAAGTGAACTATGGCCAAAGTATCATAAGTTTCTTTTTAATCATTTTGATACTCATTTGGACCAATTTTGATTTTTTATCGCTAATACTTGGTAACCAAGGATTTTACTAAATTTCCACAAATAGTTGACCCTACTTTTTCTCATTCAGCTTTTAATTTTTGACACAATTCTGTTTTATTTGTAATTGTGGTACTTCTTATTGCTTTTTCAAGCACTTACAACAAGTATTTTATTGGATTTAAATCTCGGCTCTGTAGTGAATACTCTACAGGGTGATCTCCTTTTATTCAAACTATTTTTTGTCTTGGGTCATTGTCCTTCTAAATTATAACTTATTCCTTGATGTTGTGAGATGCAATTTCTGGCTCTAAAATAGTGCTTTCCAAACCACTATAAAACCACATCAGAGAGCAAAAGCTATGCATCAAGTAAGAGAAGATCTATCAATCGGGCTTCACTAGAGAATGGAAGAAAAGAAAACTAAATTTGATGAGTTCAATAAACATTCAAGTTCACAAATATCACCCAGAAAGTTAGAATGAGACTGAAAGATAAATGGCTATAAGGATGCAAAATGAGAACGAAAACATCTTCAATATGCCAAAGATGAACAATGGTTTGAATATATCTGGTCAGATAAAAGTAATTATCAGGTATATAAGAGAGACTGTTGTATGTTGATCTGCATGTAATCTTTGCAATTCCATTTAAATATTTCTTGGAATAAAATTATTAAAATCTTAACTTTTTTATATCAATTTCCATATCCTCACCACTTTTGAGGCTACCTTTGTGAGAACACTATTTATATAGAAAGTTCATACCGTTTGTGTGGTTCCAAATGCGAATTGTTACAAAAGGTTTTGGTAACAATTTGGAGAATTTCAGAACTTCTGTGTCTACCGAGTTAGAGGATTATTCCACACTATTTGTGTGGTAGCAACTGCAAAGCATGGAGGTCGTTCTCTTTGTGTATGAGGTTGTATACATTTATCAGGGCCAAGGGAAATGTTTTTATGCCAGAGAAGAATGAGATCCACAACCTATTACGCCATGTTGTAACAAGTTTTAGAGCCACAAATTGCATCTCACAACATCAAGGAATAAGTTATAATTTAGCAGGACAATGACCCAAAACAAAAAAAAGTTTGAATAAAAGGAGATCACCCTGTAGAGTATTCACTACAGAGCCAAGATTTAAATCCAATAAAATACTTGTTGTAAGTGCTTGGAAAAGCAATAAGAAGTACCACAATTACAAATAAAAAAGAATTGTGTCAAAAATTAAAAGCTGAATGAGGAAAAGTAGGGTGAGCTATTTGTGGAAATTTAGTGAAATCCTTGGTTACAAAGTATTAGCGATAAACAATAAAAATTGGTCCAAATAAGAATCAAAATTATTAAAAATAAACAAATAAATAATATATACATATATGGAATTCATTTACGAAAAATGTCCAATTACATTATGTGAATGATTCCATGAATCCGACCTTCCCTTAGGAGACATATCGATTATAATGTTGACGGTATTTTTTGTATAAAATTTACTAATTACTTTTTGGGCCGAAAAAGGCATTTGGCCTGAAAATTACAAGTAACGGGTACGGTACACACTTTAATGAAAAAATAGCACAGGCAAAGTCCACCCTCTATTCCCTACATAGATTCAAGAACCTCTCCGAAAGTAAAATAAGAAAACGATATCTGTCCCCTGTGCCACCTATTTTAACGTACCCCATCATACCGACCCACACTCTACCCAAAACAAAAATGTTACAGATATAAAGGCTCCTAAACAAAACAACTAGATTCATAACAAATACTTCCAGATTAGAAAGAACTCAATTGATTCAATTACACCTTAAAACAAAATTAAAACCTGTAAACCAATATCTCCACGAACGTGCCGCCAAAATACGGCACAGATTAGAAGAAAAACTCCCTGACAATATTATGAACAAAATCAAATCTACCGAACGCGAAGGAAGGCTACAATTTAAACAGAAGTTTAAAAGTAGCAGGAAGATGATACAAGAGGAAATAGTACCACTTTACAGCTAAATAATAGAAGAAAGATTCTAAATGAAGAGAAAGAATTAAGGAAAAGCAAGGGAAAAAAGAGAAAAAAATGCTATGAATATAGAAAACGAAAAACAAGGCATGATAGTGCAACCGTAAAATGAAAAAGAATACTTAAAGAGAATAACGCAAGAGAACAAAGGCTTGATGGCTTTCACCCTGGAAAGAAATAAAGACTATAACACAATTAACAATGTAAAAAATATATATATGAAAACAAAGGCTCCTATGCTTAAATAAAAAAAACAATAAGTAAAAGAATCAAGTAAACAAAAGAAAAATATAGCGATTTTCAGGTAACCTGGTATATATCATAATCACCCTCATCCATATCATTGTTGATTATCACCCACACTCGTCATCCATATAATTAACGTCATTTATTCTTTTATACACTATAATTTCTACCTATTCTGTCTTTTACTCTTACATATTCACCACTTTATATTATCCCGATCACAAACTTCAAGAGAGACGGTTCAGATCATCTGACTCTTTTCCCGCGTTTACGCTCTGGTAAATTTTTCTGGCAAAGGAGGCAAAGAAAATGTGAAAGATGGAAAAAGGAAACTTTTTCACAACTTTGCTTTACGGATTCTTTTCGGGAGAATAATCTCCATAAACGCCGAAGAATTTCTACCTGAAGAAATATATGTGCTCACAGGGTTGACTGGAGATTCATCCGGTTTCTTGTGAGCGAGGTAGCTTTCGAAAAGGGGGCTGCTTTTCCTCTTACTAATGGACGTATTTTAACCATCTTTTTACTTATACTTATTTCTAACTAGCGCCACATAACTTGGTTACCGTCAAAGTCTGAAAAGCAGTTGGCACTAGAGTGTAGTGAACCCTTGTACGAGATCCCCTTAGGTGGCCAGAAAAGGGGGGACAATTCACGTCCACGAGCCTGAGCCCAACTGCCGACTGCTGATAGGGCTAGGCTCAGCTAGGTAGGGTAACCAAGGAGAGTGCGATAATTAGGAGGTAGGAAAAAAAATAGTAAGATAAATAAAGGGATTTTCCATCTGTGGAACAAGATAATACTTTCCTCCCAGAGTTAATTACTAGGAGTCCCACTAGTTATCAAGATGGACCGACCCGAGGATTTTAAAAGACTGCCTCTACGACTTGGGCCAAATGGAAGGAAAAGGACACCGAAACAATTTGTGCAAACAATTTTCACGGATCTTTCAATTCCACTGATTAAATGCATTGAAAACCCTTAGCGGATTTACCGTGATTTGCCCCAAAGGAAAGGATGTAGAGCCACTACTTTGGACGGCACAAAGTATCACTTTGAAAAAACTTGACCTGAAGCCAAAATGCCACCGCAAATCACCGCAAACCAGAGCTTCATCTGCAGGAAATTGGAAACATGGGTTGGTTCTCATTCATGTATGGAAATAAGAAATGAAATAATAACAAACAAAGATGGATTAAGATACAGGAAGTAATTGAATTTAAAGAACACACCCACGTTTTTAAAGGAGTGTGTGAGTCGACGGAGATGGCATCAAAAGCTAAAGAAAAAGGGTTAATAGCCCTCAGCATGATGATTCTCCCTGCTAACTTACAAAGGGACCCATTTATAAACATTCAGATGTACTTCAACTGTTATCACATGGAATAACATACTTCGGCCAACTGACCCCAAAAGGACAAACTATGTATTCTAAATGCGCCACAGACGGTCATGACTTCAGAAGCTTCGGTAACACTACGAAAATATGTGTAAACTATGGAGGAAACAACCGGATGATGGCAATGCTATGCCCATAAAGAAAAGAGGTAATTTAAAAAAAGCAGAGCGAACAGCAAGAAAAGAAACACATGGAAGGCAATACCTCTTATGCAGCTGTAACTAAAAATCAGGGAATAACTACAGCGAAATTACCCCAAATTTAAGGTGGCATGTTTGGGAAGATATATATAGATACAAAATTCTCTGCAACCTGGCACATACGAGAGAACACTGAACGCACTGTGTCAAGGTATACCTGTATAGACTAGCTCGGTGCTCAGGGTCTTACACAAGTACGGGCAGAAGGCTGGCCATAGGCCGCTTGAGTTATTTCTGGGCGATAAATAAAGAGTGCGAATTACGGTTGACCGGGTTTAAATTAATGGCTTGCCAAATTGCAGTTCAAAGGATATATAAAGACAATGTCACAAAATATAATTTTAATATATATAACAAAAAGGGGGAAATTTATATATATATATATATATATATATATATATATATATATATATATATATATATATATATATATATATATATATATATATATTTATACACCAGATGAACAAATTACTTATGGTTGTTAAGGAAATTATGTGATGATTAACGATGTAATCTGGGAGTGACCATACACGATCGCTTTACCTTCAAGCGCGGGCGAATTGGATAGAGAGTGGAAGTCAACGGCGCAAGTCTCGAACAAGATACTTCGAAAAGTCTTGACTAGGAAGATTGGAAGATGGGGTTGGATTACTTCGTAATAAAGAATGAGATTTCCTCTGCTCCAGAGAGACGTAATCTCATCTCGTGACGATTCTACTGATCGGAAGGGAGTCTCAGTCTCGAAAGAACGGAAATCTTGTAGGGGTGGTGAAGATGAAAGGGCCGCACAACTTTCGGGGTAGAAGGAGGCTCGATAGATTTCCTCTGAACAGGGAACAAAGCTTAACAATTGTAGATATGCTGATGAGATCTTCGACGACGTACGACGACGAGTTAGGAAGGGGTCACGGGAAACAGCTTGCATTCTGCACGGAGTGAATGGCGGGCTTTCAATCTCCTCGAGAGATGGTAAGCTTCGGGTTACATACCCGGGTGGCTGCTCTGCTAGACGCTTCAGGGTCGTGCGGTCCTCAAGGCAAGGGACTCTTGGCGCCAGTCTAAGCAAACACAATTCATGAAACGTGTCGTTTCAGACGATCAAACTCGCCTCGTGATATGAGGGTAGTTGTAATATGGCTGCGCACGGCTTTATTGCAGGAGAGTGAAGGGGAGGGCGATCGGCGTCTGAAAACAAACACAGCTGGTTTGGGTGATTAAGCGAGTAACGCATTCTTCCTCGAATTTCTAAAATTCTTACGCTGGCTCACGTGGTCTTGAAATAATAGAGGGGTTTCGCCAAGGGGCTTCCTCTCACATTAGTCCTTCGAGGGCATCCTCTAACACGCCTCCGTTTCCGAAGATGACGTTTTCCTGATTTGAAGAGGAGGGAAAAGGGCATGCCCAAACATGGGAGGAGTCGCGTAAGGGAAAACTTTGACCTGATTCTGCAGGTACCCAATAAATTTAAGTCGACACAGCCGTTATAAAATAAATGAATAACTTCCATTTAATCCCAGGGGTAGGGTATACTTAAAAAGGGTATGGTTGTTAACCAGGGCAAAGAAAAACAACACACAAAGTAAATAAATGTGAGGTCCAAAATAATCAAAAGGATTCATTCATAAATGGGTAGTGGAACCATATATCAATTAAAATAAAGAAACATACTATACGAAAAAACACACCCAAAGGACAAATATGTACAAAAGGAAAACAAAATTTTACATGAGAACTAAGGAGCATAAACATACACGGTTAAGAGGTAGTTCTAGAATATAAAAAAACAAAACGTTTTCGCAGAGTCGATTATGCGAACGGGAGTACAATGTATAACACATTTTACTTCGAAGGTGGAGGATCATTGACGAGATTCCTACTTAGACAGTCTACAACACAGTTTTTTCTCTTTTTAATGTACCTTATTCGGAACTGGCATTCCATTAGAAGTAAAGTCCAAACACATAAGCCTTCCATTCTGGCTTTTACAATTCTTTAATTAAGCCAATGGACGATGATCGGTTTCGATCAGGAACTCCTTACGTAACGAATATGTTTGGAATATCTGTACACTCCATACGATCTCTAGAGCTTCATTGCTCTATGACCTCATAGTTTATTTCGCGTGACTAGAGCTTCCCGCTAGCGTACGCAATGGGGTAACTGTTTTTTTCTTCTTCATACTGGAGAAAGACGCAACCAATGCCTTCATTACAAGCGTCCTTTCGTATCCCAAAATGTTTGTTTGTATTCGGGAGTCTCAATATAGGAGCTGATATTAGTCTTTCCTTCAGCTGATAGAAGTGGGTGGTCGCTTTGGGGTTCTATGCGAGGGGGTACGGGGAATCTTTCTTTAGTAGGGAGTTAAGGAGGGACGCTAAGGCCGCGAAATTCGAGACAAAACGTTAGTAAAAGGATGTTGACTCGAGAAAAGATCGTAATTGCTTTTTAGTACGCGGGAGGGACATGTCAGATAGAGCCTTTAACTTTTCATTTTGAGGGGTCATTTGATTTTCACCAATGTAGAAACCGAGGTTCTTAATAGTGCTATAGGCAAAATGGCACTTGCTAGGGCCTATAGTGAGGCCGTTTTCACGAAGCCTATTGAGGAGCGATTGTAGGAAGGTAAGATGCTGGTCCCATGTACGGTGGTGATAGGGCTTAAGCATATTCACATGAAATGATTTTTTCCCTGAGGGGGTCTGTATTATGTAATCTACGAAACCGCGGGCTTCTAGGATTTGGAAAGAACCTTTCCATTAGGACGAGTGCTTGCTTGTCTCCGTGCGTAGGAGGAGCAGCACTTCTTCGCCGGGCTTGAATCGCCTTTCTTTAGACCTAACGTCAAAATAGGTCCTATATTTTTCTAAATTTAGGTCCGAATTTTTGTATGCTAGATCGGCACATTCTTCCAAGCGGTTTCGAAGATCTAGCATGTAAGAATACGAGGACTTGATCTACTCATCCAGGCGGAAATTAGAAAAAAATAATTCAAAATGCTCATTGGTCCGCTTACATTTCAGCCATACAAGAGCTCGAAGGGGAAAATCTTAAGGTTCTGTGGGGGATTTCTCTGCAGACGAACAGGGCAACCTGCAGTTATCGATGCCATTCTTGGGGCTGAGCATGGCATAACTTTTTCAGAATGGTCTTCGGAGTGCCATTCAACTTTTCACAGACGCCGTTCGCGGCGGTGTCAAAATGGGAGGTGAACAAGGGCTTGATCGTAAGAAGCTTGTAGACGTGTTCCATTAGCTCAGAGGAAATTGTCTACCTCTGTCGGACAAGATCTTCGGGATGCCGTTGTTTAAAAAGATAGAAATGAGGGCCTCCGAAAAAGTCAAGCTATCAATTTTTTTAAGGGGGACTGCGTCGGGGAATCTCGTTGCAAAGTCAACAAGAGTGAGGACGTACGAGTGTCCTTCGCTAGACGGGAGGTGAATTTGGCCAATTAGGTCTAGATCTACTCTAGAAAAAGGCCCCGAGACAATCGGTGTCTTAAAGAGGGGAGCAGGTGGTATTCCTCCTTTTACTGTAGTCTTCTGGCAAATGTCGCACGACCTGCAAAACTCTGTAATTTCTTTGGTAGCACCGGGCCAGAAGAAATAACGGAAGATTCTCTTAGGCGTTTTGTTGTGACTGTTATAACCAGCCACTAATCCATCGTGTGCGATTTGGGGGACTTGGGGAACATGGGATGGGGGAATACACAACGAGCGAGTGGGGCTTTTACCCTCAGCTGAACTGGAGCGATAAAGGAGTGGGTCGCTAATGAGGTAGGCGACTTCCCTTTGACCACGGGCAGATTCAGGTTCGTCACTTCTCGCTTTTTTCCACAAGGACTGAAGAGAAAGGCATTCCTTTTGAGCGCTTGCAAATGTCGCGTTTTGAAGGGCTACAAACTCTGAGGCATAAGGGGGTTCTAAAGAAATGGGGGAACAGTGTCCCTTAGTGCTTGGGCCCTCGTTATGACGGGCTGAGTGACGGGGTTAGGGGAGAGCTGCGTGCTCTGGCGCAGAATTTAATGGGAGCTGCTTTCACTTCTGCCCAACCAGTGAAGTATACATATTAGAGATAGCAGCGGACCACGGGGAACCGATTTGCACGTCCCAAGTAGTCATGGACTACTGCGAATTTATCGTGGTCGGGGTCCACTGGAGGGAGCAACTTTTCAGAGACGACGAAGCAAGTGCATTCGGTGTCTCTTACGAGGGTTGACACTCGGCAACCATTTACACTTCCATTTTCAAACTCAAGCCCACCAGGGGCGCTTTTGTTGAAGAGGGAATTAACTTGCTGTCCCGGGGGACTTCTTGTTGGGGGAGTTGCTGGCGTTTGAGGGCGAGCGGGTGGATGAGAGAGAGAGGCACTTATTTGGTGGATTTGATGACTTGGAGCAGAACGAAATTGGGAGTGTTGGAGACAGTGGGTCTTCACATGGCCGGGAACTCCGCAAGAAAAACAAATTATGGGCCTATGAGGGTATTTCGACGCTGGGGGATTATTTATGAGCGGCTTAATATCCCTCGATTCTGGCGGAGAATGGGACCAAGTACCTTTATAAACTTGGGGAAATTCTTCGGGGGAAATTTGGAGAAGTTATTTTTGCTTCGGGGATGGGAGATGAGACTTCTTGGGGTCTTTCGGGTAAAGATGATGGCTTGATGCGTGCACCTCCGCTTCTTCTATGCATTCCTTGAAAGAAGACACACGTCTGTCCTTCACGAGTGCCCGGATTTCAGAGGGTAGTGCAGCCATTAACAGATCCCGTAAAACGAAATCAATTAGCGACTAGTAGTCGCGGTTGACTTCAGCTGAGTCCAATCAAAACTGGAAAGTTCTCTGGAGGGTGAATCCAAATTGACTGTAGGTCTGGTCGGAGATTATTCTCGCCTAGCAGAACTTTGACCTATAGTAATCGGGATTCATATTAACCGCCGATAATAATTCGGACTTGAGGGAGGAGTAGTCGAGTGAAATGAAGATTTCTCGGAGGTGAGAATTAAGGAGAGAAAGTAGTCGAGCGACTCCACCGGCTTTAATATCCCAGTGGTTCACTTCGAAAATTTTCTCAAAGTGAGTTAAATATAGGCTCTAATCCTCGCCGCCCTTAGACACGGGCAACTTTACCAAAGGGGTTTGGGGGAATTCATTTCTCGAGCTAACAGAAAGGGTCTCTAAATGATTCCTCTTAAGCTCACGCTCAGGATGACGAATTCTTTCTCTTTCTTCGGCTTCTCCTTTCAGTTTCTATTCGTTTTTTCTGCTCTTTCATTTCATTCTTTCTCCTGAACATATGCAACAAGATTCGTGCCTGCCAACCCAAAGATCTCTCCTTGCTGACGGAAACGCTCAAATGAGGACATCTTGTTGGTATAAATGCGTGTCTAGAAACTCGGTGCACCCATGGAACTTACGGAAAAGATTATGAAGCTCTTACGATCGTATCAAAAATCCTAACGGAGATTGCACTCAATTAAGAAAATAACATAGAAAATAATTAAAAACTTGATCTCTATGTGACCAATGATTACAGGCCTTTAATCCTGAATGGGGATTAGTAGTTTTTTAAGGGAAGATCGTCCCCCCGAATAAAACACACACACAACGGAAATAAAATTGGGGGAAAAAATGGAGACCACAAAATTTATCAATAAAAAAAAAGAAGAACTTATTCCAGTTTCTTTGGATATCCTTGAATGAGGTGGGCAAATGGTTACCTTATAACTTACTTGAGGGGGGGAAGGCACTTGAAAAGAAAAAGGGTTCTTTCAAACAAAAAAAATAACCCAACTTTATTTGTCACCAAATAAAGATAAGGATAATGATTAGGAATCTGGGTTTTTCACTACAAAAAGTACCCAGCTATACTTGACCCCACCCCAGATAAATATATATATATATATATATATATATATATATATATATATATATTTATGTCGAGGTATACCAGTATAGACTAGCTCGCCGCCCAGAGTCTTACACAAGTACGGGCCTTGAGTTATTTATGGGCGATAGATAAATAGCACGAATTACGGTTGACCGGGTTTAGATTAATGGATTGCTAAGTTGCAGTTCAAAGGATATATAAAAACAATACCACAAAATATAATTTTAATATATATAACAACAAGGGGCAATATATATATATATATATATATATATATATATATATATATATATATATATATATATATATATATATATACCAAAGGAACAAATTACTTATGGTTTTTCAATAAATTATGAGAAGATTAACGAGGTAATCTGGGAGTGACCATATACGATCGCTTTAACTGCAATAACAGGCGAATTGGATGGAGAGTGGAAGACGACTGCGCAGGTCTCCAACAAGATACTTCAAAAAGTCTTAAATAGGAAGATTGGAAGATGGAGTTGGATTACTTCGTGATGAAAAATGAGATTTTCTTTGCTCTAGAGAGACGTAATCTCATCTCGTGACGATTCTCCTGATCGGCAGGGAGTCTTAGTTTCGAAAGAATGGGAATCTTGTAGGGGTGGTGAAGATGGGAGGACTGCACAACTCTCCGAGAAGAAGGGGGCTCGATAGCTTTCCTCTGAACAGGGGATAAAGCTTAACGAAGGTAGATCTGCTAATGAGATCTTCGATAACGTACGACGACGAGTTACGTGGGGGTCACGAGAAACAGACGGCAGTCTGGACGGAGTTAATGGCGGGCTTTCAATATCCTTGAGAGATGGTAAGCTTTGGGTTAAATACCATTGTAGCTGCTTGGCTAGACGCCTCAGGGCCTTCCGGTCCCCAAGGCAAGGGACTCTTTGTGCCAGTCCAAGCAAACACAATTTATGATAACGCGTCATTACAGACAATCAAACTCTCCTCGCGATATGGGGGTAGGGTTAATATGGCCGCACACGGCATTATTGCAGGGGAGGGGATGGGCCGATCGGCGTCTGAAAACAAACACAGCTGGGACGGTTGATTAAGCGAGTGACAGATTCTTCCTCGACTTCTAAAATTCTTACGCTGGCTCACGTGGTCTTGAAAGAATATAGGGGTATCTCCAAAGGGCTTTCTATCACGGTGGTACTTCGAGGGCATTCTCTCACACAATTTTAAAAGCCAACGGACTGGAGCCAATTATTATTCCCCATGAAGTGAACTCAACTGCAATTTTATATATGTAGGTGACAGGGAAGGACGCTGATGAGAACGCTCATGTAGGAGAGAGCGCAAAAGAAACTGTAGAGGAAAGTTTCAGTGAAGAAAGAATCACAGAATCAGCGGAAGAACAAGCCATGAGACTAACTAGGAAAACCCAAAGAAGGAAACAATCCAATTCGGGGAGGAGTCCAAGATTTAGAAGATTAGACCCATACATTATCTTAATTTCGGCCCTGGAGTCAACCTAATAAATGCTGAAATAAAAATATCGAACTACTATGCTATAGTCGCTAACCCCGCGAGACTATCACACAACGGAGCTGCTAAAGCAATTAGAAAGGCCATAGAATTCAGAACTCAGAAAAACTTGGACCACTCTTACCTCGCAATAGAAGTAAAAATGGAACTTATGAACCTCATAATTGCAACCCGATATCAACCACCGAGGAGAGACTTCTTGCCTGAACAACGGCTACTTACCGAATGAACTAAAGGTCGCAAAGATGACCTTCATCCCTAACCCAGGAAAACCACCAACTCGAGTTGAAAATTACAGACTAATCTCTCTACTCCTCTTCATCAGGAATGTGTTTGGGAAAATAACAAACAATCGACTGAGTACCTGGAAGAAAACAACCTACTAAATAAATTTAAATTTGGATTTAGAAAAAAGAGAGTACCACAGAAATGGCCCTCACGGTTATTACCAAAAAAATTGCCAAAGCCCCCCCAAAAAAGGCTAGCGTTGATATCGTCTGCAGGGACGTTTCAAAAGCATTCGACAGAGTTTGGATTAAAGGAATACAATACAAAATACTATAACTACTTATGAACAACAAAATCAAAAGACTAATCTGCAACTACGTGACGGATCAACATGCATTCATCGGGATAGGAAACAATCAATGAAAAGAATTTAAGATAGTAGCAGGTCTACCGCACGGAAGATGCCTAAGTCTATCACCATACTCAGTGTATACCTCAAACATTCCTCCACCATTTACGTATGGATGTCTCAATATAAAATTTGCAGACGACGTAACAAAAATCCTTAGTTGCAACGCTTGCACAATAGCACCAAAATAGGGAACAACAAAAATATTTTCGGCCTTTCACCACTCTCCATTTGGACACTTCCAAAAGAGAGGAACAAGTGTTCTTTTTAGACCACATTTAATAGTCCATTCAGACTCCTCTAAATTAAATGATATTTTGGTTCGACGTGAACCCATTCTAATATCTCATGAAATACATCGAAGTACTCATTGTTTAGGTTTCTTTGAATCCCTTATTCAATTTTAAAATGTAAACACTAGAGATATACCCCTTCACGTAAGCGAACTTACAAGTAATGTAACCATTTAGAATAAAATATTGCTCACATATTTTTTAAAATACATAATTTACTTTTGCTGCACTTTTAATACTTAAATATGAGCGTTATTACGCAGGAGCTGAAACTCCTCATTGCAAACAAAACTTATTATTTATGTATATATTGTTTTGTGTGTGCGCATCACAATTTTAGTATTTTTATTTTTCCATGTCCTTTCTGCCTTCAATTTATATTATTGACTGCAACATTAACTTCAAGGTGCTAAGCGAGTCTGGGGTCATTTATATAATTTATATTTATGTATACAGCGTCCAGTGTGTGTGCACCATAACATTATCTATTGTTACTTTCCTCTTTATTTGAAGTTTTTGACTGCATAACATAAATTTCAGAGTGTTCAGCGACTCTGAGTTTTTGGCTTAATTTAGGTTTTTGCCAGAAAGAGAGAGAGAGGCAGAAAAAGAGACAGACAGAAAGAGAGACAGACAGACAGACAAACAGACATAAAAAGGAAATTGAGACAGAAACAGAGAGAGACAGACAAACAGACAGAGAAGAGTGAAAGAGAAAAAGAGAGAGAGAGAGAGAGAGAAAAAAAAATGATGCTGTTGCTCGTGTTGGTGGTAGTGTAGTACTCAGGGTGGTGGTGGTATAGTAATAATGGCGGTAGTAGAGCTAATTATGGTGGTGTAGTCGTAGTGGTGGTGTAGTAGTGATAGTAGTTATAGTTTAGTAGTGGTGTAGTATAAATAGTAGTAGTGTTAGTGGTTGTGTAGTAGTAGTAGTGGTGTTATAGAAGTGATGGGGGTGGTGGTAGCAGTAGAGGTGGTCTAGTAGTAGTGCTGGTAGTGGGATTATGTAGTGGTTGTAGTACTGATAGTGGTGGTAGGAGTGGTGAAGTAGTAGTGTTGGTGGTGTAGCAGTAGTGGTGGTAGAATTGTAGTAGTAGTAGTGTTGGTGTAGTATAAGTTGTGGTGGTGTTGCAGTGGTAATGGTTTTGGGGGTGATGGTGGTGTCGTAGTAGTTGGTAGTAGAATTGGGTGCAGTGCTGGTGGTGCTGTAGTAGAAGTACTGTTGATGTAGTAGTAATGGTGGTGTAGTAGTAGTGATATTGGGAGTATAATAATAGTGATGGTTGCGTAGTAGTAGTGGTAGTGATGGTGGTTTTAGTGTAGGAGTAGTCGTGGTGCAGTATTGGTGGTAGTGGTAGTCTCAAACTCAAAACAAGAACCCAAATAGCAGTTAAACTCAAATAAGAATCCAATTATCAAATCTGGAATTAAAAAAAGATTCTCAAAATCTTCGCGGCTAAACTCTTGAAGTTAAGAGACTTATTTTTGGTCTCATTCAACAGATAATTAATTATCAACACATTTTTTTTTGCCACTCGTTCTAAGGATGGGACAATTAAAATTCGTGGATTTCCTCAAGATGTCTGAAATGCCACAAATGAAAAAGGAAAGCCTGGTTTCTCCACCGGGACAAAAATCAGCAAAAAAAAGTTATCACTTTTCTGTCGATTTTTCCGATTATTATTGTTATTATCAATAAAGCACTATGTCTGAAAGAATGGGGTGAGTTCTCCTGCTAACCTTAGATCTTGAGCCAGTGGTAAGTTTTTTTTGAGAGGCAATGATAGGTGCTGTGTTCATAGATAGGTCTCTCACGTTCGCATAATGGGGAGCCAGATTGGTTTCAGGAATGGCTTGGTGGCTACCGATAAGAATTGCCTTTTGGGGTGAGGCACTGACTCCGGGTGATAGAGTTTACTTCTTTCTTGATTGCAGGTTGGGCAAAACTAGTCATGGATTCTTTTAGGGTAAATAAAACTTTGGGGCTGTATTCAGTATTCTTTATTTGTCGTAAATTTGGAAAGTGTTCGTATGTTGCTATTTACCTCCTTAGAAATTGATTGTATAGGTTTATTGTGCAATAGCGTACATTTATACATAATCATAATACAAATAATAATAAAATAAAAACAAACAAAAAACAAAAAGACAAATACAGTAATAATATGATACAATAGTATAAATACATGTATAAATGCACACATTGCACAAAACGGGCAGCCCGTCAGTGTTTGGCGTGCAGTAAGACGTGGTGGAGCGTCCCACGCGTTTCTTATCTGCTGCAAGTGGGTGGCGTCGGTCTTCATCACCTGTCGCCCGGCTGGGCGCGAGCGGCGATCAGCGCGGAGGGGGTGTTGTTCTCAGCACCTCCAGCAGCTCGTTAGTTGGGGTGTAGAGGACCACCTGGGCGGCTCTTGCCTCTCGCGCCCTGAGTAGGGCGCCTCTTACAGGGGGAGGGGCTGGCGCTCGCTCTGGCCTCAGGCGGGCGGTGGCTGGGCAGGAGAGGAGGTAGTGCACCAGTGGGCGCCGGGAGCGGCCGCCGCAGTGTTCACACCTCCCTGCCACAAAGTCGGCGTGTAGCTCTTCCCGCGTGGAGTAGCCCAGCCTCACACGCTGTAGCAGCACGCCGTTCGCTCTGGGCTGCTGGAAGGATGGGTTCAGTGGGCGATAGGCTGTGGCTGCAGCATACCACGCCGCTTGCCTCTTGATTGCTTCCCATTCTTGGTGCTGCTGGTGGGCGTTGTGGGCGGCCCTGCGTTTAACCTGCACCTTGAGCTGCTGCAGGCTGGGGCGCACGGTCCAGGTGATGATGGGGCCGTGGGCGGCTCGCTTGGCAGCCTCGTCGGCAGCATCGTTGCCGCGCACGCCAACGTGGCTGGGAATCCAGTGGAGCCGGACACGCCTGCCCTGAGCTGCCAGGTCCTGCAGGGTGCACAGGATGGTGGTGGTGAGGTGAATGTTGTCCCGGGTGTGGGCGTGGGCGTGCTGCAGCGCCTGTAGTCCCGACCGAGAGTCAGTGTGTATCACCACAGTGGCCTCCCGGCGGAGCAGAGCGTGCTGGAGGGCGTGCAGGATTGCTACCAGCTCCGTCTGGAGGGTGGAGCAGTGGTCTGATGTCCTCCACGCTTGCGTCAAGCCGCTCGTGACGAAGGCGGCGCCGGACCTCCCGCTTTCGGGGTCGACGGAGCCGTCGGTGAAGTACACTGCGCTGCCTGGCTCCGTGACCTCAGACATGGCCATGAGGGCGTGCTGGCGCAGCTCCTCGGTGAGGCAGTTCGCTTTGCTGTCGGGCAACTGTGTGGCGGTGAAGTGTGCGGCGGGGGGGTCCCATGGTGGTGGTGGAAAGTAGGCGGGGTTGGGGGTGTCGGGGTCGCGCCACAGCCAGTTCCCTGCCCGGTTGAGGGAGCTGGTTGCTAGGCTGACGTTTACGAGCCACCTGTTGTTACGCAGGCACTCGATGCCCTGCACCACGGCCATTCTGAGTCTCCTCTGCGCAACACCTTCCACGTCGCGCTGGAGCACTCTGGCCACCCGACAGGCCACCATGCAATCCACCCTGGCTGTGAGGGGCACCAGGTTGGCCTCACTCTGCATGACACAGGCACTGCACCACCTGGGTGCCCCTAACATGGTCCTCATGGCGGTGTTTTGTATTACCTCCAGGCGCTGTTGCTGCTGCCGGGGCAGCGCTACAAGGACCGGTGCACTGTAGTCCACTAGGGAGCGCACTGCCTGGAGGTAGTAGAGGCGGAGGACGGGGAAGGTTGCACCAGCGCTCGGCCGCGTCATGGCCCTCATCACATTCAGCCGGGCCTGCGTCCGCTGCCTCAGGTGCGTGACATGCTGCGTGAAGGACAGCCGTCTGTCCACCCACACTCCGAGGTACTGGTAGGAGTCTGTCCAGGCCAGGCCGACTCCTTGGACGCGAAGCTGCTGGCCAGCAGGTGTGCAAGTCTTGATGGCCATGGCCTGGGACTTCTCTGCCGAGATCTTGAGCCCCAGCTCTTCGCACTTGGCAGTGATGAGGTGCAGCGCTTCTTGGGCCCGCGCGAGCTTGTCGCCGCGCCCGGTGACGACGAGTGCCAGGTCGTCGGCGTAACTGAGGAGGATGGTTCCTTCCCGATAGGGGAGGGCGACCAGTTGTTCCATCAGCACGTTGAAAAGGAACGGGCTGAGGATGCCGCCCTGGGGTGTCCCGTTCTCGAAAGTAAGGTAGGAAGACTTGTGGCCCTGGAACTTCACGCGGGCTCGGCGCTGGTGAAGGTAGTCCTGGAGCCAGCCCAGCAGTCTCCCTCGGATGCCCTTCCTCACAAGGGCGGCCAGTATGGCGCGGGGGCTAGCCAGCTCGAAAGCCTTCTCGAGGTCAAGGAAGACTACGATGGTGGGCTGGTTGTTGGCGTGAGCCAGGAGGGTGATGAGGCAGTCCGCAGTGCTCACCCCCCTGGTGTAGCCGAACACGTGGTGATGAAGGCTTCCCACGCTCCACTGTAGGCGAGTCAGCACCATCTTCTCCGCCGTTTTTCCGGTGCAGCTCAGGAGGGAGATTGGCCTGAAGGTGGTGTGATCCTTCGGCTTGGGGATGGGCTGGATGTCTGCGTCCTTCCAGGAGGGCGGCAGACGGCCTGCCAACCACGACGCGTTCAGAAGGGCTAGCAGCGCGGCGTCCCCGGCGGGCCCAGCGTGCGCCAGCATAGAGTACCGCACTCCGTCGGCTCCCGCCGCTGTGTCACGTCGACGTTTCGCCCTGGCCAGCTCCTCGAGCGTGAAAGGCTGGTCCGTCGCGTGCGGCTGGCCCCGCGCCTCCCTGACCTCTTCGTCGCGCTGTGGGCGTAGCTGCTGCTGGAGGTAGCTGGTGTGGGGAGGAAGCTGCTCGCTAGAACCCCTCGCTGTAAAGCAGTTCGCCAGCCGATCTGCCTCTTGCTGTGGGCGTGGGTGGGCAGCTGGGCGGGTCGGGGCGGCGCCTGAGGCCTTCCTGAAACTCCCCCACAGCTGGCCGAGGGAGGTGTGTTGGCTGAAAGAGGCGCACCACTCCAGCCACTTTGCCTCCCTGGCGCTAAGGGACACCTGTCTCGCGCGGGCTACCACGTCCTGCAGGAGCTGCAGGTTGATGGCCGTTGGGTGCTTCTCGTACAACCTCCTGTGGACGTTGACGCGGTGATTGTGCTCCCGGACTTCCTCGTTATAAAACCACCAGTCCGGGCGCCGGCGGCGATTTGAGGCTATCCTGGGCATGGCCGCGTAAGCTGCACTCTCTATGGCCGCCGTAAGGTCCCTCTCCTGCAGGTGCAGGTCCACCGGAGGCACATACGTGGACCACCATTCGGCCAGGGAGGCTTGGAACTTTGCCCAATCCGCCCTCCTGACGTTCCACTGGGGCGGCGGGAGAGGAGGAGCTGGTGGGGCCACAGTGAGGGTGGTGAGGGTCCCGTAATGGTCGCTGGTGAGGGTAGGGTGGACCTGCCAGGTGGCACCGGGCTGTAGGTCGCCCGACACCAGCGTGAGGTCGAGCCGCCCCCCATGGACGTGCGTGGCCTCCCCTGTGTTCAGTAGTCGAACGGCAGGAACTTCTTCGAGCAGGTCGGCCAGGTGGCGCCCGGTCACGTTAGTGGGTGACACAGACTGCAGCACGGGGTGGTGGGCGTTGAAGTCACCCGCTACAAGGAGGCTGGAGTGGGATGCGAGGGAGAGCAGCTCCCCAACATCCAGCGGGTACCGCTGGCTCCTGTATATATTGTATACAGTCAGAGTGAGCGGCCCTAGCTGTAGCTCCAGTGCCAGGACCTCCACGCCGTCACCACATTACACGGGTGCGGCGATCCTCTTGTGCGGGATGGTGTTTCGTATGAGGGCTGCACAGCCACGCCCATTTCCGTCACCAGCCGGTAGCGAGTGGAGGGTGTAGCCTGCGACTCGCCATTCAAAGCTGGCGGGCGTCAGAGTCTCCTGTAGGAGAACCAGGTCCAGGTCTTCTTGGAAGACGGCTTGCAGCAGCTCATGTTTCTTGGGGCGGAGCCCCTGAACATTCCACTGCAGCACCCTCAGCGTGGGCGCCGGTGCGTGGGCTGGGCTGTCAATCCGTGCCTCCATCTTGGTTGTGGGCGTGCGGTGGGTGCAGAGGGTGTTGGGTGGGACCTCTCGGCGTGGTAGATGATGGTGGGGGCTGGAGGGCACCCTCTGTGACGGCGGTTAACACCTCTTCGCGGAGGAGTGCGTCGAGGTCCTGCTCGGTGGGGGCTGCGGTGCCCTGCCGGCGATCGAGCAGCTTCTTCACCAGCTGTACGACACACGCGAGGATGACGTCCACGATGGCTCTGCCCTCCTCATTGAGTCCCTCGCAATAACCTGGGGGTCCACGTTGAGACCCTGTCGCTTGTTGGGCATTGGGTAGCACCGTGGACTGCTCCTCGTCTGGGCGGGCGCGGTGGGCCCGACGCCTGTGTCCCTTCCTCCTCTGTGGCTTGGGGACAGAGGGGGTGGGTTGCTGGGTGGAGGTGTGAGCGGAGTTGCTGGCTGTGCAGCTACTAGTACCCTCTCTCGCTCCCTGCCTGTCCTCTTCCCCTGTCTCGACCTGACTTGTGCCAGGCTGTTGAGGGGTAAGGGGTGGGTGGGAAGCCCACGCCGGCCTGTTTGGTGGTGGCGCTGGAACAAGGCGTCGGTTGCCTTGTTGCTGGGAAGGCCCACGTGGTTGCCCCTGCCTTTGCCGCTCCCCCTCCTGTGTACCCCCCAGTCGTGTGCCGGGCAGGCCGAGAGTCGCGGGTTGATGGCTAACCCACGCCGACCCGATTGGGGGTGGCGCGGCAATGAACCGACGCTCTCTTCTTTGGGTTGGGGGGGCACGTGGTTCCATCTGCTGCTGCTGCTGCCGCCGCCGGTGACCCCGTGGCATCCTTTTCTGTCGCTCGGGGCACTTCGTGTTCCAAGCGTGGTGCCCCTTGGTGCAGTTGGGGCACCGTGCCGTGGTGGACTCGCTGGCCTTGAGGCGACCGATACACTCCTCCGTCGGGTGCGCTTGGCTGCACACGCCGCACTTGACGGAGTTTTGGCACATGGCCTGGAGATGCCCGAAGCGCTGGCACTTGTAGCATCGAACAGGCTCACCTTGGTAGGGGCGCAGGGCGTAGCGGCCCCAGCTGCCCAGGTCCAGCTTGGGTGGTGGCGGCCCCTCGTACACTACAAGGATCTGCCTGGTTGGGACCTTGTCTCTGTGTGCGAGGAGCCGTGTTGCCGAGAGCACGTGGGGGTGAGCCTCGACGGCCTGGAGTGGCAGAGTGGTCGGATACCGTTGAAGTACCAACTTGTGCCTCTTCACTCTGGGGTCGAGCAGGATCACTCGATCCCCCTCCTCGGCAAGGCGGCGCAGCATGGCCTCCGACCCATCGTCCTTCGGGGTGAGGACGTATTCGCCGTTGAGAGTAGGGCGAATAACTATCCGCAGGCCAGGGTGTGTTCTCTCCAGCTCCGTCACAGCCTGGTAGGCACTGATAGTGTTGCTCTGGTGCACGAGTTTAAACTTGTGCCGAGGTCCTCGTCGGGAATGAGACACTGTTACCCAGCCTGCCTCATTCTCCTGCTGGGCCTCCTCGGTCTGGGGGCTCTCGTCGATGACGAGGCGACCGCTATCATCGCTGGGGGCCTCCTCTGCCTGTGAGAACTCCGGCTCCAGTGTTCGGGCGGTCCTCTTGGGCGTGGAGGTCTCGTTCGGCGAGGGTGGACTTAACCCATTCCGCGTCCGCTTGGCAGACATCGGCGTGGTGGATATGGACGCCGACCCTTGCATCGTGGCGTCACTCTTGTTCGCCCATCAGCGCCACGGGTGCAAAGGGGAGAAGAGAAATGCTCTCTACAAGCAGGACAGGAACAGGAGGAATCTCCAATCAACCCGTCCACGCTTGCTTCTGTCTCTTTTGAGAGCCACGGAAACAGGAGGAATCTCCAATCCGACCGTAGCTGCTCTTATGAGACAAACGAGGCAACCTTCTTCTTCTACTCTCACGGTTAATAGTTACCAAATGGTAACATTCTTGGGCGATTAACTCTGGTGAAGTGGTGATGACTCTTCGATGCTTGTCCGTCTGCTTCTTGTTCTTCCTTGACGTGATGATCCGTTGATGCTGCTTGAGTGCCCCTCCTTAGAAACTTAGCCATTTCCTTTTTAGAAACTTAGCCATTTCCTTTTTATACCTAGGGGCCGCACACCTCGCGGCAAACATGAGTTACAAAGGAAATTAATTTTTAAATTCAATATGACTTTCAAATGACATTAAATTTGTGTATTCTACTTACATTAATTCTTTCTTCAATGTTTTAAATTATTATAGAAGGTAAAGTTTTGTTTTAACACTTTTTCACAAATGCATTTTAAAAATGGTTTTTTCTTATGCAGTTTTGTATTCTTTTCAGATCTGACACCCATTCTTTGCAGAAATGCCTACTTTTCCCATAATCAACCAAAGTTCATACTAGGAAAAGTATGCATTTCCAGTGAAAACGAGTTCCAGATCTGAAAACTACACATAAAACGGCATAAGAATCACATTATCAAAATCAATTAACACTATGTAGATTGACAGCGAACGGCACAACCCCTAGAAAGACTGAGCGGTCATTTTGACCTCTGGTAATATTTTTCCTTATTTTCTTCGTTTTCCACACCTTTTTTCTTAATTAGTTCCAGTTTAACTTCCTTCTGTTAAAAATATTTGATTATATTATTGTATGGAGTAGGTATCAATAAATGATAAATAAAAATACATTATCAATATATTTCCATTTACTTACATATATGTATGAGACAGAAAAAAATAACATAATAACGCACTAACCGAAAATTTGCACTGGGTTTTTCGCTCTTTCTAATCCTTTAATCTCGACCTACCACAGCTGCTGCACGATATTATACCATATAAACTAAGAAAAAAATACAGCCGTAACTCATTCGAAATACACGGGAATATAACCCGAAATGCTATTGGTGTATTGGCAAAGGACGCATGCACAGAGCGCCTGCAGTTCTATAAAAACATGGTATTGGTTGAATATCGCCCAAAACGCATGCGCAAATCGCCTCTAGACCTCAAAAGCGCAGGTCTAGGTGATTGAATCAAGGCAAAAGTTAAAGGAGCTAGGTCGAACATGACAGAAAGATCCGAAGTTAGCAAAATAGAAATATATTTTCGATAAAATTAACTACTTTATTATTGAGTCCTGGAAGTTAAAAATGGCATCGGTGAGCATCATTTTTGAAATTAAAAACGTTTATGTATGTCATTGAAAAGTATAAAATCGAAAAGTGTTAAAACGAATCATTACCTTAAGGAATCTTACAATTGTAATGAGTTATATATAAGTATTTTAATAAGGTTGTTTTCATAAGAATTTTCATTAAATATTATCATAATTACATTTTAATCGATTTAAACACATCTTTTCGTACTCTATTCCTATCGAGTATCTGTTGTTTTTTACTTACATAGCTATAGATATTAATTTTATCAGTAATAAATCTATGTTCTTATATAGGTTGTTCTCTTATATCATTTGAAATGTTTACTAAGATAAGTTTTGACATCTAAATAATTGAAATGGTGATCTCTGAGAAACAACTTTTCAATTGTTGCCAAAGGCCGCCTCATCTCTCATTTAGTGATCAGGGTACAAGTCTCTTTGGTAAAACTTCCCAAAACCTACAACGTATTCTTTGTAATAAAAACAGTACTGATGCTGTTTTGAGGCATTCTAGTCGTCATTTACGGCTTCGGTTAGGTGCGAAAAGCACTTATTTTTAAGATACTAGCACTCTGAAGTACGACTCTATGTGTAGTGATACTATCTAAAAAAATAACTACTTGCCGCGCGAAAACGAAGCCGTAAATGGTGACTGAAATGCTTATAAACACCATTAGTACTGTTTTTACCTACTTACTATTTATTTTTAGATTATTCGTTTATGCGTTTGTTTACTAAAGCCATTATCGAACCGCGCTTCGCCGTCCCCCATACCCCCCATACCCACCCCCCTCTCCTGCTCACTCCGCTGGCGCCTCAGGAACAAGCAAGTAGTACAAAGAAACCTTATCTAAACACCGAGTAATATTAATAATTTGAAAGCCTATCATTAGGTTTGAAAGCCTAACCGAAGCCGAATCCAAAGACAATACAAACTTACTTTAATTGCTGGGGATATTATAATCAAATCGCACCTGTCCCAACGCTTCGCTTTCAAAAGGAGGCTAGAAATTCAACAAAAGTATATAAATTTAACGAGGAATCAGAAGAAATCTTATTCACTAACTCTATAGTTTAAGAGGGGGATTTTTGGAGTATTTGAATAAAAATTTCATCTTAGTTTTGTTAGGACTTATGTTTTTTTATCAAAGATATTTCTAATAATTCTTTTATAATATGAAAAAAAAAAATAGTGAAGTTCAGAAATAAATATAAGTAGCGAATTTTTGTGAATCTTTTAAAACCCAAAGAATTACAAATGGTGAAGTTCAGAAAATTTATTTTTATATATCGTCTTCTATAACTATATTTTAGCAACGTGATATTTTGAAAGGGAAGAAATAATTATAATTGGCGAAGTTGAGAAAATTTATAAATATTTAACTATGGCTGATCTCATATAGATTTTAAATTTTAATCTTAGTAGCGAAGCCATTGGCTGGTTTAAATTTAAATACCCTAAAAATCACATGAATATTATGAACACTAAACACATGGTTTTTGGTGCGAAAATCGAAAGGGGGTTCTTATAAAAACTTGTATCCATGTTGCCATTATGTAAATTAAGTGTGAATTAAATGTTGACAGTGTGTGAAAAAAATGGTTTATTTCCACATTAAGAGATCGCAAGGCTGGTATTTAAGAATCAATTTTCACTCCAGCAAAGTGGAGCATCTTAAATGTATGTACTTTCCGCGCCAAAGCAAAACCAAATATGACGAATGGAATGGCTAAAAAGACCATTAGTACTTTTATAACACCAAAAATACGACGTAGGTATTATGAAGTTTGACCGTCTATTTTATCAAATCCTCGGTAACACTTCAGTTTCGGGGCGCGCGGTAGGTGGCGCTGTTTATAGGTTACAATTTTGGGCTACAATATATGTCTGATGACGTCAGACAGTAGCGTCAGATGTGAACAATTACGGCGTTATATTTTTTTTTGTATATGAGTATATACTGGGTGGCTGCCCCCGCCATACCCCCCCCCCCCAATTGATTGAAACTCAGGATCATCGCAGGGTGGTTTTCCCGCAGTGATATCTCCCCCACGAGCAGTCCTCTTGAATTTACTGGTTTCTCCCCCTCCCAACAGCTTTTTTACTGGCAGAAAAACCTAACCTAATAACAAACAATTCTTACTTTTCAGGTTTATTGATTAGTTTATGCGCCTCTAGATAATCTAAAAAAATTTTGCGATTATAAAAATATAAAGCCGAATTCGAATAACGAAGAAGCTCATGGAGAGCACGAAAACGCAATAACGAAAAAAAAACATTTGTAAAACGGGTCTTATTTATAAGCTACGACGTTGCCAGTAAGAAGCTGTTATCGTTCAGGACAAACAAAAAATACGAAAACAAAACAAAAAACAATAAAAGATATCAAGAAACTTTACTTAACTTAGAAAAAAAACTATAAACGAGCAGAGGCGCAGATATTTAGTAAATAATACAGACTAAAAGTTACAAATCCCCAAAACAACAAAAAAATATAACGCCGTGATTGGTTACATATGCAGCTACCGTCTGATGTCATAAGAAACATATTGTAGCCTACTAACAGCGCCACCTACCGTGCGCCCCGAATCTGAAGTATTACCAAATCCTCTATTCATTTAATCTAAATTAAATTTATAGATGCCATTGCATTGAAGTTATTAACAACACTAGTATTCCATATTACAATGTGAGCACCATACCTCTATTCCGGTGACACATTTTGTGTCGATCTGATTGATCTTTTCATAGATCATGTAAATTTAAGGTTACCCTGAGCAGAGAGCTCACATGGGCAACATTAGGCCATGCAACACAATTGTTGTGGTCTGCGACGAATTATGCATTCAAATGATTAAAACTCCGCAAAAATTTTCAAAAGTTATTAATTTAATTAAACTAGTAAGCAAAAAAATATTTTGGCTAAAAAAATATGATCGATATTTTCATTCTTGTCGAAAAAATTTGCCCATCTGAGATAAAAACTACGAATCAATGAATATAACGTTTATCAACCCATATTAATTTTATGCTTACATATGTATATTTATATATATATATATATATATATATATATATATATATATATATATATATATATATATATATATATATATATATATATATATATATATATATATATATATATATGAGAATGGATGGGGAGAAAGAAAAGTCTAGACACTACACTGAGCTCTTTATTGACGTTTTGCCTCTTGGCTTCCTCAGAATGGAACTGACAAGAGAGATGGAAGATCGCCGCTCGACCATTCGTAGAGTTAGTCTGGGTCGCGGTCAATTGCTCTTCCCAGGCCGTGTACCCCTTGTCTCGACCCTTTCGCCTCTTCATTAATGAACCTTGTCGCACCTGTCGCCAGCTTGAAGAAACCGTCCCGGTGATTTGTCGACCTATAGGAGAGAATATATGTAGCTTCAATAATCCTACGCTCACGTTTTGATAAACCCTTTTGAACTATACTCACCCCATCCCATTTGGGTTAATGCCCACATTCATCTATATGCACCACTAACGAGTTTGAAGTTCTATGTGCCCGGACGTCCCTCTTGTGCTCACTAAGTCTAGTTTTAATGTCCCTACCAGTCTCTCCGTAATAACTCTTGTCGCACCCTTCACACGGAATCTGATAGATTATGCCCCTATCCGTTTGGGCCCTAAACTTTTTGTGCGAAACCAATTCCTTGATCTTCGTCCCAGCATGATCGGCAACTAGCAAACCCGTTTTCCTGAGGGCCACATTTATGCTCTGCGCAGCCTTGCAGTAAGGCGCTGAAAGGTACCTGACCCCATCCAATGTGTCTGTCAAGGCTTCATTACCTGCGGTCCCATTTGTCGTGCTACTCATTTTACCTCTTTCCGATATCCCGACCGCTCTATACCTCAACTTTATTAAGAGACCCTCCGGATATTTTAGTTTCATAAAAGCATTCTTGATGTAGTTATACTCATCAGTTAAAAACTGTTGGCTACAAATTCGGATGGCCCTGAGGTAGAATCCTATCACTAACCCAGTCTTCGTTCTATCGCTGTGTCCCGATAAATAATGGATGAAGTTATCCTTATTAGTGGGTTTCCTGTAGACGGAAAATTCAGTTGCACTCCCAACCCTATGTATAAGTGTGTCCAGAAAAGGAATCCTGTTATTAACTTCTTCCTCTACAGTAAACTGTATGCTACCGTTTATCTCATTCAACCGCTCTAATTTCTCATTGATGTCAGTACTTTCAGGAATTATGGCCAGAACATTGTCTACATATCTTAACCACACGGAGTCACCCTCCCCGTATACCCTCATCAATTTCTCTGTTTCAAGGACCTTCATAAATAGGCATGCCATGACAGCGCTAAGTGGAGATCCCATCGCCAGTCCCCTGTATTGTCGAAATTCTTTCCCTTCAAAGGTGAACGCACCAAAGCTCACGGATAGCAAAACTAACTTTATATAGTCCCTTTTACTAACGGGTAGGTCAGCGTCATTTAAAACAAGTAACAATTTTGCCACTGCCTCCAAAGCACCGTCAACAGGGACATTGGTGAACAACGATTTTGAATCAAAGCTTACCATTTTCTTTCCCTGTAAGTTGACCCCATTTAACCTCTCCTTTAAATC
Organism: Ceratothoa steindachneri; assembly: GCA_963969495.1. Classification (NCBI taxonomy): domain Eukaryota; kingdom Metazoa; phylum Arthropoda; class Malacostraca; order Isopoda; family Cymothoidae; genus Ceratothoa; species Ceratothoa steindachneri. Next base: position 119,360,770 of record OZ018323.1, on the reverse strand, counting down.
GGTCGAATTCTTTAAATGTGCTTTGCTAATTTTTCCCAGTCCCTGAGACAATGGTCTGGCCAGTGCCTTTGCAATTCTGTGGGGAGTGCTTCCCACTCCCGATGTGATAGGTCTAAGAGGAACCCCTTGTTTGTGGGTTTTTGGGAGCCCCCTCTTTTTGAGGGGGCCGGGGATTTCCTCAATGAGCTGGGTCATTTTCTTACCCCTTTCCGTTCTCCTGAGTATTTTTCGCACCTGTTGTTCGAAAGCTGCGGCCTCTTTTGCCGCGCTTGCATAGGAAACTTTTTCATACGTATCCCCATCTTTAAGCAAATCATTCATTTTGTTAATGTAGGTTACTTTATCTAATATTACCACCCCTCCCCCCTTGTCCGCTTGTGTTATAATAATGTCCTCACACTGACCTAGCTGCTCTAACGCGTGCTTAAATCTTTTCGGTAGGGAAACCTCACGTTCCTTGGCCAAGGCATTGTAACAAAAGAGGGCCCCCTGGATGAAACCCTTGTCAACATCACTGTCACCATGCCTATAGTTTTTGGATATATGATTAAAATAACCTCGTTTACCTACACTTTTTCACAAATGCATTTTAAAAATGTTTTTTTCTTATGCAGTTTTGTATTCTTTTCAGATCTGACACCCATTCTTTGTTAGTCTGAGCTTTTTAATAATTTTATTAAATTTTATGTCTATTGGTTTGTACAAACAAATCATTTGTACCTTTGTAGATTGTAGCTTTCAAGCCTTTTTGTATTGTGAGTTTGTCGATTGTTTTGGGTATCTTTGGGTTATATTGCTAATCCGGTATTTTAAGCGTAAATTGGGCCTCGGGCGTGCCGCGCAGCTCTTCTACTGCTGGGAAACCTTTACAAATCTGGTTCAGTAGTAGGTCGGGAATTCCGAAGTGATTCCTGATGAAATCTGGGTCAGAGTTTCTCTCTAGCTAGCGCCAAATATTGAGGGCCCTGTTACTTAGGTCTTTGTTTATCGCGCTGATGTTGGTTTCTTCGTGTAGTGTCTGTTGGCATTTTCGGTCTCTTCTACTAGCGTTGTTTATTATTGAGAGTGCTTTATTTTGCACTCTTTGCAATTTCATCATCCAAGTCTTTGGAATGACCGCTAGTGGCATGGGCGGATACAGTATTCTTGGTCTGATGTAAGCACAGTATATTTTCTTTTTATTGCTTCTTCTTAGGTTTCTGAATCGATATAATTATCTGATGTCCTGACTCGTACATGCAATTATGCTGTTTATTTGGTCTCTATAATATCCCCTGGCATTTATTTTTAAGCCTAGCACTGTGCCTACTCTCGTGTATGCATATCTCTCACCCCCTACATAAATTGGTGATATTTTATTTCTTCTGATTGGAATGATGGTAAACTTGTTCATGCTAGTTGCGATTTTCCAGCGACGTTCGTATATATTTAAGTTCTCTATTTCATATGCCGTCATCCTTGTCATTGATGATGGCTCTTCTGTCCATGACGTAATCAGTGACAAAGAAAACTTAAATACTGGTATATATAATAACAGGCAACTAACATTAATCTGGACGAGTTAGCTGTAGGTGATTTACATTATTTTTTAAAATGAGATTTGTGACATAGTGACTGCATTTATACTTCCATTCAGATAAATTGGAATTTCTTTAATTAATGAGGATTCGAAAATTTTTATTTTATTATATTTATTACAATGGTAAATTTGGGGGGTAATAGAGAAATCTATTATATGATTGGCGTATTTTACATGGTTAAAAATACTTGAAGCATTGATTGCGCTACGAATATCCTCCATATGGTCTTTCCCATATAGCTTGATGGAAAGTTTGGAGCTCTACATGGGATTAAATAGATACCTGCATCTTTATGAAGGCATCTATTTAATACTGCTTAAAGCAACAGATTCTTTTGGAGCCCTGGGGTCGGGAGGGCTTTTCGCTCCTCCAGGTTTCAGTTGCAGCTAGGGCATTGCCCATTTTACACCATCTGTTTGATGGTTTCTGGCTACCTTTTGAGCCATTTTATTACGCCACTTCCTATTCTATTCGCTTTTCTGTTTCTTAAGAATTTTAGTTATGCAAACCGGTGCCAAAATCCTTGTTGAAGTCGAGCTGAATTGCAGCTTTATCCTGTTTAAACGTTGTGATCAAGACATTGTTACATAATATTGTTAAGCTTCCAGCAACTTTGTGCTCTTAACGTACTTAGAGCCTTTTGAAAAGAGAAGTGTTTCCGGTTACATGGTTTTAAATTCTGGTATTACCTCAAGAGTATATCCATTTTGAGTAGTGGAAAACGTCCCATTTTCATATTTTCTCAATTTTGGGAAATATCTATTTCAATCCTTTCTCAAAAACTTCTTCAATATATCTACAAGTCCTTGTACTTTGGCAGCTAGATAAGATTAACAGCATATATCCTTTATAAGGTGTATTTTGTTTACATAAATTTGACCTTACGTACTTATATTAAACTTGCAAAGTCAACTGGGAATATACCGAATCAGGAATTACATCAATTTTCCATGAGGTTTATTTAAATATTATCATAAACTTTGCTGTGATTTCCACATGTTTATGTGAGTCACTCCAAAACGTGGGTCTGTTAAATTTGGACTTCTGGCGTGATTCATTTGTATTTGGTATCATGGTATGTATGCAGTAGTCACAGTGATTTTTGCAGCAAGAAGTTAGTTTTAAGGTGAGTTAAACGGAATCCCCCCCCCCCTGTCTAAGAATGATTTTTTTGCTTATTTTTTATATCGATTTAATATAGAGCAAATCCTCTAAGAGGAGGCGTGTAAAAACTACGTATATGTACTAGACATCAAAATAACATACACATAGGGTAGAGCCAATTCACATCATGTGTAGTCAATTGCCGGATAGAATCTTGATTACGGCAACTTTGTGGTAGGCTACCGTATACTATCCTGGCCTCTTGCTTGGATCGCACACTAGATAATGAGCTTCATTGAGAGAAGCCACAAAGAATAACTGCAAATGGTGTAAAACTCACTGAAAAGAGGAATCCATAAATAAATGGAATCTGAATAAAATAGTTCCTAAAGAGTTTTAATACTTTGCAAGAAATATGTTGGGTTTTTTTTCAATTATGAGATTGATTCAATGGGTTCTTAAGTAATTTTGATTTCTTAGTTTAAGGGTTGAAGATGGGCCAACTGTCTACCATGGTCACCAATTTTATTAAAATTTGAATGCAGTTTAATGATTCTATTGTTACGACGAATAATAATAATAATATATAAGAATAATAATGAATGTTTAGAAGACGTGTGTGTAATCGAATGAAAAAAGACAAATATATAAACTTATGATAATTTATATTGAAGTGGTCATCGCTTAAAATCGTTGTTTGTATACTCGCTCACTGCTACGAAACATTATTGAAGCCCTGTTCGTTCCCTCGGTTCACTGAGATGGTGTGGGGAATTATGATGAGGAAAAATACTATTTGTGAAATAACTGAGTATGATTTATAATCGATTATTTATTGAGTAGTAATAAATATCTTGAATGGTTGTTTTGTCAATATCTGTCATTTTCTGCTGAGAGGTTTATCTCGCGTTTTGATTTAGTGTTTCCATCATTGAGTTTCTTTAGGGAAGAATTGGGTCGAGTTTGTTTATAGCTGTTCGAGAATAGAAATGAGACGTATTTCTAGATTTGTTTTTAGGTTTAACAGTACTTATTTAAGGATTTCTTAAAATATGATGGTGTGTTATGTTTTATGTAGTCGTTTTCATTTTATTAAGATAATTTATTGTCTTTTGGTAGAGTTGCTAGGAATTGGGGTAGTAAACTACTTTCCGTCTATGTCTATTTTGATTGTTATTTTACTAAATTATTACTAGAATACATACATATATAACAATAGGGGGGCTCATTACCCAAACCAAATATTGTGGCAAAAACAAGGAGCGTTTTTTGCCACGCATTAAAGGTGCTTATAGCGCATTGACGAAATTATTCTATTTAGGCGCCTTGTCATCATTAGGGTCTTTTACCTCGCGTTTCCTCGGGGGGAGGGGGCGCTAGTACCCACGTCTGAGAATGAGGATGTGCGCCCACCAGAGGCGATACTAGTACTCCATGGACACTGTTCCGGAAAAGAGGGAGAGTGTGTAAGTTGTGCGACGAGATCGGGGAGGGAAATGATAGCGGTGTTGTGATTAGTTATGTGCGTGATGATGCTTCGGGAGCTAATTCCGCACACGGGAGCGCTTTATATCAAGTGGGGGATGGGGGGGATGGGGCGCATCTCTCCCAAAATTATTCGCTTTTAGTAATTCGCTCGGGTCTCCTTCTGTAGCCATCGTCGTCAACCATAATTGCTGGGGCCGGAGGGGAAGGTCACACACCCCTAGAGACGAATTGGTACTAGGAGCACATGCACGCCAAATTTACACACTTGAAAGCCATTGTGGGACCAAAACGAGGGGCTATAGTGATTTGTATAAACACCTACAGGAAAAAGAAGATACTTTAAAAAAAATATTTGCAAATAAAGTGAAAGGATTCACGCAATTTGGTAAGACTTTTACCACCACTCAGATTTTACCATGAAGGCTTGAATGTGGCTATGGTAAAGATGATAAATATTTGCCACTATCACGGTGTAACTTTTTCCCTTCAATTTAGAGTATAAATTTTACCACTAATTAATTTTGTATTTACGCAATATGGTTATAACTTTGAACGCTGTATATAATTTACCATGAAGTCTTAGATGCAACCTTGGGAAAAGATTTACATATTTACCACTATCATGTTATAAATTTTCTTTTTGTTAGTAACGGCTTTACCACTGATTCGCTTTCTATTTATGCAATATGATACAACCTTCGCCAATGCGGAGATTTCATCATGAAGTATTAGATGTAATCATGGTGAAAGTAATCATTATTGTGTAAATTTGGGGGGAGCGAAAGGGAAATTATACCACTGATTCTCTTCCCCCGTTGCCTATCTACTTATGGAACTAGCCTTGTAGGACATTTTTTTTTAAAATCAAATTTGAAACGAAACCAACGAGAGCATCTCCCTCAGAATGGTTATGTTGGCACTACCTTGGGGGCTACAATTTGGGCACGCTGCATGGCACGATCCTAATCGAATCTCGACCTGGAATCGAAACTCTATTTCGGGGTTAAACATAGCCAGTGTGGCTTAACTTCGCCCATTTGGGAAAAAAGGGACGTTTCAACTTCGCTGCCTTAACTTTCGAATTGACGTTAATTAGGTACAAAATCAGAGAAAATTAAAGAAATCCTAATTAGAGCCACACGTTAATGAGATTAACAAGCTTAATTAGGTCATAGTTTTGTTCAACCTTGCCCCTATCTGCCTATTTGAGGATCGCGAAAATTCATGCATTTGTTCTCCAGGGTTTTGTGTTTTTTAGGGATTCGTGCTAAGATCGAGTTTCTATAAAAACCGATTTTGAACCAAAAGGACACGGCAAGCTACCCCAATTTCCATTCCTGTCGAAGGTCCTTGAAAAGCTGGTGGCGCCCAGGATTTTAGTTATGCAAACCGGTGCCAAAATCCTTGTTGAAGTCGAGCTGAATTGCAGCTTTATCCTGTTTAAACGTTGTGATCAAGACATTGTTACATAATATTGTTAAGCTTCCAGCAACTTTGTGCTCTTAACGTACTTAGAGCCTTTTGAAAAGAGAAGTGTTTCCGGTTACATGGTTTTAAATTCTGGTATTACCTCAAGAGTATATCCATTTTGAGTAGTGGAAAACGTCCCATTTTCATATTTTCTCAATTTTGGGAAATATCTATTTCAATCCTTTCTCAAAAACTTCTTCAATATATCTACAAGTCCTTGTACTTTGGCAGCTAGATAAGATTAACAGCATATATCCTTTATAAGGTGTATTTTGTTTACATAAATTTGACCTTACGTACTTATATTAAACTTGCAAAGTCAACTGGGAATATACCGAATCAGGAATTACATCAATTTTCCATGAGGTTTATTTAAATATTATCATAAACTTTGCTGTGATTTCCACATGTTTATGTGAGTCACTCCAAAACGTGGGTCTGTTAAATTTGGACTTCTGGCGTGATTCATTTGTATTTGGTATCATGGTATGTATGCAGTAGTCACAGTGATTTTTGCAGCAAGAAGTTAGTTTTAAGGTGAGTTAAACGGAATCCCCCCCCCCTGTCTAAGAATGATTTTTTTGCTTATTTTTTATATCGATTTAATATAGAGCAAATCCTCTAAGAGGAGGCGTGTAAAAACTACGTATATGTACTAGACATCAAAATAACATACACATAGGGTAGAGCCAATTCACATCATGTGTAGTCAATTGCCGGATAGAATCTTGATTACGGCAACTTTGTGGTAGGCTACCGTATACTATCCTGGCCTCTTGCTTGGATCGCACACTAGATAATGAGCTTCATTGAGAGAAGCCACAAAGAATAACTGCAAATGGTGTAAAACTCACTGAAAAGAGGAATCCATAAATAAATGGAATCTGAATAAAATAGTTCCTAAAGAGTTTTAATACTTTGCAAGAAATATGTTGGGTTTTTTTTCAATTATGAGATTGATTCAATGGGTTCTTAAGTAATTTTGATTTCTTAGTTTAAGGGTTGAAGATGGGCCAACTGTCTACCATGGTCACCAATTTTATTAAAATTTGAATGCAGTTTAATGATTCTATTGTTACGACGAATAATAATAATAATATATAAGAATAATAATGAATGTTTAGAAGACGTGTGTGTAATCGAATGAAAAAAGACAAATATATAAACTTATGATAATTTATATTGAAGTGGTCATCGCTTAAAATCGTTGTTTGTATACTCGCTCACTGCTACGAAACATTATTGAAGCCCTGTTCGTTCCCTCGGTTCACTGAGATGGTGTGGGGAATTATGATGAGGAAAAATACTATTTGTGAAATAACTGAGTATGATTTATAATCGATTATTTATTGAGTAGTAATAAATATCTTGAATGGTTGTTTTGTCAATATCTGTCATTTTCTGCTGAGAGGTTTATCTCGCGTTTTGATTTAGTGTTTCCATCATTGAGTTTCTTTAGGGAAGAATTGGGTCGAGTTTGTTTATAGCTGTTCGAGAATAGAAATGAGACGTATTTCTAGATTTGTTTTTAGGTTTAACAGTACTTATTTAAGGATTTCTTAAAATATGATGGTGTGTTATGTTTTATGTAGTCGTTTTCATTTTATTAAGATAATTTATTGTCTTTTGGTAGAGTTGCTAGGAATTGGGGTAGTAAACTACTTTCCGTCTATGTCTATTTTGATTGTTATTTTACTAAATTATTACTAGAATACATACATATATAACAATAGGGGGGCTCATTACCCAAACCAAATATTGTGGCAAAAACAAGGAGCGTTTTTTGCCACGCATTAAAGGTGCTTATAGCGCATTGACGAAATTATTCTATTTAGGCGCCTTGTCATCATTAGGGTCTTTTACCTCGCGTTTCCTCGGGGGGAGGGGGCGCTAGTACCCACGTCTGAGAATGAGGATGTGCGCCCACCAGAGGCGATACTAGTACTCCATGGACACTGTTCCGGAAAAGAGGGAGAGTGTGTAAGTTGTGCGACGAGATCGGGGAGGGAAATGATAGCGGTGTTGTGATTAGTTATGTGCGTGATGATGCTTCGGGAGCTAATTCCGCACACGGGAGCGCTTTATATCAAGTGGGGGATGGGGGGGATGGGGCGCATCTCTCCCAAAATTATTCGCTTTTAGTAATTCGCTCGGGTCTCCTTCTGTAGCCATCGTCGTCAACCATAATTGCTGGGGCCGGAGGGGAAGGTCACACACCCCTAGAGACGAATTGGTACTAGGAGCACATGCACGCCAAATTTACACACTTGAAAGCCATTGTGGGACCAAAACGAGGGGCTATAGTGATTTGTATAAACACCTACAGGAAAAAGAAGATACTTTAAAAAAAATATTTGCAAATAAAGTGAAAGGATTCACGCAATTTGGTAAGACTTTTACCACCACTCAGATTTTACCATGAAGGCTTGAATGTGGCTATGGTAAAGATGATAAATATTTGCCACTATCACGGTGTAACTTTTTCCCTTCAATTTAGAGTATAAATTTTACCACTAATTAATTTTGTATTTACGCAATATGGTTATAACTTTGAACGCTGTATATAATTTACCATGAAGTCTTAGATGCAACCTTGGGAAAAGATTTACATATTTACCACTATCATGTTATAAATTTTCTTTTTGTTAGTAACGGCTTTACCACTGATTCGCTTTCTATTTATGCAATATGATACAACCTTCGCCAATGCGGAGATTTCATCATGAAGTATTAGATGTAATCATGGTGAAAGTAATCATTATTGTGTAAATTTGGGGGGAGCGAAAGGGAAATTATACCACTGATTCTCTTCCCCCGTTGCCTATCTACTTATGGAACTAGCCTTGTAGGACATTTTTTTTAAAATCAAATTTGAAACGAAACCAACGAGAGCATCTCCCTCAGAATGGTTATGTTGGCACTACCTTGGGGGCTACAATTTGGGCACGCTGCATGGCACGATCCTAATCGAATCTCGACCTGGAATCGAAACTCTATTTCGGGGTTAAACATAGCCAGTGTGGCTTAACTTCGCCCATTTGGGAAAAAGGGACGTTTCAACTTCGCTGCCTTAACTTTCGAATTGACGTTAATTAGGTACAAAATCAGAGAAAATTAAAGAAATCCTAATTAGAGCCACACGTTAATGAGATTAACAAGCTTAATTAGGTCATAGTTTTGTTCAACCTTGCCCCTAGCTGCCTATTTGAGGATCGCGAAAATTCATGCATTTGTTCTCCAGGGTTTTGTGTTTTTTAGGGATTCGTGCTAAGATCGAGTTTCTATAAAAACCGATTTTGAACCAAAAGGACACGGCAAGCTACCCCAATTTCCATTCCTGTCGAAGGTCCTTGAAAAGCTGGTGGCGCCCAGGATTCATTGTCACCCTACCTCTTCAAACGTAGATGAGATCCTTCGGTGTGGCTTTAATGCACGATGCGGGAATGACTCAGCTCTCACGCATGCAAATGACCGCCCTTGCCGCGCGGCCAATGCTCCTCAGGCTTCCAATTCGGTACCTTGGGACCTCTCGGCAGCAGTTAAAACGCATACAGGTTCTTTATGTTTGCCCACTGTTAATTTAATACCTTCACTACATGGGTCGAATCACGACGAAGGACGCCTTCAGAATCCTCCAGAGAGCCGATGTCATCTCTAACCGTCTTAAAATTATTAACGCATCTATAAAATCTCAAAAGTTTGCGTTTTGATGACCACGCGCCAGTTCTTTCTCGCGGTTCCTCTTAGCTCTTCTTATGCTGCATTCTACAAAACGGCCTTGAAAATATATCGGGTCCTGCCCGTATAAATTCTTTAATCTCTTTAAATCCAAGAGGCAGATCTTGTAAAAGCTCTAACTTTATAAAAGCTAATTTTATTTATGGGTAGAAATAGTTAATCTAAAGATAATCAAATAAAACAAGAAAAATATTAGTTAATAATCGAGTAATTATGCAAAAATCTAATTTATGCAATAATTGTTTTTAATATATAAAATCCCCGAAATTTTGACAATTCTCGTTTGACCAGATAGAGATAAAGGAAAATAAAATAAAATGTAAAGTGCTAAAAAAAAAAATATGAGAGTTCGGATTTGGATATTTACAAGGATATTTAACGCTTTTTCTCATTTTATTCTCATGAAATGCTGAATTTTTAGAGAATATAAAAGTTTATTTAAAATAACACCAAATAAATTTCTCATAAAGGGAGTACGCCTGCGCATGACGAAGTTTAAGAATTTTATCCCCTAAGTAGATATTTATTGATTTTTTTTAATTAAATATATAACGAAATCTAGAAACCTAGACTAAATCGACAATGAAAAGTATAGGAAAAAAACCGCGCTAAGTAAAGAAAATTAAGGCATTATATCCATTCTATCTAGATATACCTCAGGAAAATACAGACAAAATATAGATATAGATTACCTTTTATTAAAATTCAAATGAAAAAACGTAAGGAAGTGTACATATAAATACATCCGAAAATGGAAAGTAGTGAAGGAAAAATAACCTGAAAATTTGTACACGGAAATAAAGCTCAAACTAAATGTGCGGAAATGCAAATATGAATACCAAAGGAAATATAAATAAACATACAAGGAAATACACAGGAAAATACAAAATAAAATATATAGTAAACTAAAAGGAATTGAACACAGAAATATGTATAAATAAGATCACAAGACAAAATATAGTCACCTGCTGGATGAGTTTTCGGTGTTATTTGAGCACTAATACTTCCACCAAAATCTTTTACCCCACAAACTTCCAAACTAAAGGTTTGGCCACAAATACCAATATTAAGATAGGTTTTAAATATAACTAGACTATAAGAGAGTGTTTTCAAAAGAACAAACCATGTACACAACAGTCGGGAGTGTATCTTATTCCATGTAATAATTGGAATAAATCTTATTTCGGAAAACTGAAAACTTTAATATTGGCGTATATGCACATCGGAGGGGGGGGGGGTGATATAACAAGAGGAAGTTTAAGTTTTAGTTTGTTGTACCACACAAGTAATTGTAATTATTCAAATGATTTTAATAAGGGCAAACTAATATATAAGTCTAATTGTCGTAGAATGTCCCCCCTTTTTATTCTAAGAGGGCTAAGATTGATAATATTGATATCTTAAAGAAGAGAGCCGTTGGAAACACGTAAGGATATAGAGAAACGCACAATAATTCCAAAATAAACTTATATTTTAACTTTAACTATTGAATACACAAAATTTAAACATTAACCACAGCAATACTTCGAATATTATAATAGACAAGAATTAATTAAATTAGTTTGATCCTCTTAAAATTGGTTAATTTCGCTACACACATCAATATATAAGATTTAGGCTTACGGACTCTACTGGAGTTTAAATACCTCAGGACTGTCATTGTCTCACGACGCGTGCCGCCTGGCCAGATGTAGGTGGGCGGGATCAAGATGCCATCTTGCCGAAACTAATCCGATAGTTATAAGTAAAATCTTCATTCAATTATTGTGGTTTACCATTATCTTTCACTGATATACATCACGTTAATTTGCTATCTTCAAAAATATATATATATATATATATATATATATATATATATATATATATATATATATATATATATATATATATATATATATATATATATATGTGTGTGTGTGTGTGTGTGTGTGAAAGAAATCAATAGCGACTTATGGTATATGATAGTGAAACCAATGTATAGGAACATAGAATTTATTTACGAAACTAGTTTCGGTTTGAAGTTTGCCAGACCCTCTTCAGTCGTATAATGAAAATGGAATGAACAACACTAGTTACTAAATAGTTCAAAATCCCAGCATAAGAAAGAAAAACAAATGAATAAAAAGGGTCATTAATCAGGAAGTGTGGTTCTAAGTTCATTAACTAAACTCTTTACAATCAGATTCTTGCGAATAGGAGCTACATTTAAATTGACCATCTTAATTTTAATCTTTCAGCCGGGCAATTTAAATGTAGCTCATATTCCCAGAACTTGACTTTAAAAAGTTTATTTAATGATCTTAGAACTACACCTCCTGCTTAATAACCCTTATGAAATATCTTCTAAAGCAGGTGAGAAGTACGGATAGGAGAAACCAGATGTGGTACAAGGTTCTTCATTGTTCCCTACTTGTCGACCCAGGACTAACTGATTGAAATGGGCATCGTCATCAGCTTCATCCTGCGCGCACGGAAAATCTGCAGCCTTGATTTCATCTCGCATGAGAATATAATACTCCTTCTAGAAGACGGGGTACTCTGTTGCTTTTATCAGGAAGGCAAGGAGCAAAACCATTAACATTAGCCAGCTTGCGGCAGCAGGGTAAGTGAGACGAAACACAAAGTTCACCTCAGCCTCTACTTACACTCTTTTCGTCGCAGTGGGGAGAAGTCCAACAATATCAACTAAAGTCTGCCTCAAGCTGGTGCCAAATTATTTGAAGCAATCGTCCGCCCCGAATTACCGAAAGAGATCAACAAAATTGCATAGATAGATATTGCTCTGTGTCGAGCGCCCCCTGCTTAATTTTTCGAGATGCACAGAGGCGTGCATACCAAGGTTAGGGAACACAGGCAAAATATCCGGAAAAGGCTATATAGCAACGTTCTTACGGAACACATGCCAGATGCTGACCACTGCATCAACTGAAGGGAAGCAAAAGCGATAGCATGCTCATCCAAATAAAAGAGGAAGAAAGCATTAAAACCAATGTTCATAGCTAAGGGAAAATATTTAAACACTAAGTCCGACTTCATCAACATAAATTAGAAGGTGGACGAAATACATTTTGCCAAATAAAATAAAATCTGGCAAAGGTGAAAAACGAAATTTGATTGTAGACATCTTCTACAGAGAAGTATCTAGATCTTTCAATAAGTTTGTCAGAAGGGCATTCAATAAAAAATCCTTTAACCAAACCTCAACAATAACATCAAAGAATATTATGCGGCTATTTTATAGATAGATATGCATAGAAGGACAGAAGAAGTCACCAAGGAAGGCGATTTAAGCTGAAAGACAGGCTTCCCCAAGATGGGTGTCTCAGCACAGTACTATATGCTTTCTACACTGCAGATATTCCATTTACAGTTACCGAAAGAGGTATGAATTTATATACAATTCGCGACGACATAACACAATTTTTTGTAGCACAATAAAGGGATAGTCAATACCAAGGAAGATTAACGGAAGAAAACTAAGATGAATAAACTAATACGATAATAGATGGAAAATTAGCACAAGCCGAGAAAAAATTCAAGATAATACTAGTTTACAGAAAAAAGATAGCAGACATATACGTAGACGATGAAGTGGTAACAACCGTAAAGTGTCCCAATGTTCCATAATGAAATCACATCATGTACATGAAGCAGGTAACCGACAAAATTGAAAAAGGAGCAGTTGGACTAAGAACACTATACAAGCTAATATCGCTCAATTATAAAAGCAATAAGAAAATCTACCAGTCAATTATTCAAACTACATTAGTTTAGCCTAAAATAGTTATGTGCACCATATCAAAATGTAGCCACCTTAAGCCGAAGAGAATACAAAATAAAGCGATATATATGATATGGAATATGAGAAGGATAGAAAGAAGGAAACTGAGAGACCTGCATAGAGAAGCCAAAATCGAAATCGTAACTGAATAAGTTAATTAAAAAAGAGCACGATTAGTTAGTGACTTGTGCGATACAGATGTCTACATGATATTTTCACGGCAAACATCAACTTTGGCGTATGCTTACCAATGTACAACAGTGGCCGTACTTAGACCATTAGGCTAACTTAAGCGAAGTTGCCATTCGTCATATAGGTACGGGCTATTTGAGGAAAGCAACCGGATGTAAGTCTGTTAGGATAACCATATCAGAAGTTAGCAGAACGAGGATAATTCGACATCCTGGTATTGCTACGAATTACGAATGAGTGTAAGTGGGTACGTGTGTGTCGGGAACAAAAGGTTGTGTAGTTAGATAGACAGAAATAAAAGTGGTGAAAAGAGAAAGTAGTATTATTAGGGGTGAGGGGGCTTCTTTTAACTTTTCTTATTTATCGAATCTCTTGGTATTCTTCTTGACTGAAGTTGCCTCTTAAAACATTTGACTCTCATTTATCTGACTCTCTCACTTTGTTGGCTGAAATTCCTTCTTCTTCAAGTTAACTGGGTTAATTCTTGATCTTAGTATCCTTTCTTTACTTGATGTATCTTCATATTAACTTGCATTTATCTTGATGTAATGATTCTTTCCAAATTCTAGATCACGTGATGATTTCATCTTAATTCTTTATGACGTGATGATTTCTTCTTGATTCTTGATGACGTGATGATTTCTTCGATTCTTGATGAGTTAGCCCTTGAAATCGTTTTCTTTGATTTCCGTTTTCGTCGTGAATTTTCTTCGTAAAAATTGTGGACTTTGGGAGTTTCGATCGCGGGTCTTTGAATCCAAATGCCAGCACTCTGCCGTCACGCTACGGCGAGTCCGTTTTGAGTTGGTAATTTAATGGGCTATTTATATTCTTGCGTTGCAAGGAATTTTTCTCTGATACGTCTTCGCACCCCTACACAGGTCCCTTTCTAAAACGCGGAGCGAATTTGAGGATTGGAAAGAGACTAGTCTTGGATTTCTTAATCGAGGAGAGTAGTAGCTCTCCCTCCCCGGCCTCCGAGTCTGCGGGATAAGTGGAGTTAATTAAGTGGGATTGTGGAGAACGAACGAACTAAGTCTTTTCTCTTAATCAATGAGTAACAGCATCTCCTTCCCGGATCTCCTGAAGTTCCCAGCAGCACCTTTTCTTAATCTCTAGTAGGAGAGCAGGTGCAGTTGTAACGAAGATAAGAAGATTGTTCAACCTTTTGAGGGTCACCAATTATGATGGGGGGGGGAGAACTTCCTTATATTAATTTATCTATATTATTCTTCATCTTGAGATTTTCTATATTCGAATCTGGTTTCTTTCTTCTTGACCGAAGTTGCCCCCTGAAACATTTGTCTTCCATTTTTCTGACTCTTCGTATTCTGTTGGCTGAGATTCCTTCTTCTTTATTTTGGCTGGGTTAGTTCTTGATCTTCCTTTCTTGATGTATCTTCATATTAACTTACATTTATCTTAATGTGATGATTCCATCCAAATTCTTGGTCACGTGATGATTTCTTCTTAATTCTTGATGACGTGATGATTTCTTGTTGATTTGATGATTTAGTCCTTGAAGTTGTTTTCTTTCCGTTTTCCTTGACATCGGTTATCTCCGGAGTCGATTTTTTGAGTTAGTCCTTGATTTCCGTTTTCTTCTGGGAGATTTCTTCATAAAATTTTGTGGACAGAGTTTCGATTACTGGTCTTTGAATCCAAATGCCAGCACTCTGCCGTCACGCTACGGCAAGTCCGCCCTGAGTTGGTAATTTAATGGGCTATTTATATTCTCGCGTTGGAAGGAATTTTTCTCTGATACATCTTCGCACCCCTACATTATAAGAGATTTGCAAATAGATGCTAGGTACCTGGCGATCAGGCATAACGCTTTCATTATTTTCTTGTTGTTTTTTTTGTTGTTTTAGATTATAGTTTTCTTAATAATCTTAATTTTTTTGGATGCATAGCGTGCATTTGCTGTTGTTAATGCAATAAATTACTTTAAATTTTATGCTTAGTTTTTGATGTTTTATATTATTGTCGTGTCTCTCTTTGTGGGATTGTTTCTTTTTTCTTGATGTCACGTTTGTTTTAAGTGAGTCTTGATCGATTAATATGAGGTAAAAAATTGGTGATTTTTCTTAGTTCAGAGTATTTTTGTTCAAATTAGATTATTTCGTCATCCTTGGCAAATTAACATTCTTTTGATGCGTAGAACGGCACTTCATCTCTGCCAGCCACTAGGCTAGCGGGGCTTGAAAATCTGGTGCGAATTATAGCTCTTCTGTTCTGGTTAATCATTTGGATGATTCGACCATTCAATTTTCTATTAACCAGTTCTTGTCTATTTTTAAATGACAAAGTTAATGGGACTTAACCCCCCTCCCCCGGCTCTCTGTGCAGCTATTTTTTGAGTCTTCTTTCTCGCCTGCGTATACCCGTAATTAGGTACACACATTTATTCTATCTAGCTTGTGGGCTCCTCTTTTGTGTCCTCGATGCAAAAGAAAGGATGGGATGGGGTAGAGCAGCGTAGATCTTAAAATTGCATTTTTGCTCTTACGGAGAGTTCGAAACATATATAGAGTTCTGATTGCGGCCGAATCCTTAAAATTCGATCATCGATGAAGCTTCCTGTACCTGGATGAAGTAATCTTCATTCAGAGTAGATTGCACTCCGTGGTATAGGGATAGCGCCTATCCACCACCTTGACATCAGAAAGTAGTATCCTACCAATGGGAACTAGCTTGAATTTCTCATGGTTCCATTTGGCCTCGTAGATGTTTATTCTTTCGATTTCTGCCGCTGTCATACGAGCTTGCATAGGAGCTTTCATCCAAGGACAAGTCATTATATGCATTAAATCATCGGCGTATTAAATGTTGAGGCAAGTGGAGTTCGCAGGGGCCGGGATACCTGCGGTGTAAATCGAGTAGAAAGTGAGGCACAGACACACACCCTGCTAGAGACCCACATTGAGCGGAGAAAATTGGTTTGTCCGTGCATCCTAAACTGACATACGACGCTATATCCATGACGTAGTCACAGAGAGTTCTTTCTAAGTTTTGACTTATACCCAGCCCTAGGATCTTTTACTGCATTATCCTTTGCCACACCTTATCAAACGCCTTTGATACATCCAGACAAACAATGTCCACGTAACTCATCTCCCGTTTGGCTTGGGCAAGCTTTTCTGTAATGACATTTATTGCAATCTCCATACGTCGCTTTTTTTAACCTGAACTAATACGTGTTGGAAGGAGACATCTCCTCCCGGTGAGACACCAGTCGTTGGTTGAGGATCTTCTCGAAGAGCTTCCTGTCAAATTTCTGGAGTGATATTGGCCACTAGCTCTCTCTCTCTCTCTCTCTCTCAAGGTTAGATCTTTTCCATGCTTCAGCAAGAAAATAATTTTTGCTGTTTAATAAACATTTGGAAGGTACCCTGTGTTGAGACAGGCGTTAAAAATTCTTAGTAATCCTTCCATGATATTCGCTGGTACCTTTTCAAATTTAAGTTTGTAAGCCGCGATTGTCCTGGGGCTTTGTGACGGAATGAGCGGAGCACGCCGAGTATTTCCTCTGTAATCTCGGCAACTCCCTCGCGCTCTCCCTCCACCTCTTTGTAGTATATATATATATATATATATATATATATATATATATATATATATATATATATATATATATATATATATATATATATTCAAGATAGTACAAAGTTAGAATGTGGAGAGAATGATAAGATAGATAGAAAATATAGCGTGTAAAGAGAATGTGTTGATGGGATGAGTATGATAGTGGTTTGTACTAGGTTGCCTGGCTAACGCTTTCTTTTTTGTTTTGTTTTGCTTTCGATGTGAAGTTTATTAGATATAATAATAATAATAATAATAATAATAATAATAATAATAATAATAATAATAATAATAATAATAATAATAATAATAATAATAATAATAATAATAATAATAATAATGATAATAATAATAATAATAATAATAATAATAATAATAATAATAGTTTAGCATTCGAGCCTTTGTTTTCGTTTTGTTCAATCCCGCACTTTTATTTTTTTGTAGTTATTAGTTTTTTGTTGTTTATTTTGTGCTACTTTCGCTTTTGCTTTTTTTTTTAAGTTCTAGTGGTACTCTTTTTTTGTTACTATAGTTAATATTATGACTTTTGACTCATCGGGTTTCTCATAGTCGGTTGTCGTTCTCGGTTTCACATATTGTTTGTATGGTTGTTTTTTGTTTTTTTTTCTCTCTCTATCTTAACCCGTTGAAAAGGACAAGGAACTGTACCAGCTGCTGGGTGAGCTTGTTCAAGGCAGAGTGTGCATCGTTATGGGCGACTTCAACAGCCAAGTTGACTGGGAAACCAGAGCAGCCTGTGGCGAAAGCACGCTACTCTTGGAGTTCGCGAACAACGAGCTCCTCACTCAATGGGTCAGAGAACCGACGAGAGGAGACAATATCCTCGACTTGGTCTTCACCTCTGAGGATGATATCGTTGAGGACCTCTCTGTAGGCGAAGAGCTTGGTGGCAGTGATCACCAGCAGGTTAGATTTACCGTCAAGATCCCGAAGGTAAGGTTTGTTCCCAGTCAATCAAGGAAACTTGACTTGAGAAGAGCAGAATTTGCAAGCCTTCGTGCTTGGCTGACTGATGTAAGGCTAGCGGTATACGAAGATATTGAGGATTCGTGGAACAATTTCAAAAATAACTTCATGAGTCTGCAATCAAGTTACATCCTTCTGAAATGCCTTCCTCGGTCTTCTGTTCAACCAAAGTGGTTTAATCGAGAAATCGGTCAACTGCTTAGGAAGAAGAGAAATGCGTACCGGCGATCGAAGATCTCGGGTGCCTTTGACGAGTACCGGGAGCTAGCCATAAGAGTGAAGTCCAGTATAAGGGCGGCTAAGCGTACTGAGGAACTCCGAGTGCAAAGACTCTGCAAAAAGAATCCCAAGGAGTTATTCGGCTATGTAAATAGCCGTAAACCAATCCATCGTAGGATTGGGCCCTTAGTGGACGATGAGGGTGCATTAACTCACTCAGATGCAAAAAATGCTAACCAGCTCAATGACTACTTCTCTTTAGTGTTTACTGAAGAGTGTGGTCCCATCCCCCAGCCCACAGATTCCTACTCGGGGGAAAAGATGGAGGCAATGGACTTCACCGAAGGAGAAATGAAGAAAAAGATCGCTGACCTAAAGACGAATAAGTCCCCTGGACCGGACTGGTTTCTATCCAAGGTGTTAAAGGAAGTGTGCGATGAAGTATAACTATGTACAGCTGTGCGCTATCTTTAAAATGTCAATCCGTACCGGATGCGTTCCTAGAGACTGGCAAGAGGCGGAGATGACTTCGATCTTCATGAAAGGAGACCCCAGCCACCTGTCAAACTACCGACCCATCAGTTTGAATTCGATAGTCGGTAAACTCATGGAAAGCATGAGAGTGGACAAGATAACGTCTTATTCAGAGTCAAATTTGCTACAGAGAAGTTTCCAGCACGGCTTCCGAAGGCAAGGTCATGCCTGACGAACCTTGTGGAATTCTTCCACTCCGTGTTCAGTGAGCATGATCGGGATAAAGCGGTGGATGTTGTGTACCTAGACTTTCAAAAGGACTTTGACAAGGTACCACACCGCCGCCTTCTTCAGAAAGTGCGTGCGCAGGGCATAGACAGCAAGGTAGCAGGTTGGATAAAGAGCTGGCTAAGTGACAGACGGCAACGAGTAGTGGTGAATGAACAAGCCTCTGAATGGGCGCCCGTATCTAGCGGTGTCCCTCAAGGTTCAGTCCTGGACAACTACTGTTTATTATCTATGTCAACGACATGGACGGTGACATGGTTGCCAAGATTTCCAAATTTGCCGACGACACCAAGCTTAGTATCAATGTGGCAAAGAAGGAGAACACTGCCCGCCTCCAAGAGGACCTTCAAAGGATTGGGGAGTGGTCGGACACGAAGCAAATGCCTTTCAAAGTGGGGAAATGCAAAGTAATGCATATTGGCCACCGAAGCCCCGAATCTCAGTACATCCTTAAGGCACTGCTCTTGAATAGAGTGACACCAAGAAGGGCTTGGGTTTAACTATCACTAGCGACCTCAAGTTCTCGAAAGAGTGCATCGAGGCAAAGAAGAACGCCCAAAGGATGTTAGGCTCCCTAAAGCTCCAGTTTGGACAACGTAACAAGGAGATAGTACTTTGTCTGTACAACTCCCTCGTTCGGCCGCACCTGGAGTATGCCGTACAATTTGGGAGTCCTTCGTTTCGAAAGGATATCGCAAGGTTGGAACGCGTACAAGCCAGGGCAACCAAGCTGATTCCCTCTATCCGACATAAGAGTTATGAGGATAGACTAAAGGAATTAGATCTGTTCTCGCTGGAAACCCGTAGACTACGTGGTCAGCTCATCAAAGTTTTCAAAATACTTCAAGGGTTCGACAATGTTGATTCTTGGGATATTTTCACACTGAGTAAGAACAGAACTCGCAATCCCGGCTTTAGACTTGCACTGAAGCACTACAACCGCAATCTGTGTGGAAATGTTTTCACTTACAGTATCTACGGTAAGTGGAACGCACTTCCAGTGGAAGTTGTCAACAGTGAATCTGTTGACCAGTTCAAGTCAAGACTAGACAAAATCTTGAAAAGTGGCCGTTTAGGGACGCAAAACAATTAGCAGCCATGTGCCCAGTCGATTGCTAATCCAAAAGGTACCCTCTTTGAATTGACCGTAAGGTCTCCTAGGATACTTCTTTTCCTTGTTACTCCTTGTTGTTACTCTCTCGCTCTTTCTCTCTCTCTCTCTCTCTCTCTCTCTCTCTCTCTCTCTCTCTCTCTCTCTCTCTCTCTCTCTCTCTCTCTCTCTCTCTCTCTCTCTCTGGAGTATGCCATTAGCTTAACCTCAATAGTTGGAAAGTTGCTCGAAACGATCATTAGACACGAACTAGTAGAGTTCCTCGAAAGCAATAACCTTATACGAGATAGCCAGCATGGTTTTAGGTCTAAGAGATCGTGCTTAACAAACCTAATTGACTTTTACCATAACCTTTTCAACCTATATAACGATACTAAATCATTAGATATAATTTACCTGGATTTCAAAAAGGCATTTGACAAAATTCCCCACCAGTAACTCATGAACAAAGTGCGTACACTAGGAATTAACGGTAATATATACGGATGGATTAGTAGCTGGTTAAAAAACAGGAAGCAGTGAGTGATAATAAATGGCGTGGAATCGGACTGGGTATCTGTTACCAGCGGTATTCCCTAGGGATCAGGCCTATGGGCCTATTTTATTTACTATATACATCAATGACCTTAACGTTGGAATAAATAATATCATATCTAAATTTGCAGATGACACGAAAATAGGTAACTCAGTATTATGCGAAAAGGACAGGGCCAGCCTGCACTGCAAGCTGATATAAATAAAATCCCCGAATGGTCAGAAAAATGGCAAATGCCATTTAATATCGATAAATGCCAAATCCTTCAGTGCGGAACAAAAAACAAAAAATACAACTATACAATCCAAGCCGACTTAATAAACAGAACTCAGCAGGTTAAAGATTTAGGAGTAATAATTACATAAAACTTAAAAACATCAAACCAATGCGCAGCTGCTGCAAACAAAGCTAACACAGCACTAGGATTTATAAAAAGAAACTTTACTTATAAAAGCGAGGAGATAATTATGCCATTATATAAAAGTATTGTCAGGCCCCATCTCGAATACCCTGTACAGTTCTGGGCCCCTTACTTAATAAAGGACATAGATAAATTAGAAGCTGTACAACACAGAGCGACAAAACTTATCCCGTCAGTACGTAACAAACCTTACCACGAGAGGCTAAAAAAACTCAATCTATTTTCCGTCAGAAAACGAAGACTAAGGGGGCAGCTTATAGAGTGCTTCAAAATACTTAAAGGATTTAACAACGTTAATGCCAATAACTTGTTCACACTGACAGGGGAGTGTCCCACCCGTGGACATGATTCAAAACTTCAGGGTAAAAGAGCCACTATGGATGTATTAAAAAATTTCTTCACTTACTCGATTATTAATGATTGGAATAATTTTCCAAACGAGGTAGTGAACAGCAGAACTATAGACTCACTAAAAATGAGATTGGACAAACACTTAGCAAATATTGGGATTGTTTAGCATAAGTTACAAAATAAAATAATATTACAAAAAATATAACTCTTTCAGGTGTATGTAAGTGGTTTTCATATTCATCATATTTAATTACTATTCAATGCAAATTTCCTTCAGGTACTGTCTTCTTACACCTGCAAGGTACTTTTCAAAAAATATTTCATGTCCGGCTTTTGCCGGAGGGAGTGGAGGGTGGGGAGAGCCTAAAACATTTTATCCTTTACTTCTACTATTCTATGTGTAATTGGCAGTAGATTTAAAGCCAGATCACCTTAGTCTGTGTATCTATGTAACTCTATATAACTCTCTCTCTCTCTTTCTCTATTTAATTAATTAATTAATTAGTGAAAGTGATGAAATTGTGTGGTAGGTTTATAAAGGTGTGAAAATGGTTTCTAGTTTGCTCTAGTGTTAGAGCATCACTAGCATTCTTTTCATTTTTTCTTTTTAATAATAAAATTTTCCTCCGTCATTAATGGTGTTGACTGCCGTTGACAGCCAGTTTCCTCTATTATTATATATTATTTTCAATTTATTCTACCGTCGTAGCATTCGAGCCTTTGAAGGCGAATTCACGGTTCCTGGCTACCAACTCTTCCACAAAGATAGGCCAGACAGAGAGGGTGGCGGTGTAATGTTGTATTTCAAGGATACAATCAAATCTACGAACTCCAACGTTATATCCGACCACGAGCTTCTAGGCGTTGACCTAGGGATCGGTACTGTCAGATACAGGACCCTGTTGCTTTACAGACCCCCTTCCCAACGCATTGAGAAGGACAGGGAACTGTACCAGCTTCTGGGTGAGCTGGTTCAAGGCAGAGTGTGCATCGTTATGGGCGATTTCAACAGCCAAGTTGACTGGGAAACCAGAGCAGCATGTGTCGAGAGCGCGCTACTCTTGGAGTTCGCCAACAACGAGTTCCTCACTCAATGGGTCAGAGAACCGACGAGAGGAGACAATATCCTCGACTTGGTCTTCACCTTTGAGGATGATATCGTTGAGGATCTCTCTGTAGGCGAAGAGCTCGGTGGCAGTGATCACCAGCTAGTTAGATTTAGCGTCAAGATCCCGAAGGTAAGGTCTGTTGCAAATCAATCAAAGAAACTTGACTTGAGAAGAGCAGACTTTGCAAGCATTCGAGCTGGACTGACTGACGTGAGGCTAGAAGTGTGCGATGCTGTTGAAGACTCGTGGAATAGTTTCAAAACCACATTCATGAGTCTTCAATTGCGTTGCATCCCTCTGAAATGCCCCCGTCTGTCTTCTGTTCAACCTAAGTGGTTTAATCGAGAAATCGGCCAACTGCTTAGCGAGAAGAGAACTGTGTACCGGCAATCGAAGATCTTGGGTGACTTTGACGAATACCGGAGGCTAGCCAGGAGAGTGAAGTCCAGCATAAGGGCGGCTAAGCGGGCTGAGGAACTCCGAGTGGCGAGACTCTGTAAAGAGAATCCCAAGGAGTTCTTTGGATATGTAAACAGCCGTAAACCAATCCGTCGAACGATTGGCTGTTTGAGGAACGAGGAGGGGACATTAAAGCACTCAGATGCAGAAAATGCTAACCTTCTCAACGACTACTTCTCTTCAGTGTTTACTGAAGAATGTGGTCCCATCCCCCAGCCGACGGATTCCTACTCGGGGAAAAAGCTGGAAGATATGGACTTCACCGAAGTTGAAATAAAAAAAAGAAGATCAGTGACCTAATGACGAATAAGTCACCTGGCCCGGATGAGTTTCTACCTAAAGTGTTGAAAGAAGTGCGCGATCAAGTGTCACGACACCTGAGCGCAATCTTCAACATGTTAATCCGGACTAAATGCGTTCCTAGGGACTGGCGTGAGGCGGAGGTGACTCCAATCTTCAAGAAAGGAGATCGTAACCAACCGTCAAACTACCGACCTATTAGTCTGACTTCGGTAGTCGGTAAACTTATGAAAAGCATCATGGTGGACAAAGTGACGTCGTATTTAGAGTCAAACCTGCTACTTAGAAGTTCCCAGCACAGCTTCCGAAGGCAACGGTCATGCCTGACGAACCTTGTAGAATTCTTCCACTTCGTTTTCAGTGACCACGATCGGGACAAGGTGGTGGATGTGGTCTACCTAGACTTTCAGAAAGCCTTTGATAAGGTACCACACCGCCGCCTTCTCCGGAAAGTGCGAGCGCTGGGCATAGACGGAAAGGTAGCCAGCCGGATCGAGAACTGGCTAAGTGGCAGACGGCAACGGGTGGTGGTGAATGGACACTCTTCTGAGTGGGTGCATGTTACTAGCGGGGTGCCTCAAGGTTCTGTTCTGGACCACTACTATTCATCATCGACGTCAACGACATGGACGGTGACATGGTTGCCAAGATTTTCAAATTTGCCGACGATACCAAGCTTAATATGAACGTTGCAAAGGATGGAAATACTGCCCACCTGCAGGAAGATCTTGCGAAGATTGGGGAGTGGTCGGACACGTGGCAAATGCCTTATAACGTGGGGAAATGCAAAGTGATGCATATTGGCCACAGAAACCCCCAATCTCAGTATATCCTTAAGGGCACTGCTATTGAATCCACTGACACTGAGAAAGACTTGGGTGTAACAATCACTAGTGACCTCAAGTTCTCGAAACAGTGCATTGAGGCGGAGAAAAAGGCCCAAAGGATGCTAGGCTATATTAAGCGCCAGTTTGGTTATCGAAACCAGGAGATTGTACTGTGCCTGTACAACTCACTTGTCCGACCGCACCTGGAGTAGGCCTTACAATTTTGAAGTCCTTCATTGCGAAAGCACATCGCGAGATTGGAACGCGTACAAGCCAGGGCAACCAAGCTGATTCCTCTATCCGACATAAAATTATGAGGATAGACTAGGGGAATTAGATCTGTTCTCGCTGGAAACCCGTAGACTGCGTGGTTAGCTCATCGAATTTTCAAAATACTTCGAGGGTTCGACAATGTTGACTACCGGGATATTTTCACACTGAGTGAGAACAGAACGCGCAATCAAGGCTTCAAACTTGAACTGAAGCGTTACAACCGCAATCTGTGTGGAAATTTTTTCACTTACAGTATCTGCGGTATGTGGAACGCACTTCCAGTGGAAGTTGTCAACAGTGAATCTGTTGACCAGTTCAAGTCAAGACTAGACAAGGTCTTGAAAAGTGGCCGTATAGGAATGCAAAACAATTGAGCAGCCTTGTGCCCGCTCGCTTGCTAGTCCAAAGGTTATCTCTTTGAAGGGACCGTAAGGTCTCCTAGGGGTACCTTCTCTCCTTGTTGTTACTCCTTGTTGTTATTTAACTTTTGTTGAGCTTTAAATTTATTACTTTCATTTGGGCACTTCGCCTCTTTTTGTTGATTTGAGCTATGTTGATTAATTTTATCTGATTGAGATTTGGGCACTTCGCCTCTTTTTTATTTAAAGTTAATTAAGTTTTATTTTATACTTTGGGGAATTCTTTAATATGGGCACTTCGCCTCTTTTTTTATTTAAAATTTATTAAGTTTAAACTATAAAAATTAGGGCACTTCGCCTCTTTTTATTAGAATAATTTCTTGTTACGAGTCGGGTTCAGTATGGTCGGAGTAATTTGGTTTTGTGTACTACTAAGTATACATTGGTAGTACTTCTTCTCTTGCAAAGGTTCTACTGCTGGGGAACAGAGCCGTTCTACCAATTGCGCGTCTTCTATTTCTACGTATTTTTAAGTTAAAGTTTATAGTCGGGAGTATCTCTTGGTCTATTTTGTCCTATGTCTTTCTTCCTAGCCTTTGGATCTCCGTATTGACCGGCTTTAGTCCGATTCTTTGGTGTAGAATCGATTGCCGAATACGGTCGATCATTTGCGTGCTAATAATCAGCAAAGTGGCTTTATTCTGTACCCTCTGCATCATTCTGAGAGATATACAGCTTGTCATCTGCGTGATGACGGCCGGGTACACTAGGACTAAGCGTACCAAGGCCATGTACATATTTTTCTTGTTTGGCACGCTAAGGCTTCGGAAACGGTGAAGTTTCCTCAGCTCTCTTTTGGCTAGGGAGACTCTGGTATTTATGTGAGCCTTATATCTAAATTTATAGAGCTGTAAGCCCAGGACTTTTCCCTCGTTGGAGTACGGGTAGAGTTCGTTGTTCACGAAGACGTCGTATACTTTCTGGCAGTTTATTGGAATTATGGTGAACTTCTGGTGGTTGGTCTTAATTTTACACTTCTTCTCATAACGGTTGATATTGTCGATTTCGACAGCTGTCGCCCTCGCCTGACTTCTAGAGTTCCTGAATGGACTCAGGACGATTTGGGTGATGTCATCTGCGTATTGCAGATACATCGGATCGTACCTCACAGGAGCAGGCAGGTCAATTATGTACACTAGGTACAACAAAGGGCTGAGACAGCTGCCTTGTGGAACTTCCGCTCGAATTCGAATTCGAGTCCCCTGCAGCCTTCGATAGCGATTTGGGTTCTCCTATCCGAGACATAATTCCAAAGGACCCTTTCCAGGAGGGGGTTAAGCTGGAAGTTGAGGATCTTGAACTGTAGCCCTCTCAGCCAAACCTTATCGAAGGCCTTCTTTCCATCCGCAGCACCACATCTACGTACCCCCTCTCAGCTTTACTGCAAGCGAGTTTTTCTTGCTAGGAGGGCGAGGGCTGTTTCCGTTCCTCGTCCCTTCCGGTACCCGTGCTGCTGAGGGTTGTGAGCTCCCAGCTCGGCTAGTTGTTCTTGAAGCCTGTCAGCTAGGAGTTTCTCGTAGACTTTCGCAACGATCTCCAGCAGAGCGATTGGCCTATAAGAAGATCACCTTAGCAATCTTATAACCTTTCGGGAAGTAGCCCGTATTCAGGGAAGCGTTATAGATGTTTACGATTCCCTGAATGATCTTCTGTGGGGCATTAACCAAGTTGTTCCTGGTGATGCCCGTCAAGCCTGGTGCCTTTTGTTGGAAGGCTCTTACAGTGGCTATGACCTCCTCTGATGTTATGAGACGGCCGTGGTCCGCCATTTCCCTGCCTTAGTTGACTCGATGTTGTGCGTGCGTGCGGTGCAATACCTGATTCAGTTCTTCGATCAGTTGGCCTTCGGATTCCTGGTCGAACTCGTCATTTTCTTTAGTGGTGATCCTGAAAACGTTTTTCCAGAAGTTCCTGAACTTGTCTTCCAGAACCACCGGGTCCTCTATATAGTTTCCGTTCTCCTTTTTCTAAGCTTTTCGTCTTGCTTAAGTCCTTTAAGTTCTTGACTTGGCGCCAAAACTTAGCCAAGCTAAGTTTGCTGTCGGCTTTGGCTATCAGGTTGTTCCAGATTACCTCCTGTTGGAGGTTGATAGCCTCTCTAAGCTCTGTGCTTAAGCGTCGAAGGAGCGAGCTCCTTTCCCGGTTGGAACCCTCCCGTCTTATTTCCTCGTACACTTCCCTGTGAACGCGAGCGATATCTCTCATCTCTTCTGTCCATCTGGGCTGAGGAGGTGTTTTATACCCTGTTATAGGTATGCTCTCGAGGTCTGCATTTAGTATGGACGTTGTTATCCTCTCCAGTTCCCTGTCTATCTCCTCTAACGACGCCGAGCTTAGGTCAGCTGGCGCATATTGACTGAGACGTCTTTTGTAACGATGCCAGTTGGCCAGGGCGTAGTTTTTCCGAGGAGGGACTGGGAGCTGGATCGGTGCGAGAGATACTGTGGTGAGTATCGCTATGTGATCCCTTGGGACGGTTGGGCCTGGCTCACTATGGTAGTTAAATGAGAAGCCCTCACTTATTAAGATTTTATCAGGCTTAGTTGCTGATCTGGAAGTGATATAGGTCGGAAAGTCTGGAACTATTCTTTAGATGTTTTCCCTTTCCATATTCAGTTCCAAGTTTCAGCCTCTATCGGTGGTACTACCATAGCCCGCCGCACAGAATCTGGCATTGAGGTCTCCCCCTAAGAATGCCATTTTACGGTGCTCAAACAGTGTGTAGAAGTTACTTAACGGGTGATAGGCTCGACGAGGGGGCTGATAGGCTGCCGTTATCACGAGGTCTCCTACCAGTGTATGCAGCTCGATTGCCACAAAGGACTCATCGAGTTCTGGTCGTTGTTTAAAGGAGATGTTCCTCTTGACAGCTATTGCAGCACCATCGAACCTTTCCTGGGAATAATTCTTCATGACTACTCTGTAACCTGGTATTTTAATTCGACCAGCTGTGGTGTTGATTCCGTGCTCCGTTATAAGAATGATGTCGGGGTTAAGCACTCGGAATATTTTTCCATATGCCGTGGCCTTCCCCTCCCTTCCATTCACGTTAAGTGTCAGAATCCTCATTCTGTTACTTACTCTCTCCATCTTCGATTGTTTAGTGGTTCTGGGTGAAGTTCTTCTTTCTCCCACTTTTCTTCTTCCTGAACTCAGCGTTCGAGATCTGCTCGCAAGTGCTGTGATGTAGGGTCACATTCTGTGCGAGCAGAGCCTCTTCCACTGATTCATGTTCAACTTCGCAGTCGTACTCCCACTTTTATATTTTAGATTTTATACCTTGGAAAATATTCCTGGCTTCCATTTCCTGGGGAAAGGGGAATTGATCGCAGGCGTAAATGTTCAAATTGATGTTGTTTGCCCGCAATCTTTTATTTTTATTTTTCTCTTTCCCTTGGTTTCCTGGGATTGTATTGCTTCGAAGTATGATGAATCTGATGATTCCGAGGAACTATTGGTGTCCGTATTGTTCTTTTCCGACGTGGTTGCCTGGCTCTGTCTAGGCGCAGGAGTTTTTGCATCGACTGCTTGTTTCTTTACCTTTTTGTTTGCCACTTTATTGGTGTTGTTTTGCTCTGCTGGTTGTTGTTTTGGAATCATCTGTAGATGCAGAACATCCCCGGAAGTGGGGTTGTCCGGAAACCACATTTGTTCCATCCCATGGCATATTGTCTTTTTCTAGTATTGTTCCAAAAATGCAGGCTTGAGAGTATCGATAGCAACTTTTGAAACTCGTTGAACGAGGAAACATTTGTGTGTTCATCGTAGAATTTCTTAGATGCGGTCGTATAGATTCTGAAATGCTTTCCTTGGATCTTGTCCTCGAACGAAAACATGGGTACAAGATTCAACAGCTGGCGCTCAAAAAGCATCCTGTTGATTAGTCAACCGAATAGAAAGAGGCATGAGAATTAGTACGCGAGAGGAAAGTATTTGAGCAAAACCCGTTGGATCGCATGTGAGTTTTTCTGTAGTAAAGTATCCATTTTTTAGCTGCGGTGTTGTTCCATATAGTAGCTCACCCTCTTTTCTTTTAATCGCTCGTAAATGCACAATGAATCGAAAATAACAGAAGTGGATACTTATCTACCTAATCGGAGATTTCAGGGAACATAAGTGACGATTTTAATTAACGCTAGAAACGATCTATCTGTCTTTTAGTTAGGGGATTATATGCACATACATTGCATGCACATCACTGTAATGAACAAACTGATAAACTTTTTCCAGTCAGTAATGAATTGAGATTTATTGTAGAATCAAGATAAATAATAACTATTGGAGAATGGCCATAACTGGTTTTATTGAACACAGTGAGCAATGGTTTCTGGTCAGTGTATATATGAAATTCTCTGCCACAAGAAATTGTCGACAATGTTTTATGTTAAGTTAAATAGCAAGAAGTTCACGTCCAAAAACGCGGTAATGAATTTAGGAAGGTTAGGGCATCTTTCAATAAAATGCTATTTTTCACTTTGTCTCAATTAATGGTTTGTACTAAATCTCTTCCTAAAGCCACATCGAATACATCAAAGGTTAAGATTAAAAGAGCACCAGCATCCTAGATTGACAATGAAAAGACGTTTTGTTTAGCACTTTTGTTATTTTCGAACGCCTGCAATCTCGCTTTAGTCCATTGCAGTCTTTCAAAATTCTATTTATGTGAAATAAACGCGTGAAACAGAGCAAAAATACTTGCACAATTTCAATTTCTAATGAATTTATTATAATAATTTAATAAACCGAGAAATCGACGTAACTCACATTAATTATTTGTTACTGGATAATTTGGGTTCACCACCCACTTTATTTTGAGGTCTACCACCGTCTTACGATATAACATGGCCAGAATCTCTTTGCTAGAGAGAGCAAAAACATAGACGCAGAGATTGTGACACAGTATTGTTCTAAATGTTGAAACACAAGCGAGACGTGTTCTTTATCTTCCTCTTCAGTTGATCACGCCAGGAGCCATTTGTTGATATAGCACTGGCAGGTTTGTTTAGCATTCCGCAGTACGAATGGCATTTTGTAGAGTAAAAATTTCGAATTGTTGTGCAGAATACAGTCTTGAAAATGTCTAAAGGCTCGAGGGGAATTTGATGGAATGCTTTAATGAGATTTCACATGGAGAAGAGGAGTGAAGTCCTAGAAATTTGAAATGGATATCAGTCGGGGATGGTACTCTAGGAGATGACCACCGGCTTTTGGAAGGTCTTACTATTCTAAGATCCATCATCAGCTGTAATTCTAATTTATTAGTTCTCAACTTGGTTGGAACAAGACATCTAGGTTTGACAAACACAGGTGGTCCTTTCATTGCAATATTGTGAGGGATAGTGTGTTTCACGGTATTACCTGGCTTCATTGGCTTTCGAATTCCAGGGAATCGTTGAAGAAGGCCGCGAAACGGCGTCTCAGATGGAATGAGAGAAAGTGCTGATATGAGTCCTTTGGTGTGCCTGTTTTGTGGGACCAGAAAGCCGTTTGGTCTCCTCATATAAACACCACTTGTTAAAGAGCATTAGGAGCTTATAATGACTGATAATATCATTGGTAATTGTGGAATGCTGCACATGGGCACAAATGAAAATCCATGGGAAAGACTGTCGATGACAAAGTCCAGGAAACATGATTGAGTTACGTAAGTATGAATATGGGAACCGTTTGCAGCATACAGTGGTGAAGAATCCAGAAAAAGATGACCCAATATTCCCTAGAATTTTGACACTGACTAAAGCACCGCTATCAATGAAAACTTTGATACCTCTTTTGCCATCCTCAATGAAAAGCAGGCTAGCAAAGGTTGGAGTCGATGCCATTAAGACTTGCTGTTTTGGTTTTCCGAAGAAAAATTTCTGGGTCGATGGAACTTCCTGGCATCATTTTAAAAATTCGAATGGAGGTACCATGCCTCTCAGGAATTTGAACGATGCTTCTTATGAAAGCTTGATCGAGACTCACTCCTATTTTGTCTAATTTGTTAGCTAAACGTCTCCAAGTTCTTCCATGAAATTAACTGCTGCAGCTTCTCGCGCTCGAAAATAACGGTGTGTCGGAGAATAGCCGTCTTTGGGTCGTTGTAAGGGTCCTTACTCGTCCTATTAAAAATATTGACGTCGCAGATGATACTCGAAGACAAAACCTAGTTGTAATTCGTTGTGCTTGTGGTACTCCTTGCTGAGTTTAACTGAAATTCCACTTAATGGAAGCAGATGGCAGGATCATGTGACTAGAAGACTAGGCGCTTTACCCTTAAGTGGGCGATGGCTTCAGCGTCCTTGGACTTTTTTTGTTAAAACTGATCAGAGGCATGTATGAGTGGAGAAAATGACGACCTCGGGAGACGTCAGAGGGCCTGTTAGCGCACTAGCTACAGAGGGTCACCAATGTAAAAAACGTTCATGCACCAGGGTGACCAATGTAAAGCGTTACTAGTGTGGTGCAGATGTCTACGTGAAATTGCTACGGCGTATATCAACTCTGGTGTATCTTTACCAGTGTGAAACATTGGCGTATTGAATCTTTTTAGATAACCAGAGTGAAATTATCGTGGTGGCTTATAATGCAGGGTATATTGCCACCTTTCACCAATAATTTTGTCCAGCCTGGTATGTTCTCTTATGCTGTAATTTTCTAATGTATGATTTAAATTATTGGTAAAAACTTTCATTTAGACATTGAACTAAACCTTTGGTGTTTGATGTAACGTTGTTTGAGATGGAGGTAGGTGTGGGGTTTCTCCCTAGAGTTTTGATTCTAATATTTCTATATTTTCTGCATTTGTTAATATGTGCTTGATGTCCATTGTTGTTCTGCATCTAGTACACTAGGGTTTGGGGTGTTTGTGACTACCGATATTCATGTGTTAATCTTGTGTGGCCCAGCCACAGACTAAAATACACCAGCAATTCCCTTCTCGATCTCCTGGTCGCGGTTCTCCAGTTGTTAATCCAGTCTTTTATTTGGCGTAAATGGTGCCCCGCCCCCCCGAGGTTACGCTACTTGATTTTACATTCTTTTCTTATTAGATTTCAGTAAGATTTTATATAGTCTTGGCTATCACATGTGTAATATCGTTTGCCAACTAGATAACGATACTGGGCGAAATCTGGTGTAGGAGAGTGGGGTCCTCAGTGTATAGTGCTTACACGGTGTACCTCCGACTCAGGCACACTTGCTTCCATGGTAAAAAGCTGATCTTGAGGCCTGCGCGACGATTCTCCATATAATTTCAGATTATTTTCCTGACGTTATTTTCCATTCTGTTGTTATATATCTTCTTATTTAAGCCTGGCGTCCACTTTTTATCAAACAGACGCCATGTCTTTCAGCACGATGTCTACGTTGATGTTTCTAGCCATGGAAGTGCCAATTCGTTATTTAATCAAGGCTAGCGCAGTCTCCGTGCCAAAATTCTTTCGGAAACCATGCTGCTGTGTATTATACAGGTTCAAAACTTGCATGCAATTCCTTAGCTTGTTATTTTGGAGTTTTGCCAGCAGCTTTCTGATAAACTCTAAAAGGGAGAAAGACCTGCAGCTGAATATTTCTTTCTTGTGATTTCCAAGTTTTAGAAGAAAGGGCATTTGGCCCTTTTAAATAATTCTGAAAAATGCCCAACGCTCAGGCAGGCACTGAAGAGATGCAGTAATGACTTAATTATCTTAGTGGGGCACTTACAAGATTCATTTTCTGATACCAAAAATAACAGGTGTTTTCTGTTTGAAGTTTACAGGGCTGCCTCAAATTCCTAGTGCTTAAACGTCTATCTTCTTTCCCCTTTCTGTCAGTTGCTCTCTATGTAATAAAATAGACGTACTTGCTCACCAATTTGAGAAAATAGCCTAAAAGAAGAGCTCCCCTCTGCTATTAATATGAAACCAGAGTTCTATCGGGTTAGATTCCGCTCGGCTAGGATACAGCCGGGACAAACGTTTAAGCAATTTGGGTTCGCCCTTCGCGGCAATTTACAGTTTTGGCTGGACTCCTCACAAGTGACTAACGACTCTGAGACATTAGTCGAATTTATTTTAAGGGATCAACTCATGGCTACCCTTCCCCGAGAATTGAAGGCCCTCGAAACAGATAGAAAAGCTTCTTCGTTTAAAGACTGTGTAGAGAAAGCCGACCTTCACGCTTCCAGCCACGACCTGTATCCCAAGGAGATCAAGAAGAGTCAGCCCCCGTTCCCCAAACATAAGTTTGGGCCTAATAAGTTCCATGCTAAGAATAATGGTAGCTTCGTGAAGATTCAGGCGCCCCATAAACCAAAGCCTCATCCTCAGCGTGAACAAAAAGATGTAAAACCTCCAACATTCCCTTCTGCGCCGTCTCACTACCCTCGTAAACCTATAGTATGCTTTACGTGTGGCGCCCATGGTCACCTTAGTTATAACTGCGACCAGAACTCGCAGCTAAGGACCACCCCTAATCAACAGGTCCACCAGATAACCTCTTATCTTCCCCCTAACTCTTCTGTCTCGTCATCGCACTCGCCACCTGCTTCCTCTTACTCTAAACAAGTAAATTTCCTGTTCAATAAGAGCTTCCCCGGTGAGCTCAAGTTTGAGAACGGCACGACAAATGGGTGTCGAGGGTTAACCCTTGTAAGATACACGGGTTGCACATGCATAGTAGTCTCGGACAAGCTGTTGCCCCCAGTTAGTCCCGAATATAAGAGATTTGCGATCGTTCACGACATTTTAGGTAGTGTCACTAAGTTCCCTCTGGTAAAGTGGTACATACAGTGTCAATATTTCACAGAATGGGCCGATGTAGTTGCAACCTCGATCAAATTTTGCTCTGTTCTTATCGGATAGAGTGCGCATCTCTCCACAAATCCAATCGCTCAAACAGTGATCACCAGGGTCCAAGCTGCGAAAGATACCGTTACCCTGGTACCCTTAACGTCCTCGTCAACTCCGGATGTCGAGTTATCCAGTAATGATCAGTTTGCTGAAGCTCAAAAGAATTGCCCTTCTTTGCAACCCCGGTGGGAGAAAGCCAGAAAAAAGGAGTCCGAAACCGTTCAAGGAAATAGAAGAATTGACTACATAGAAAAAGATTCGTTGCTACATCGATCTTTTGTAGGACCAGATAACGCTCCGGTCACTACCCTGTGTGCAACCTAGGATGTATGTATGTCAAGTTCAGCAGATGGCTCACGACGGATTAATAGCTGGGAATTTAAGCCATAATAAGAGGCCCAACGCGTCATCAAATATTTCTTTTGGCTAGGCGCTGCCAAAGAAATATCCGACTTTTGCAAGTCCTGTTACATCTGTCTAAAGCTCATCGCCAAAGGTCATGTTGCTCCCCTTTCCAAGACCAAAATCGTAACTGAACCCTTCTTCAGGGTCACGATCGATTTGATACGCCATCTCTGTCCCCCGTCTAGTGAGGGACATTCTTATATTTTGACCCTCGTAGATTGTGCCACTCGTTTCCCGGATGCGGTCCCCTTAAAGAAGATTGATAGTATTTTGTCTGAAGAGGCGTTGATTGCTATTTTTTCACGAGTAGGAATTCCGAAAGAGATCCTATCGGGCCGAGGCCCTCATTTAACTTCAGAATTGATGGAGTATATAGGAAAGCTCCTGCTGGTCAAACCCCCTTTCTCAAACCGTTACCATCCCGCCTCAAATGGGATGTGCGAAAAATTAAACGGGACTCTCAAATCAGTTATCAATAAATTGTGCCACGCCTAACCGCGAGAATGGCACAGCTACCACCCTGTGGCATTATATGTGTGTCGAGTAATCCCACACCGAACGCGGGGATTTGCTCCGTTCGAGCTATTGTAGGGACGAAACGTCCGCGGGTCGATGAACATCCTAAAAGAATTATGGTCAAGTCCCATGCTTCATAAAAAGATTAAATCCTCCTACACTTATATGTTGGATTTGCGTACTCACCCAGAAAACTGTGCAGACTTTGCCTTCAAGTATTCTGAGGTGAATTTTGAAAAATACAGAATGTATTTTAACATCAAATCCAAAGCACGGAGATTCGATGCAGGCAACAAAGTACTACTTATGTTGCCCTCTGAGTCTAATAAGCTCCTATCTCAGTGGAAAGGACATTTTTCAGTACTAGAATCCCGAGGCCCGGTCGACTATTTCATTCAGACTCCCTCAGGTAATAAAATGTACCGCCTCAACCTGTTAAAAAGGTACCACCGACATACGTGCGTTAATTATGCGGTCGCTTTAGACGAAGAACTCGTCTTAGAGGCAACTTACCCGGTCGGACTGCTTTGCCTCGTTCAAACAGTCAGCGTAGAGGCAGACGACGAATACCCCTTGCCGTCTCTCCCTTTCCTCCAATCAGATTCAGCCCTTGAGCTCGATTTTAACCCCTGTCTCCGACCCATCCAGAAGGCTCAATTAGCGAGCCTACGAAGTGAATTCTCGGTCGTAGTCTCCGAAACCCCAGGTTGTTAAACCCAATTCACTCAAGAGATTGTTTTAAAAACGCAAGAACCAGTAAGAACTAAGCCTTATCCTATTCCCGTTCATTTACGCCCCGCGTTTAACGTCATCGTGGTATGACCAGGTGTACGCTATTATACGCACACTGGCTTACTGGCCGACCGAAATTAAGGCTCCACTTGCCTATGGCTCTAAGAGTGCTTTAAATACACAGTTGCTAGGTCAAGGAATGTTCAAACACGGCTACAAAAATATACTTTAATAGGACTAAAGAGTACATACACATATAGGGCAAGTTAAATGGCAATGCAATTAAATATTGACGGTTCACGACTAAGATGATTGACACTGTCAATTAAGTTGGAACCGAGGGATAATTAATTAAGAAATGCTTACCATTATGCAAGCTCTAGAGAAAGGGGATCCTTGAGGTTCGACGAAGTAAAGGTGGGAGGAGCGGGTAGAAGTGGGGGTTAAATCCCTTTAACCTTAATGTGCGGCGGGTAGAACCAGAGAGGTAAGTTCGACCTTGAACTTATGGGCGTCTCACGAGACGCTTAATCCAACTTCGGGAAATTGAAGATGGGATCTCTTATCCTTAAGAGGCAAACTGAGGATGCTTCGAGGATGGCTTTTCCTATCCTTAAAATCCAAAGACGTGGTGAGCAGGGTTAAAGCGCGCCTAAAACTATCTCCACGACAACACTGAATGACGACTAGCTCTTCTTTGGCTCTTTGAAAATCACGCAATTCTTCTCTGGACGGGAATGTAGTCGATTTCCTTTCGACTAACGAAGACGTTAACGGCTAACGTACTGAAAGTCTTCCAGGTAGGAATGTTCCTGATGTTGCATCATCCTATATCAAAGTATTTAAGGAAAATAGAGATATAAAGAAGTTTATATTTTGGACAGATAATCGTGTTGCCCAGAATAAAAACTGGACATTATATTCGGCATTCGCTTTACTTGTCAATGAAGATCTTACACCCTTGGAAATCACGATGATATATCTTGTCACCGGTCACACATTCTTTGCCGCAGATAGCGTTCATGAATAAATCGAACCATTAATCCGGAAAAAGAAGAATATGTATGATATGAGAGATCTCTGCGATTCACTGGAACTTTCAACGATGATAACACCAGTCTTAGAAATGCAACTTTATGATTTTAAGGCCTACATAAACTTGTCAAGGATGAGAACAACCCGAAGAGCGTCTTCTGGGATTTATGTGAAGTCAGATTTGAAAAAGGTCTGCACGGACTGATCTATATATAAAACATTTCAAGACTCTGGAACTAAAGTTAAATTTATGAAAGAAATTATTCGACTCAGTTATTCAGCGAAATATTTATTGAAATAACCTCCATACTAGTGGTACTATCTCTGATCTCTTAAATTCTACGGTAGATTAAACATCACAGTGTTATGAATTTTTCTGTACTTTTGGTATATTTAGTTATTTTCCCTTAAAAAGGGATATAACTACAGTTTTTGTGAAGTTCTATATTTTTACTCAGATCGTTTTAAAAATGACTTTATATTCACTATTTTCTTTATTAAATTAAGGATATTTCAAACTAATATTAACATGCAAATAGAAAGATAAATTCATTGTATTTTTTTAAAATTCTGTTTGGTTTGTATTTTTATGGTCAAAATATCACTAAAAATTACAAAAATATATGCGGTTATGTAACAGCATTTTTACATCGGGCATTACAATCACCAATTAGGATGATGGAGTTGTTTCTTCTGAAAAGGCTTATTAAGCTAGGCATCGTGAGGTACGGGCGCATTGGTGGTTGGTAACCCACTGCTATGACTATGTCATCAATAGTAGTACTGACCTTGATTGCCAGATAATATTCTCCCATATCCTGAATTTTTCGTACTTGATGACTCTCCAAATGGAAATAGCCACGCAATCGTACCTCTTAGGGTAGTTGGCTAATATTATGCTATAGTAATAAATTTTATTGAAATTGCTCTCTTTGTCTAATTTTTGCTTAGATATCAATATATTGTTAAGATCTATCAGTTTGATAACGCTGTTGTATGTGTTTTTCTTATTCTTCAAAGCCATTTACATTTAATAAAATTTTCTTTCGTTGGATTACTCTCCATGCTCGTTCTGCTCATGATTTTTATCTCGGCTATCCTTTTATGGTAAATTATCTTTTCTTTTTAATTTGATCATGAAGGAAGATAAAGCATGAGTCGAGGAGTAGCTTGCGTCGCGATGGTAATCACACGTACATTTGTATTTGATTATGCCTTTCAATGAATTCGTTAGATTTAGTGAGGTCTGGTAGGAGTGATGAAAGTGAGGCATAAATCTTCATATTTCGTCGGATGCTTTTGGCTGGGTTAAATTTTCCTCCTGGGATGGGTGACATGTTTCCAAGTGCTTCGTTACTTCAGGTTCGCTTATTTTGGCTAAATGGGGATCTCCTGATTTGGAAGGAAATCTTGATGCTCCTTAAGGCTTGCTCCCTATTTATATTTGGTATAAGACACCTGATGGGGTTTAGTTATGAAACCACACTGGTTTAAATCGGCTCTGAACTAGAATCTTGCTGAGCTCGGTAGCATATATCCCTGGTCTCTCAATGTTCACAAATTGGGTGTGTACTACGCACATTATCTGCTCCAGCTTCATTGAGGGATCAAATTTGAGAATCGGTTTTCCTTGATCAGGGTATTTCAACGCTTGCGCGGAGGATGTTAGCTTTCTTATATTGTTCTTTCGATGACTTAATCTTTTTCTCATTAACCAGGTTTTTCATGTAGTAGGAGACTGAGAACGTGCGGTTAGAGTTTCTACAATTGAGGCATTTCTTGGTACCTTCGTTGGTGCACTCTCTTTAGATGTGTCTCGAGCCGGCGCACTCTAATAAAACTTTGACCTCGAACTTACAATCTTTGGTCGTGAGATGTTCCTGAGAGTAACACGAGTAACACGTTTGGATTGATGCAAATGTTTCCCTGTCGATCTA
The DNA here is from genome assembly GCA_963969495.1 of Ceratothoa steindachneri. Taxonomy (NCBI): domain Eukaryota; kingdom Metazoa; phylum Arthropoda; class Malacostraca; order Isopoda; family Cymothoidae; genus Ceratothoa; species Ceratothoa steindachneri. The sequence goes on along the minus strand of OZ018323.1, from coordinate 119,322,624 downwards.
GCGGCTGCTATTTTGGAGCCAAATATGATAATTACTGCTTGCAATGCTTTTGCGGCCATCTTCATAGTCTGCAAATTAACCTCAAATAGATGAAAATATTCTTTTTTTTTTAACTTATATATTTCATCTATCTTGGCCCAGCTCTGTATTGACTAGATTTTCAACTTTATTTCTTCTACGGTGGGTGATCCGAAACTTGGATCGAGGCGTTGGTATAAATTATGCATCTCTGAGCATAGACGTGCGGTGGTACTTTGGGCAATAAGCCATTTTCTTTCTTCTAAATTTCACGCGGGATTTCTCACTACGCAGCCTATCTATTTAAGTCTGGGTTATTCTCAAAGATGTCCAATTAGTCGTATGACTGGTCCACTAGTCGAAAGAGCACGATGCCAAAAATCGAAAAAATACCTTTAAAGTTCTTCTCCCGCGGTGATTTGGGGCATCGATCATTGACCCAGAGCGGGAACGATTCTCCTCCTATGGTCATCCATGACGGCCCGTAAAGAGAGTTGTCTTCTTTTCTGAGTCTACCAGACCCTTATTTCGGGGGAGAGATCTTATTAGATAATCTCGGCTTTACTTTCTCTGCCCTACCTAAGAAAAAATGTGTAGTAGCACCCAACTGCCAGTCCTGAACACTCCGCCACCTAATGGGGCTTCCATTCTTTGTATTTCCTCTAGGGCTTCATTTCAGGGTTCATGCAGGTCAGAAACCAATAGTCCTTACAGGCCTTAAGTGACAAAGAGGTATTAAAAACCTGAGAAATGCAGTGGAGTCGAGAAAAAGAAGAGCTACGAGACGCACTGAAGATTAAATTCCTAGTCTTTGGCCGGAGAAGGATCTTCCTCGCTCGCGCGCGCGACACTCGTCTTAACGCGTGAAACTTTCTTTTCACCAACTATTGTTCGTCGTAGCTTAAAGGCTTAAGTTCATTTCATTAGAATTTGCTTCCAATCTTGCTTTTTCAAAATGTAAAACGCAGTCGCATTTTGAATAATACTCTGATTCTTCGTTGGGTTTTTATATACGTTTCGAAGTGGGGTAGTATTCATATATTTATTAGAACAGGGTGGTGAATTTTGTATGAGCGTGTACTTTGTGTTGAATTTTAGCTTCATTTTTTATCTTTCTTCAACTTATTTCTTTCTGGTGCAACCTACATAACCTGTTCACATTTAACTCCGTTAGAGACCGCAAAAGGTGGGCAAAATATCGGCCACGGTGTCGAAAACAACTGTAGACCGCTCTTAAGGCAAGGTCTAACTAGCCAGGGTGACCAAGGAGAAAGTAGGAAAGATAGAATCTTGGAGATAGATGGTTCCTCCCACTAGTGTGCAAAAGGATTTTTTTTACAGGTAAAGTTCCCCAAAGAGAACCATTATCTTTGAATGGAGGGACACACCCAAAGATATGAACCCTCTGGACTTTAAAAAAGATTATCACCTAAGCTAATACCAAATGGGAAGAAGGAAAAAACACAAGAAGTCCTTCAGCCTATATTCTCGCATTTAGAAATACCAGTGAAAAAATCTATTGAAACCATTAGGATATACAGCAATCTGCCGGGAAATAAGGATGTCAACAATTGCTTTTCTAGGCAGGCAGCTATACTCTAAAAAAACTAGACTTTGAAGCAAGAGTACCTCCAATTATCATAAGCGCGAGAGACTGAGGAAATTAATTCAAGTAGGGATTTTTTAGAAGTAGGCAATAACTATTTCTGAAGAAAAAAATAATGCATACCCAAGGCTTTTTTTCTCATTCTGCCACTAATTTTTTATATCCTATATACTTTACTTTTTTCTTTATAGTTATCACACTATACTCCCACTTTTGTTCTTTTGGAAGTTTGAGAGAGAGACCCATTTCCATGAAGAAACAACTTTCGTTTCCAAGGTGACCATTTGAATTTTTGTCTTGCTCTGGATTCATAAATGTACGTCATTTTTATATCTGTGATTATTGAAATTAGTCATCTATCCGGAAATATACAATACCCTCTGAAGCTAGAAAACAAACTTTACATTTTCTTGAAAATACTCGTTTAATTTCCTAGAAAACTGTACAGAATATACATTAAAATTTGTCTCTCATACTGTCTAAGTTTCTTTTGATAGAGCAGCGGATAAAAAAGTTATGAGAGGAGTACTGTGGATCAGAAAAAAAGGGTTGTCCAAAAAAGAGAACAATAACTTATATTTTTAATTTAAATGTAAAAGTTCCTAAAGTTTGCATGAGATACCTAGCCTTAGTGTATTGTGCACTGTGACTGATGAAATTACTAATTTATCATGATGTTAAGACGAGTTAAGGTAAAAATATCCTTAGGAAACCAGCTTTTCCAGTGGAACAGTCAAAAAATGACATTGTCTGATATTTAGAGACATTATATTGTTCAAAAAGTGTGATATCAAGTATGAATAAGCTCCAGAAGCTTAACAGGTTTTGGGAGTTTGCACAGGAAAAGAGGCACCCTCAAAAAAACACTCCGTGGTGAGATCGCACGATGCAAGTCCAGAGAACAGCCGGTATTTCTCAAGTTTCCTAAAACATGAACATAAATTTGTCATTCCATGCTGTATCGTGTCGCTTGAGAGATTAAGGCCTCGTTGTACTCCCCCAAACCCTGCTAAGAAATCACTCATAAGTTAAAAATAATAAGGCAGCTAAGTTGGCCTTCGCCACCGAGCATTTCCTGTGGAGTGCTACAAAGTCAAAATGAGTGATGTTCCATGAAGAAAGAAAATTGAATTTTTGCCGATCGGATGGAGTTCATTTAACATGCAAAGTGTCGTATAGGTGAAATATTGGATCATACACTCAGTACAAAAGACGGTTACATTTTTTGATGGTGTCTTTTTCGTGTGTGACATGTTTTCAAGCGCTAAAGACTGTAAGCTCGTATGTTTACACGGCACAGTCAATGCTTATGTATGAAATAATCTGCTTTCGTCGCGATAGTAAACCTCTGTGTAAGCGTTGATGGTATGATGGTAGGATAGAAATAAGTAGCCACCTTCACACTGCACTGGGCCTGGAAGGTGGATGCTATTCATCTACGCCAAGTCAGTGACTTTATCCAAAAGACCAATCTAGCAGCCCTATAAATAACTGTATCAATTAGTTATGTTAACACAAACTTTAACCGTCGCAGTTCACAGAAATAATGAAGGAAAAATAAAGCCCACCTGGGTTTCTCTGAGCCCCTCTACCCGCTCTCCGGTAACATATAAGAACGATAAAATGGTAAATTTAGGAGACAGTTATTTCTGACCTCAGCTCAAAAGGTAGGCCCTTCGAGGGTGTATTTATAAAAAAATCAAGTCAAAAATTCGAACGGCCGATCTCGTATTACGCTCTCCCCAGAGCGCCACGACGCCAAAACACGGGGTATTTGATACTCACGTCTGTCGAATCAATATGAGATCCCATTTTCCTAATTTTAAAATGTCGAGGAAGAGAAATAACAGACGCCTAGAAGGCAGGGCATCCACGAGTCTCACCTTGCTATTCGTCTACCCCCTTCCATTACCCTGCGGGAGTAATTTGAGTATAAAACTGTTGGGCAGGAGAAAAAAAGAACTTTTTCGTTTTCGTCACGAAGTCGATAAAAACTTGCCGGGAGAGAAGTCCTCCAGCAAGTTAAGAATGACTTTCATTATTGGGGGCAATACCAGATTGCACCAAGTATAATCAGCACAGTTCGATTACCAAAGATCGTCAAGAGATCTTACCTCAAAGTACCCTAGGCACAGTTCGAGGACCAAAGATCGCCAAGTGATCTTACCCTATCTGAGTTTGACAACCCCAAACTAGATAGATTTCTCACTCAAAAGAGAAGCTCCACAAGCGCAACAAAATCGCTAGAAAAGCATACAACCATATGCAACCCTCCTCTGAAAAAAACCCGTTTCTAGGTGATAAGCGTCCGAAACATATCCTCTTCATTGGTGTTTGTTTTGATTCTTTCTATTCCGCGTGACGTCACTAGTCCACTCCTCGTTCAAAGTAATGCCATCTATTTAGAAGCAAATAAACTACACTCACGACGCCTCTCCGTCCAGATTCGAGGGAAGGTATTTCGTTTGGATGTTCTGGATAAAATACCTTATATGAGTAATCAATTCTATCGTTATGTCCCCGTGCCTTTAACGTAGAGTATTGTGTATATCTTAAAGACGAATTCTTTTTGAGGTAAATTGTTCTCCCTTAAAACAAGCTGAAACCGAGTGACGGTAAAGGGACTTAAGAAACATTTTTAAGTTGTAATTTGTATGTTTATATATTAATTTTTGTTGGAGTTGATCAATGTACAGTAAAAGTCTATTTTGGTTGAAGTGTTTAAATTATCTTTGAAGGAGTTGCGTTGGCAGTATTTAGTATATTAAAGAGAGAATTTCCCTTTTTATTCATTGGATAGAATAAAGATAAGAAAAACGCTCTTAAAGACCGATCCTGTGGCGATCACCGGAAGTACAAACGTACGACTCATTTTTATTAATCATAATAATAAAAACATTATAATCTCGGCTAACCTACGACACTATGAATTCCGACTTGTGAAGCCCTGTTCCAAAGGCAGGGCTTTTTAGCCATTGACTCAAGATTAAAGATTTGCGTGGCGATATCGTGTTTCAAGAGTCGGGGATTGAGAGAGCTTGATTAATTAGATGGACATTTTAAGACCTTAATTGAAGAAACAGATTATCTTATTTTAAAAGTCTGGGCAAGGGATGGCTTCAAGGACCTAAATTAAAGAGTCAGGGTCTACGAGATAGCAATTCAAGAGTATGTGGTTGCGAAACCTTGACTCAATAGGCGGGAATTGTGTGACCCTGATTCAAATTAGGCTTCGGAGACTTCAATATAAGAGTAGAGCTTGTGTGACTTCGATTTAAGGGTTATGATAGGTTAGAACTATATTCAGGAATCAGGGCTTGCGCATCCTCAATTAGAGAGTCATGCCCTGTGAGATCAATTCAAGAGTAAGGGCTTGCGATTCTTCGAAACAATAATGGGGCTTGTGAGACACTGAATCTAGAGTTGCGGTGGCGGGGAAAAAGATGTGAATTAAGAGTCAGTGCTAATTAGGCGTGTGTCATGAGTCATGGTTGGTGGGACAATTTAAAACTCAGTGCTTGTAAGAGCCAAATTCAATAATCAAGGCTTGTATAAGCTCTTAGCGAAATCTGAATTGAAGCATTAGGACGTGGGAGAGTTTGAGTCAAGAGTTAGGGCTTGTAATAGCTTAATTCACCAGTCAGAATCTGGGTAAACTTAATCAAAACTGATGTTCTCCTGATTCGCGAGATCATAATTTTAGAGTCAGCGCCTGCGAGACCTTGATACATTAGCTGTGAAACCTTAATTCAAAATCAGGGCTTCCGACTCGTGTGACCTCAATTCAAGCCATTGCAATTCTCGTCACTGCGCCATTTATTGTTTGGCTTTTGGGAGGTGATATTTGTTTTAGATCTAAATGAAGACTAATGCAGGGGTTTGGCAAGATTGCGACCTATTTACAAAAGGAGTAAGATCAGCGCCAATCATCGTAATCATTCTCTCGTGAGGATTATCCTACGAAAATGATTTGGACAAGATTAACTCTATATTGGAAGAGGGATTTAGGGTCTCTTTTGTCAGTATATGATAAAAATAATGGGAGTTGGTAGTGTTAATGGATTTAGGACTTTTTTATAATCGCTAGAAACTTTTCTAAATGTTTATTTTTAGAATAGTTTTTATTCCTCTTTCGCTACTTCTATCTAGGTTTGCTTACGGAGGATTTATTATGCATTAAAGGCTAGTTTAGTCAAACGTTTAGCTTATATGCGAGCGATATAAGTCTTTCTTTATATCTAATGTATCGCAACGATGAGGTGTTTTTACAAGGTGCTGGACGAATCGTTCCCCAACCCAGAAAGATTAACAGGTTTCGAAAGGACCCAACACGGGGACAATCTCCAGTTCTTAAACATAGAGGAACAAATTCAGGAACTTTCCACATTCACTTGTTCCTAAACGCCCCAAGTAGTTTCCTCATTTATATTTTCAGGCTATCTCATTCATTCATTCATTCATTTGTTTACTTTCCTTTATTTCGCTACATTACGACCCTTTTAATAGGCCTTTGCCCGAAGAGGCCCTCGTTTCTTTCTACTTTTATAAAAAAAACACACCAAAAAATGAAACTCTTACGAAACAAATTTAATATTAAAGAGGCTTTGTCGCATTGCAAAAAATATTAATCCCGTCAAATATCTCTTTCAACTAGTGAAGGCAACAAACCAGATGATGAAATAAACAAAGATAATTATGACAATAACTGTTCAACTCGTGATCAGTGGCTTATGGTCGTATATGGGGTGAACATGAAAGAAGAGTGGTATCATTGTGTTTTTCCACCACTCGGTGGCCGGGGAAACTATTCGTGATCCAAGTGAGAGTCACTTGTACCAGGCGAGGAGAGTAGAGAATCAATCCCTTCGGGAGAGTTCCGTAGACAGTGAGTGAAGTATTTTGTGAGCGACTAAATGATCTGAATGAGAGAGAACGATATATATATATATATATATATATATATATATATATATATATATATATATATATATAGGAGATAAATAATGCACAAAATAGCGCGTGAGGTTCGCACTGAATGCAATGTATGTCCCGCAGGAAAAATGAAAAGGTGCTTCCAAGTACTTTCGAACTTTATTCAGTTCATTCTCAAGGATAACTACTCAAGAAAATAATATAATAAGGGTATATATAAGCTAGTAAAAGATAAAGGACCGCTTCGAAGACAAGAAATCACCAATAAGGAAGTAGGAGAGGGATGGGTAAATTCACATTAATATTTAGCTATAACAGGTAGCAAGGTCAAACGAAGAGGCAACAAAGAGTCAAGAACAGAGCCAAAACGGTTAAAACAATTAATGGATAAAGCGATAGTCCATAGAGAGAGATTAGTAGAGACACAAGAAGTAAATTGAAACGAAGGGGATAGGGACAAGGAGAGAGGAATAGAAATAAAATAATGTTAATACTTAATCAATGCAATAATTAAATTGACACATCGGGTTCCTATAAAAATGAATATTGCAAAAAAAAGAAAAGAATATAAGACAAAGCTAATTTCTTTAAGAATTAGCTTTCTCATAACAACATCAATTTTAAAAAGGCCAAAGGAAATGTTAAAGTCATTAAATTGGCCTATACATGAACATTCAACAAGGTTTCTTTTAATTGAGTCATTTGAGCAAAAAATAAATTTTGCTGAATTCCAATTAATTAAGTGGTTATTTTCGGACATATGCACAAAAAACTCACTATTATTTACAGCTCTCCTAACATTGTATTTATGCTGCTTAATACGGACAGATAATTGCTTTCCTGTCTGTCCAAAATATTTACTTGGACAAACAGAACATTCGACCGAATAGACTCCCCCAATATTATTACAAGTATTGTGAACGAGAAAGTTTTTTATAGTTGACTCGTATTTGAGGGCAACTAAAGTGCTAAAGTTTTTTAAAAGACAGGGAAGGTCAATGAAGCAATCAGAGAAGGGTAAAACCAAAATGTGTTTAACATTAAAAGGGATAGCAGGAGCTGTATTATAGAACGTCTTTTTTGCAGAAGAAAGGGATAAGGGTATAATAGTTTATGGCCAATTTCAAAGATATTGGAGAATTCAGAATCCATATATTCAGGACTAACAACTCGTAAAGTCCGTAAATATATATATATATATATATATATATATATATATATATATATATATATATATATATATATATATATATATATATATATATATATATATGGGCATATTTCATTATGACAGGTTTTATTGTTCTATTGAAAGCAACCGCTAATCTCGTTAATAATTTTCTTTTCAATCTTTTCGATTAGTCTTACGTTAACCTTTTCGTCCTGGTTCAATCCGTGACTAAGCCTACCGAAGTTCATTAGAGTTTGATATTTATTAATTGCTAAAAGGTGAAAGGAAATTAATGCACCTTAGCAAATTCTTCTATTACACTGACGCGTTTCGATACACGTATCATCTTCAGAATTAAAATGGAAAATTCCTATATGTGTTCAAGTTAATATGGTATAAATAATGTGTTAACAAACTGACGAACGGAACGTAGACACGTGCAGGAAAACTAGCAAGCTGCGAGTTGCATGTAGGGACTGGTAGAAGAAGGGTAAGTGAATGGCAAGAGAGGGGGTTGGGGGGGTCATTCTGCGGGACAGACAGCGCTCCTAAGGATACCTGGTCTCTCGATTTCTTCGTCTTGCAGTTAGCGGGATTTCATAGTAGTTAGATGTATATTTAGACTTTGTTCGTTTTCTTGAATATATATTGCTTCAAGGAGGAGTAATTGACGTCTGTTGGGAGGATCATCTAAAATTTTGTGTTTTCTTCCATCATTTTTCTGTTAAGGGGAGTTCCATGTATTTCTTGTGTATGTTTTTTAGGTGCTAAATTATTGAGATGGTATGTTATTCTTCTTGAGAGTGTGGTTACGGTCATTCCGATATATGAGTTAGGTAAGAACTCATAGTTGCCTATAGTAGATGTGTACTCATATATCAGATGGATCCTTTGTTTGTATCCTTTCGTTGTAAATGGGAGGGGCTCACTTTGTTGTTTCTCCTATATATACTACCTTTGTAAAATTATTTGTCATTCCTTGAGAATGATCTGAACAAGTTAAAAAGTACTTGGAATCCACCTTTCATTTTCTCTGTTTTTTTGGCATATATATATATTTGATAACCTGGTATCTTTACTCTTTCGAATGATATATAACTTTTACGAACAACAAATTGTTAAAAATATAGGGCCTTTTAATGGTTCCATTTTCGTAAATCAAACAATAGAGTACAGCATTTAAAGATTAACATCAATAAATTACATCATGATTCAATAAGTTTATAGCATTCAGTGATGAGTCTCTTACATCTCTTAATCCAATATGTCTTTTTCTTTGTACATCTTACATTGTTTCCCGACTTTTCTAGCTGATTTTGAGATAAATACGTAAGGTCTTTTATGTGCATTAGATACTTCGAGAGGGTTTGAAAAGATGTCCCGCTTAAACCAGCTTAGAGAGAGGAAAGCAAAATCGGCATGATTCTTTGGTTGTTGTCTTTGTTTTTAGTCGTGTTCGACTCAATATCTCACTATGTCGGTCGGTGGGTGTTCAGTAGTTGGTTTGTCCCCCTTTTGCTTTTTATTGTTTTGGTAATAACATTGTAACTATTCAGCCGATTCTAACAAAATTTGAAACCCTTATGTTGTTTTACATTTTCTTTCGAATGATATAACTGCTAAGGTCCTCCCAAATTGAGCCGGGGAATCGATCATGGTGGGGAGTAAGGTAGTTTAAAAAAATTACATATAAATATTGAAAAGAACAGGGGATAAGCAATTTCCCAAAGCCAAACAAAACTTTTGAAGGTAAAATTTACCATTAAAAGAAAACTTAGAGTGTTTTTTACACATTGAGATGAGTTTAATAAAAATATTAACTGGTAAGGAAATATAAAAGTTCCTCAATTTATCACTAAGGAAAAGGAAAAGATGTATGTTCTCTTTAGTAAAAAGAGAACATACATCGAAACTAACAATAAAGAAGTTATTAGAGGAAGAAATGGAGTTGAGTCTATCAATAAGGTGTAAATATGATAAAATGTGAGATTGAGAAATAGGACAAACAAAGAGAGTGAGGTTTGAAGTAAGCGATTTCGATAAAGAATATGAAGCTGAGCCAACAGAACTAATAATAGGGCACATAGGGTTATTAGGCTAAAGAGTCTTTGCGCGACCATATAAATATGGTAAAGAGGCATTACTAGATTTAAATTTAGCAATTAAATCGGGAAAATGTTTAAGAAGGTAACGCACTTTTTTGTGGAAATCATTATTAACCCGAATTGTAGGATCTTTTTCTAGGGGGACCCAGATAGCCTCTCCTCTGCTGTCACGGCTAGGCTTCTGGAAAGATTCTTTATTCAATCCAGAAGTCGCTTCAGATGGAGGCCCTCATTTTATTTTATTTTATTCGTGCCCATTCTTGAATTGCATCTTTTTCCACCCACATCTCGTTTCAAGTGGCTTTGGGATCGAGGATGCTATTCACTTCGGCCTGATGTAAATCCCGTCTTGTCTACGCCCTAAGAAGCCATCCAGTAGACCGTCGTTTGTTGTGGGTAACAACAGCCACGTGTCGTCAAAAAGGTAAGCCTGCATGCCGTTGCTGGATTAACAGAGACCTGAAAGAGAGCCCCCTCTACTAGCTACATACTCAACAATAAGTAATTTTAGCTACTCTCATCTGATAATCAAGTGAAAGCCACGCTGATCCATCACGAACAAATATAGAGGGATGTTCTCGCCCTAATCGATGCTCTGGTGTATAAAATTCGTCCCATTTTGAAGGCGTTCCTTCTGAAGAAAAAGAAAACACTGAGTTAACACTTGCTCTGCTTTGTGGTTATGTCTACTCATAGAAAAGACTTTATTAGTTAACATAGAGGAAAACCGATGTCAGAGTCTCTACGGCAGCTTGTTCTTATCTACAACTTTCTTCTGGCCACTCTTGCGTCGGCATTGTTGTTAATATCTAACGCCTTGCCCCTTTTGACTGATCATTGACAGGTAAATGAGGGACATGCGGCCTGAGCAACAACTTGTTTACCAGCTTATATCACTCAGGCTTATATGCGACATGTTTGAATTAACCATGGTGAACTCGAACGACGGAGGTCTTCAGTACATTAAACACCACTTTAGAAAAGCAAGCAGAAAGTTGCGACGAGGATTTAAATTGAGAGAGGCCTGCCTGAATATTTATTGATTAGAGGCCAAGGAGGTTTGTGAAAACAAATAACGTACTAAACGCAATTATTACTCATTGGAGATTCGGAAAAAAGAAGAAGCTTTATAAATAGGTGAGTTTTCTTCCAAACAACTGTCCATGCCTTTTATCATTTAAGATTTTCAGACATTTCAAAAGAAAATTCCCCTTTCCATGGAAATGTATTTGGTCGCACAAGAGGATCAGTCTAGGCGGAGCAATACTGGAACAGCAAACATCAACAATAGGCCACTGCTAGGCCATTAATTATTAAAACCCACAGTTCCTAACTGACAGAGAAGAGATGAATTGCTGGTTCAGGACAAAAAAGATCGTAAGATATTTTAATGGAAGAAGAGTTGATCGCCGATTAATGTAAGTGCACCCCACTCATTAAAATAATATATAACACTTGTCAACACCACCTATATTGTGTATGTTTTTTGGCTGAGTTATGACAAACTTTTGTCCTGATCCGAAATCACATTAGTTTTGCTCAATTAAGGCAATTTTTGATCGCGTCATAGTTTTTATGTTCATTTACATGTACGGATATTTTCTATCATATGCAAAAATCTCTTTTTTTTTTAAATTCACGAATTTTGAAGAGTTTAATTGCGGCAAATTGAACTATCTGGTCCTTTTGTTTTGCACATGAATGAAACAGATTTGGCTAGAAGATATTACAAAAATAAGCCTGCTGTATTCCGTTATATCTGCGGCAAATACACAGTTGTTCCTAACAGGAATCCGGTCACAAGTTTCATTAAACATGCTTACTATGTTTATTTTTGTATGAGAATTTGTAACCAGGATACAGCTTAAGCGCCACACATGGTATGCAAGACATGCACCGAGTATCTGCGATGTTGGACCAAAGGCAAGAAGAGTTGTTTGAAGTTTGGAATTCCCATGTTTTGGAGGAGTTCGGTGCTATTGATTATATTGATTAGACTGGGCTTAACAAAAAGAATCTGAGGAACCTCAAGCATCCAGATCTTCAATCAAGATGTTGTCCTGTAGCTCATTGAGATGAAATTCAAGTACTTTTCTTTGGAGAACTTCCTGAGATTAGTGACAAAGATTCCTCCAGTGCTAAATAAAATGAAAAGTCACCTGCCGAACTGTTAGCATTCAGAATAAGAAAAAAATTCTTCTCTTTGACATTACTTGCATCACCTTTTACTCCAAAAAACATCAAGAGTACTTCTGTTTTGTCTTTGAAGAGAAAGACTTGTTGTACTTGACAGATATTGCGTAGCTTCAGCACAACTTAGAGTACCAGAGTACCAACGCAACAGATTGTATACTGATCATTGAGAGCAGTAAGCAATCGCTAATTTGTATTCAACTTCCAAACGGCGACCAGATTGCCTCTGTACCACACACTCACTCGGCTACACTGAAGGAGAAGTATAGAGCGGTCAGGTACGTGGTGGAGAAGATTCGTTATGATCAGCATTAGTTTTGACTTTGCATCTTTGATGGCCTTCAACTCCATCACCTAATTAGAGATCCAGAGTACAAAATCTCAGTGAACGAAGTGGAATTGTAAGCGTGGAAAGCTTTGATCCGAGTAAGCAGATGTCATTTCCGCATTTAGTTGTGCAAATTTGTCCTAAACCAGTTCAAAAGACTTCCCGACCTGCAAAGATTTTTTTGTCATCCAGTATAATCAATGTTAGGACCTGCTGATTCAGTGAGCCATTGTTGAAATGATCAAACGCGCACCCTAGCTTCTCAAACCCAAGAGTGTACAGGGTATGTATAAAGTGGCTTGCTTCGCATTGCTATAGCACATATTAACTTATCGCTATTAAAGAACAATTGGCTTGGAAAATAAATGGTTACTATTTAAGTGCCTTTTTTTTCTTTTTCTTTTTTTTTTTTTTCTTATTCAAGAGCTCATCTGGTATTTAAGTGCCGTTAATGTCACCGACCACATTTTGGAGGAAAATGGTTAATGATGATGAAGAATCTGATAATATAAAATACTGGTCTTAATACCGACGATGCATTTTATAAATGAAAAGCAATTTTTTTTTTTTTGTAATTCCTGCTAAAATACACTAATACACATTCGAAGAATTAAGGGTATAGTTAATATAGACACTGATGTCTATAGTTGTATAATACCCTCATATTGGCAATATGAGAGTAATATTGGCAATATTGTGGCTTTTTCATGCTTACTTCGTGTACATGGCAAAACCTAGAACCTAACCTGAAAAATTAATAAAATACTTACAAGGAACAACCAAAAACTAATGTGGTTCCTCGAGAGCCCATCATGAAGTGAAATGTACAAAATCTCAAATACATCAAACAACTTAACACAAACCAACAAGCAGAAAACCAAGAACCTCATCACAAAAAGAAGAAAACAAACAAAACACTTGGAAGTACATTCAAAAAGCTATATAATGTTCGCAAGTGACGAAAGTAAAGTTTTGAACAAAATATATCATATACACGAATAATTAGACAGAGAAAAATGCATAAAACAAAAAGAATGCAGAAAGATTCAACATAAAGATCTACGCCACCTATTCCTCACTACTCCTGACAGCACCAAATGAGAAAGGCATTCGATGGCTTAGTTGAATAAAAAAGGGCTCAGGACACAGAAAGTCACCGATAAAGATTTAAAAAGGAACGCAGGAAAATAAAACAAAGAATAAGATGCATCATGACGTACGCTGTCTAAAACAACATCAAAATCTTTACCTTAAACTTAGACGGAATAAAAAAATATCTAATATACAACAACATAATCGGGAAAATAGACCCATATATAGTTATAATTACAGATCGAGGAATTAATCAACAAAGAGATAACATTAAAACCACAATTACAATGACTCATATCCAAAAATGTCACAACTGAACAGCAATGAGAATCAGAAATCACCCTACCCCTGGCCCTCCTATCTTCCTACTTCTAACTTCATCACGATCGTCCGCCACCCATCATCAGCAATCATTTTTGAGGAGCTGAATGCAAGATGTAGGCAAAGGTTATATGCAACCTTCACCAACGGTACCGGAAAAACTTTATAACTTCTCATAAGAAGAAACATAGTGCAAAGGGAAGGCCATGACTTCCAAACATTCCTAACTGAGAGCTCCTCAACCACACCCGATATTATTCTAACAAATTCGAACTTCATGTTTAATCACAACACAATTCTTAGTCCCGGAACTCCCTTAGACCATAACGAGTTCATCACAAGAATCTCCTTCTCTCCCATAGAAATAAAAATACTGCCAAAATATTTTACAAACTAGTTGGGATGCCAACGACATCGAAACCCCTGACAACAGTGCCAAAAAAAAGAGAGAAATGCCCACTTAGGTACGTCCAACTCCCGGATGACATCTCTTAGGTTATTTCAACCGACTACAAAACACCAGAAACAGCGCAACCAACGACACGTTGAATAAAAAAATGTTAATGATTTTGAAAAAAGAAATAAAATCAAAATGATTGCCAATAAATTAAAAATATTCCATTAAACAATAGAAAAAAAAACATATCCTAACAAGAAAATTAATGAAGCAAACTTCAATAATTAAACGCACATAAATAAAAACCAAAACAAAGTATAAAAGACAGAAATGGAATACGCAGGTATTTTTAAGAAAACTAGAATGAGCAGCCACGGGGAACAAAGACTCAAATGCTGAAAAATAAAATTGAAAATACCCTCAAATGTAACATAAAAATAAAAATAAAATTGCCAGGGTTTTCCAGGCCTCTTATCACAATCTCCCATCAGCACCATTATCGTCCTCATTCCCATCCCATTCCTTCACCTCAACATATTTATCCTATTGCACCCAATTTTTAACTATTTATGCTAATTCACATACACTTCACCCCATAAATCCAGCCAATCTTAATACCATTACTCAGTGACAGAACAGCCTGAAGGCTTGCTCGGTAACTGCCAACTGGTAAAGACTCTCTGTGGTAAAGGTGGTATATTTGGCAAGAGGCCAAACCTTTTTGTTGGAAAATCAGAGAAGAAGATAAGTGAGGAAAGATATGCGTTCGTGGAGTTGATTAGAGATTTCTCCTGTTCCCTTTAACTGAGGTAGACTCATGAACGGGGCTGCTTTTCTTTTTCTATTCTATACTCATTTTTTACCCCTTTTTATTTATAAAATATCTCTCTGGCACTACATAACTTACTCACCTGGAAAGTCTGAGTTGCAGTTGGAAATAGGGTATGGTTAACCATTGTCGTAGAATGGACTCTTGACGATATACCATATATGACTATTCGTTGAGGGAAACTATTTAATTATCTTTAGAGTGCGTGGTTGTCTGGGTTGACCGATATTATTTATCTTAGATATGCTTAAGAAGTGGAACTGAGCTCAAGGATAATAATATGGCTATCATTAATAAAAAAAAAGTTTTATTAATAAAAAACTATCAACAACACACAAAATGGAAAATATTGACATAAACAGAGAATGGAAAGGGTCGTGGGAAATCTGGCTAATCCGAATATTAAGAGAGATTTAAAAAGGTCAAACAAATAAAAGTTAAAGGGATGGGATGGTTTGCTAACCATTTAAAGCACAGGATAGGGTTGAAAAAAGGGCTAAATACTCAAAGGTAACGTTCAGCTTACGTAAATACACTTGTTGTGCAGAGGAAGGCAACGTGAAGGAATTTTCGGTCCGCTGGCGAGTTCCAGCCGAAGGGGGAGGGGGAATTAAATGATCCTGACGTGGCGTCTTGGGAATGAGAACTGTTTCTTGACGAACGCGCTTGATGAACAATGGCTGTTCTACGTTGTTCTCTTCTGAACAACAGGGGGGGGGGGGTGAGAATCGTCTCTTGTAAAGGGCTCGAGAACAATAGCTGTTCTAATGTTGTTCTCTTCTAACCAACAAGGGGGAAGGGTGAGAACCGTTTCTTGGCGAACGGGCTGGAAGAACAATGGCTGTTCTAAGTTGTTCTCTTCTAAACAACTGGGGGGGAGGGGGGGGGGGAGAACCGTTTTTTGTCTACGGGCTCGAAAGAACAATGGCTGTTCTAACGTTGTTCTCTTTCTTAACAACAGGGGAAGCCTTGTGGACTTGGCGTCACGAAGGCTTGAACTTTGGCACTCAAGGGATATTGTCCTTCTTCTGGACAAGTGATGGTGGATCTCGAGGTCAAGGGCCCTTGGCGCACAAGGTGAGAGTGGATCGAAGTGATGTTTCGCGAAGAAAATCTGGATCTCGAATCTGATTTTAGTGGTAAAGTTTCCATATAAATAGTCGGGACATCCCCTTGGCGTAGGGGACAATGAAGTAGGGGCTTCGAGGGAATGCACAGCCGCGCCTGAGAACAATACCTTATCTGCCCATAAGCCTAACCCAACCTGGCGAGGACGACGCATTGGGCGAACGGGAGAAGATAAACCTCCTTGTTTAAACATTGACTCACGTGGCGGCTATAATGCGCCTGGCTTTAAAGCAAAGATGCACGTGAGTAGCCTCGTGTTTTTAAACAACATGTGATAACGGTTGAAATTAAGCGGTCTCAAACCATTCTATTACACCGCTCCATTTCGGGGGGAAGTTGTCACTTCGAAAAAAAAGAGACAAAGGACAACGATAGAGCTCCGTTGTGGGGAACTCGTTTTCTTGTACCAACCGTACCTTCCTGCACCTAACTAGTATTACCTCAATACATATGATTATTTTCATCTTTTGATTATAGGGGAAAATACCCTTTAATACAAACTTAATAAAAAAAGGGTCATGGAAAAATGAAATGATATAAAATTAGTACATATGGGACAAAATAATTTATACGTACTTTAATGGGTACAAATATATATACATACAAAAAAATAGACATTGAGCGTTACAAAATTCAGACATATACATTAACTAATTATATTACAAGAGAATCTAATTTAAGTCGTACAAGACGGTATATACATACATGGAGATCCTAATCCTACGAATACAATTACTCTACGCTATTCGGTAACGCATTCCTACTGAGTGCGTCAGCGACCTGGTTATCGGAACCTTTGATATAATTTATTTTAAATTGATACTCTTGTAAGAGTAAACTCCAGCGCATAATTCGGCCGTTGGAGTGTCGTACATTCCGAATATATGCTAACGGACGGTGGTTGGTTCCTATCTGAAATTCTTTTCCTATCAAGTACATTTTGAATTTGTCTATAACCCAGATAATTGATAGAGCTTCCTTCTCTATAGTGGCATATCTCTTTTCGCGTGGTAATAATTGGCGACTAGCATATGCAACTGGATGATTCGTTCCGTCATCCTCGTATTGAAGGAGTACACCTCCAATGCCCTCGTTGCTCGCGTCGGTCTTAATCCCAAAGGATTTTTTCGGGTTAAGCAACTTTAAAATGGGGTCAGAAATGAGCTTACTCTTTGAGCTGATTAAAATGAGAAACAGCAACATCATTCCAACGTAGACGATCGGGAAAATTCTTTTTTAAAAGCAAGCTGAGGGGCGCCGAAATTGCAGCGAAATTCGGAACAAATCACCGATAGTAAGAAGCTGATCCTAGGAACGATCTTAATTTCTTCTTTGTAATCGGGAGGGGCATGTCGGCGATTGCCTTAATCTTGTCCTCTTGGGAACCTAACTGGCTTTGGTCTATTTTAAAACCCAAGTATTTTATGGTTTCATGGGCAAAATGGCATTTGCTGGGGCCAATGGTGAGGCCATTTTCGCACAGTCGCTCGAAAAGAGCTAATAGGGTGGTTTAATGGTGACTCCATTTAAATAGTTCTTGTAGCTGACTTTTTTTGATGTGGTGTCAGCTGCGCGTCAATATCCAGGACAGAGGGTTCAAAAGACTTGCCTGGTAGGGAAGGAATAGGGTAATCGGCATCAGGTTGGATGCACACTGTCTGTATTACATTAAGGGACTCCACGGGGTAATCTTCTTCAAGCGCCGATGTTTCGTCCAGTGCTACGAACGTATCTCCATGGGCGCGTTGGGGGTACTTTTTTTCTTTAAAACCACGGACAGTATCCGTGTCCTTGTCTTGGGCCTTATCACCTAAGGGTGTTAGTAATTCACACTATTTTTGTGCCGTCCTAAAGTCCTGGTTAAGGGTCTCCGAGAAATCGGACGGTATCGGGGTTCTGATGGGGACGGGCTCCTGGGCTTCTTTCTTAGCTCGGCCTCGAGGAAGGGCGGCCTGAGACACAGGGTCGAAACTAACTTGGGGGCTCTGTCCTATAAGTACGGAACAGAATTGTATGGGTGCTAAAATGACTTCAGCCCAGCCATCATAATATTGACACTGCAGGTAACATCTAACGACGGGGAATTAGTTCGCCCGCCCAAGGTAGTCATGTACCAACGCAAATTTTCGTGGTTAGGGTCCACTGGGGGGAGGAGCTCGTCGGACACGATGAAACACGTACATCCTGTGTCCTGGCGAGAGTCCATACTCGGCAGCCGTTCACGCTGCCCTCCTCAAATTTCAAAGTTCCCGATGAACTTTTATCGAAAATAAAATTTCCCTGGTAACCTGACGGAGGGGGAGAAGTTGCTGCTTGGGTCTAGACCACCGGTGAAGCCGGGGTGGCATTAATCTGGTGAACTTGGTGGGCTGGTCCGCTTTTAAGCCTAGAATTTTGAGGGCAATTCCAGTTCATGTGGTTTTCTACACCACAGGTGATGCATATGATTGGTCGCTTCGGGAAGAGAGATGGAGGAGAAATCTTAACGGGAGGTTTGGACTCCCGTTGTTGGTTTTGGGGAATGAAGTTTTGGGGTTTTACAGGGCCCGGAAACTTCGTCAGCTTTCCTGTGAAGGGGCGCGAATCCTTCCTTCTTTCCTGGTTGGGGGGTTGGTGAGAAGTTCGATTCTCCTTTGGGTATAAATTATGGCTTGCGGCATAGACATCCGCTTCTTCGGTACATTCTTTAAAGGATTGGCACCGACGATCCTTGACGAACGCGCGGATCTCCGTCGGGAGAGACGCCAAAAATTGATCTCGCAACACGAAGTCTGTTGAGGACTCGTAGTTAGGATCCACCTTTGAGGATTCTAACCAAAATTTAGGTATTCCTCTGAAGAATGTATCCGAATTGACGAAACGTCTGTCCGGGTTTGATACGACCTCCTCGAAATTCTTGGCGGTAGAAATCGGGAGTCATATTATGAGCGGCCAATAACTCAGCTTTTAAGGTGCTGTAGTTAATTGTACATTCAGATGGTAAAGATATAAAATTTCGCGCAATTTACAATTTAACAAGGGAAGTAATCTGACTACACCTTTAGCCTCCAGATCCCTGTTATTGATTTCGAGGATCTTTTCGAAGTGGGCTAAAAATGCTCCGAAATCCTCTCCGTCCCTGAAATTGGGGAGGTTTAGTGGGAGATTG
The DNA here is from genome assembly GCA_963969495.1 of Ceratothoa steindachneri. NCBI lineage: Eukaryota > Metazoa > Arthropoda > Malacostraca > Isopoda > Cymothoidae > Ceratothoa > Ceratothoa steindachneri. The sequence continues at coordinate 119,303,356 of OZ018323.1, read as the reverse complement.
AGGGGGACTTCTGAACGTGAACTGGCTGACTGTATTTCTGCTTCAACACGAGCTAATTCAATTTGATGGTGAAGCTCAGCTTGTCTTTTCCGTTCCTCTCTTTCTCTTTCTTCTCGTTGATTTCTCTTTCTTTTTCTTCTCATTGGATTTCTCTTTTTATTTCTTCTCGTTGGATTTCTCTTTCTCTTTCTTTTTCTTCTCGTTGGATCCTGACCTAGCTTCTGGGGAATGAGAACCGTTTCTTGACGAACGGGCTTGAAGAACAATAGATGTTCTACGTTGTTATCTTCTGAACAACAGGGAGGGTGAGAACTGTCTCTTGTCTACGGGCTCGAGAACAATGGCTGTTCTAATGTTGTTCTCATCTGGACAACAAGGGGGAAGGGTGAGAACCGTTTCTTGGCGAACGGGCTGGAAGAACAATGGCTGTTCTAAGTTGTTCTTTTCTGAACAACAGGGGGGGGGGGGGGTGAGAACCGTTTCTTGTCTACGGGCTAGAAAGACCAATGGCTGTTCTAACGTTGTTCTCTTTCTAAACAACAGGGGAAGCCTTGTGGACTTGGCGTCACGAAGGCTCGAACCTTAGTGGGCCCAAAAGGGCGCCCGATTGTCGGCCACGAATCCGAACCCAAATATGGACTGTTACGATTGATGTAACTACTAGGGTGATCAGAACATAAAAAAATGGTATTGCCTACAAGGGGAGACAGTATTTTTTTAAAATATGTTCCATAAGAAGAACTCTTCTTTTCAGAGGGAGGCTGACCTAAAGGATTTGAAGCCTCCAGACTTTAAAAGACTACTGCTCGAACTGATGCCCAACAGAAAGAAAGAATGGCCACAAGAAGTGTTCAATTCATAGTGTTATAATTTTAAAATATTCCTGATTAAATATATAGACACTTCATCATGATTTCTAGTAATTTATACTCAGAATAAGGATGTTTTCCTCGTTGGGCAGCATTAATCTCATAAACCTGACCTAAAAACCAGAATATCCCAACAGATCAGGGTGAACTGTGTTATGGGGTGAGAGAGCACACACGTCATAAATTAAAATAGGGGCTACAACAAAGCAACAATGTGTAAAAATATCTGAAATAGTTAAATTAAAATAACTCACTCACGTGTTTAAAAAGTATCTGTGAATCAACATAAATTGCTTTAAAGATTTTAGCTAAAGGGCTTCTTGTTTTCAGCCTAAGAATTCCCACCGCGCAATTGTAAAGAGAAGATTTCACTATCATCCAGAACTTTCTGAGGTGCTACGCCATGGGGGAACAAATTACACATATTTGCCTCCAAAATGGCTTAATTATCTGTTCTGAATGCGGAACAGGTCATTTCTGGTGCAATTGCAACAATGCAACCCAAAAGTGCAAAAACTAGCAATGAAAAAAAACGGACAGTGGCCATGATGTACCATAAAAGGAGATAAATTATAAAAAAGAAAGGAGACGGAGACACATAAAAATACAGAAGCCCACGGCAGAAACACATACGCTGTTACGGGCATTGGCAATTAACGAGGATCGACAACACAAATCAACCTAGACGGAACAATAAAAGTAATGCGCACGTACTGAAAATCTTGAATTCTGGAAGCTTCGTAAAAGCGCTAAACAATATATAAAAAACCCCCGCACTACAACCGTCTAAAGGTTGACTCATTGTGAATCTTTAAAATTAATGTAAGAAAACCAATGCATTGTTTGTAAAAGCAAAAAAAAGAACAGACAAAAGACAGTGGAATCATAATAAGACAGGAGCAGCGAAGAAACAGGAACAAATGACACCTACCACGATACAGAACATGAGTAGGCATTAGAAACTGCCTAAAAACAAAAAAACATAAGAAATCTGAGTCACTGAATTGAAGAAACCCATCACCAAGAGAAGAGTCTATTGAAGCCTCTTTGACAAGCAGTCAGTAAAGGGATATCCCAAGCGAAATATACATTGGTAAATCACCAAAAAGTATACCAGCTTTAAATCTAAATAACTTTTTCATATATTAAGATATTTTAAATCTGTTTACTCGTGTAATGTAGCATCCAAGTATTGGATTATTTATCAAAAAACATAACTTATTTGTGATTTTAAAAAATTCTTTCTTGTAAATAGCCGCATAATGCATCACGTCTGAAAGATGTCCTAATTTTTAGATTCATGAATCGTTTGAAAACATTGATAAGCAGCTAATAAAAGATCAACGCATCTACATCCTTGTAGTGGTAGAGGAAGGACCGAGGGATGGAAGGAGTTGGTACTTACGGGTTGTTTAAGTACTACTCCGTGATTAACGTTATATCTCTCTAAGAGTGCTATATATTTTTTATTATTATTATATTGATTCTTGACTTCCAAAAACCTTAAGGGTTCTTTATGCCATACGCAGCGATTCGAGGATAAAATAAAAAAATTGTTAAAACAAACTAAAACTTTTATTAAAACAAAAAAACAAAATTAACATTAACCACAGAAATATTACGAACTAAATACACAGTAAAGACTTCAATAATATCTAAGTAAGGTTTTCTAAATTGACCTACTTGACATTATAATGATGGCTGACCCACCACTCACTTCAATTTAAAAACAAATGCTAACGGTCTTTACTAGCCGCAAATACCTTTCTGGATACCCCTTGAAACGGCCTTGAGTTTGACCTTGAACTCAATGAGCTACTTTACTTCGGGAATGTTATTATCTCGTAGACGCGTGCCGACCGGCCAGATAGAGGTTGCAGGCGAATAACTTAAAAGCCACAAAGTACCTTGGCGAGTGTGGCAGATAGGGAGCCACACGGGACTAGGGGAGGGGGGGCCTTCTTTAAAGGCGAGGACTATCACTGTGCTTTAGGATGCACAAGGATAGGAGGGTCTCTCTAACGAGAGTAAGTTGAACTTGGAAACCAAGTTAACTTAAGAGTTCAGTGTGACGACCGGGAAACGGGCTCCAAGAAAGGGCATTTTCTTCTTCGTTTCGGAATTACTAAAGGGCGTGGACTATCTCGGTGCTTTGTGCTACACCAGGAAAAGGTCGGGGGGTTCTCTGACGAGACTAATTTTAACTTGGACAAGTTAACTTAAAGTTCGGTTTGGTAACCAGGAACTAGCTCGAGGATGAGCTTCTTCTTAGTTCCAGTCTTCTTCAAGAGCAAGGCCTATCTCGGTGCTTTGGGATACACCAGAATAGAGAGGAGGGGTAGTTCTCTGACAAGAATAAGTTGAACTTGGACAAGTTAACTTAAAGTTCAGTTTGATAACCAGGAACTAGCTGAGGATGAGCTTGTTCTCAGTTCCAGTCTTCCAAAAGGGAGAGGCCTATCTCGGTGCTCTGTGATACACCAGGATAGAGGGGGGGGTTCTCTGACGAGAATAAGTTGAACTTCAACAAGTTAACTTTAAGTTCGGTTTGATAACCAGGAACTAGATCGAGGATGAGCTGCTTCTTACTCCCTTCTCTTGGTAGCCCGGCCTCTCTTGCCGTAGATTCGTAGCCTGGCTGACTGACGTATTCTACCTCATTTTTCCCAAGTTTTTGGTATATATATATATCGTCACCCCACTGTGGTAGGGTAAGGAGGGGGCAGGGGGGCTTATGGACGGGCTGCAAGAGGGTTCTTACTCCAAACTTACCTAAAAATTTTAAATCAGGATATCATTTGACAATTTAATACTACTTATGTTGGTGGCTTCAAGACGGTGTTTTCGCTCATAGAACACTGATTATTAAGAATCGCTTGTAGGAAGTATTCCAAAAGTGAATAATTGCAGTGGGCCATAATATCGAATAGCCTCCCAGGAGCTCTAATTTGATCCCATGTGATTTTTTTATGGGTTCATTAGAATAGTGCAGTTTATTCAACACCACCTCTCATGAGATTTCTTAAGGCCAATATATAAAAAGAAGCCTTCATTAACGTTCAATTTCCTTCTGTTGTTACGCAAGGGAAGATCATATCATCATGGATTGTTACAAGAAATATATCATGCGTTCGTAATGTAGTTCAGGACCTCACACTTTCAGAAATTGGCAGCATACAGCGAAAAAAATGTATTAACTGCGGAAGACCTCATCAGAATATGGCTTTGTCCTGTCCTAAAATAAATTCATAATAAAGAAAAAGCAAAGAGAACTGCAAGTTAAAAGAACTGGACTAAAGAATATGCCATAAACGACGGAAGAAAAAGCGACTCAGTTCAACCTAGATGGTAAAGAAAATAATGTAAGCATATCAGAGAATATTTTGCGTATGCACATAATGAATATCGCAAATCCAGGAAGCTATGTCACGTCAATGAACGAGATGCTAAAAATAAATGGACTAGAGCCAATCTTCAATAGCACTATAAAAGAAAACGCCAGTAAAGATCTAATAAAACAATAAAACACAGAAAGCTAACAAAGTGAATAATCGGAAAAAAGGCCTCTGACACGGAAATGGGCCCAAAGAAATCCACTCAGGAAGCGAGGGTGCCCAGGAGAAAGACAAAAGGCCAAAAAATCCAAATCAAAGAGGAATTTACTCAAACGTTCCTAAAGGAAAAAAAACCCAGAATATAGCCGAGAGCAAAAGAAATACAGAGGAAAACCCGCTAAACCTAACCGTCTGAGGCTACCTAGAACAGGAAAACACCATGGAGAGAAGGAATTTAGAAATTCTAAAGATTAATACAAACGGATGGAAAGATAAAAAAAAAACATATAAGGCAATTTTTTGGAGAAAAAAAATCTAAAATTTATCTTATCTCAGGAAATGGAGTACCCATAGAAGAATAAAGGATGAAGATATGGAACTATAATATCATAGCAACTAATCTTTTAAGAGAGAGATTCGACGGAGCCGCTATTGCGATCAAAAAGAAGCTGGTGTATAGGATGCAACAGGAATAATGTAAGGTTTCTTGAAGTCATCATTCTTATGATAATAAAAGGTTATCAACTCTTAAGAAGAGACGGCTGTGGTTTGTTTCAATTTTCATTTTTAGCTCTTCAGTGTTGTACGACCCGACCCATGGATCTAGACGCCTACATATTACGCTTCTTTGGGTCTGTATTTTAGGGGGAGGGGGGGATTCTGGGGGCTAGTACGATGCCTTTTAGCATGTTTACGGACTTTTGTGCCGTCAGAGTTTCTACATACTTTTCATTTTGACAGATTGCTGTGTAGCCATGGGGATTTTCGATAAGTCTGACCAAAGCAATATTGATTTTAGAGTATATTGCTGCAAAAACTGTTTCTCTGTCGAGCTTACCCCTAGTTAGGGCTTCGAGCGGGATCCTCGTTGTTTCCGGGCATGTTTGTAGTGGGTTTTAGTGTACCATGAGATTCGTACTATTGTATTAATAGAGGGTACTGGGAGGGGAGGGGGACATTATGTCTTACCTAACTGTATATAAATGTATTTGTTTGTAATTTTATTTGAGGCCTAATTGGGTAGAGGGGAAGTAGAAAAAGATATAGGATAAAGAGAATTTTATAAGTCCTTGTCCACGTACCTTTCTTCTGAGTTTTATTCTTTGTTAATTAAAGATCACTTTTGATACTCCTTCTGATTGTTCACTTGCACTTAAGTCTCCGGTGGAAAGTTCATCCACAAAACTAAAATCACTTGTCTCTGCACTTTGTTTGTTGGAGCACTGTGTTTAAGGTTAAATGAGATTTTTTCTTGAGGAGAATAAACGTGGGGTTCACTAAGTTGATCACTACGTTTGGGAAAATCGGTCGCACTTTAAGATTAACTACACCAGACGAACAATCTTTGTTAAAATTTATTCAACGTGTTCACTGATTATAGCACTTCCGTAGTTTGGCGAGTATATGGGAACTTGGCTAATATTAATTCACTTTTGCATTTTGAAGTTAAACTACCGTATTAGGCAATGCCGCATTAATTTGCTTTTACACTTTTGTCACTTCAGTTTATTCACTCCGAGTTCTCGTTGAAGTCAATAAAAGTTTAAGGAACCATTAACACTTCTATGTGTTAGAAGGTAAAGCACTGTATGTATCCGTTTGAAATCCTCCTTTATCGATTCTTCAAGATCCGCGAGAGTAGAATTCCACAGGCGTATAAGGCAGTCATGGAATTATTCAAAAATTGCTACATTATATATAGTATTTCTACGCGAACATAAGTATTACAAAATTGGCCAATCATGGAGCGGGAAATTTTTAAGGGAAAACTAAGCGGTACAAGAAAGATAAAATCAGAAGGCTCAGATTGTCTGAGCGCGAGAAACATATATATATATATATATATATATATATATATATATATATATATATATATATATTCAAATGTGTTTCCGCTGCTATAAGATGGAGGACCACTTGACGCGTGACTGCAGTAAGAAGGATACAGTATGTTCTGATTGCGGGCAGAAAAACCACGAATGGAGACAGTGCAAGGAAAGTACAAAAAGAATGCGTGAACTCTCATAGCCACATAGGAAAGGAGATAATAGAACGAAAGGAAAGAAAAGGAAGAAACGAAGAAGAAACTAGAAGAAATGCAACTTACGAAGGAGTGGCTAAAGCATTTATAAAGTAAATGCAGGAAGTACATACCCATCGAACTGTGCCACAAGGGGCATCAATAGAAGTGCTTACATGCATACTCTATGCCCATGTGATGAATATTAGGAAAACAGGCACCTTCGCTAAGACACTGAATACAATTCTAGAAAAAAATGGAATGAAGAAGATGTGGGTCCCTGACAACCCCCCTTCATCTGAAATCCTTAAAAACAACGTCGCCTCAGCGTCAGCACCAACGAGCAATGAGGAACACACTACTCAAGAGAACACAATTTCAAACATGTCAGTGCAAAGTAATGAAGGAGACAAAATAGTACGCATGGAAGCACAGGAATTGAAACTTAAAGTCTAGAGCGATGAATGCCCCCCCCTCCCGAGAGGCAAGAGAGGAATTAGGGCAATTAAAGAAGGAAAATAAAAAAGGGCATTCAAAGAAAAGAGAGGAAATGAAGACGAGGAAGAAGTAGAAAAACTCTTATTGGATGATAAAATTCGAATATACCCTGTCGACTGCGTTACTCTTTGCCATTCCACATTTCAAAGTATGAAGAATGGTAGGTCTAAAGGCAGCGAAGCAGAAGCTAACAAGACATCGACCCGCCAGAAGTCCAGAGATCTCTAGATGACTGAGCTTAATAAACAATGGAACCAGAAAGGAGAAAAAAGCTAAGCATTCTGCAAATAAACACTCAAGGGTAGATTAGTAAAACATCGGCATCAAGAAATAACTTTAGAGAGATCAACCCAGACAAAATATTAATATCAGAACATAGAGTGAAACCAGAAGAAAAAACAATGAAATTGTTCGATTACACCGTCATAAACACGAACCTTTCAGGCGAGCATCATAATGGGGTGGCCATAGCAATAAGAAGAGAGCTGAAGTTTAAACAAGTTAGTGATTTAGATGAGTCATACTTGGCCGTAAAATTGAAATGGAAGTAACGCCAATAATAGTAGCCATGGAATACCAAGCACCGAGAAAATATTACCTTCCACTGCCCATCTATTTAAAATCTTTGGCACAGGTTTCCCAACAAACTTTATAGGAGACCTTAATGCCAGTTGCAGTGCAAATCGATACCGCTCCAGAAACAACAGAGGAGCCAACTTAGAAATGATGTTGGAAAGAAACATTTTCAAGAAAATAGGGCCAGACTTTCCAGCATATGTCACAGGCAATGCAGCTATAAAACGAGACATCGTGCTAAGTAGCTTCAATATGCCATACAACACCCGCATGCAACCACTTACCTTTGCATGTAGCGACCATGTTGGAACACATTTGCTCATGCATCAATACCCTATACAGGTACAGGTACCGGCGAGGAAGGACTACAAGAGAGCAAACTGGGCTGGTTACACACAAGATCTTAGTAACTTCGACCCAAAGGATCTCACTGACTCCAACCTGGAAGATATTGATGAGGAGAACTCAAGATTAACAAGAACGATCATTGAGGCGGACGAAAGATATATACCAAAGACTAGATACCGTACTCTTTCACATCCTTGATGGACAGAGGAAATGAAGAGAAACAATTGGCAACTAAGAGGAATACTAGACCAAATAATTCTCCTTGGACCAAATAGAGAGCGATATGGAAGAATTAGATGACGGAGAGAAGAACCGAAGCATCTCATAGATGCTTCAAAGCCACATATGGGATAGCCTAATAGAGAAAATAGACGAAGAAAGAAGACAAAAAGAGAACTGGAGACTAAAATATAGACTTAAAGAAAGACCACCGAGAAAAAAAATAACAATTAAGAATGAACGGAGAGAAAAGATCCAAGAAGAGAGGACTACAAAAGAACTTTTTCGTAATCACTGGAAATCAGTGTTCTCCATAATACCAGACCAGGACGAAGACTTCAATCCAGAGATAGACGAAATGGTCCACAGAACCTTGCGTGAAAACATGAACAAGATCACTCTAGCACCAACTGTAGAGCAGGAAAGAGAGGAACTTCTGGGTACAAGGGCATACATAACAACGGAAGAGATCAAAAGCATAATGCAATAATTCAAACAGAAAGCACCAGACCCCTCAGGAATAACTAGAATTAAACTTACCAAGGCACCTAAAATAATCATCAGAGCAATCAAGAATATTTTTAACGCGTGCCTAAACACCGGTTACTTCCCTGATAGATATAAACTAGCGGAAATGATATTCGTCCTTAAGCCAGGAGAACCACCAATCCACCTCGGCAGTTACCGGCCAATATCGCTATTGAACTTAATGTGCAAAGTCTTCGAGAAAATCCTTAACAGAAGACTAAAAGAATATCTTAAAGAAAATAACCTTTATAATGATTATTATTTCTGATTCAGACACCACAATGGTGTTTATGGGTCAGAGGAATGCAATAAAGATCTTAAATCTCCAGAAAAATAGCAATCTGGAGAGAATTCTCTGCGATTATGTCAGGACCAGAATTCGAATCGTAAGCTGGATTCCCACAGGGGGGGAGGGGCTGTCTCAGCCCCACGCTGTATTCAATATACACATTAGACCTACCACCACCAATAATGCCTGGTTGCCTAAACATAAATTCGCAGACGACATAAGCTAACTCGTCGTTACTCCGTACAGGGACGTACGCTTTCAGGCAAGGATATCAGCTTTAGAAATCTGTAACATCAACAACTAGGAAAGAGATTGGAAGATAAGGACAAACAGGAGGAAATTTACAATAATCTAAATCTCCAGGAACAAAACAGCTGAAATTTTAGTTGAAGATCAGAACTACAGATATCATAGTGAGGGCAAAGTGCTAAGACTCAAAATAACAACAAGAGGCTAAAAACAACATATAACGGATAGGAAGAACAAGGCGATTCCGATGCTTAACCTATTGTATAATCTAAGAGGGTTAGGCATTAAAACTAAAAGAAAAATCTATCTTGCACTAGGAAAAGAGGTACTACTATACCCGACAATCCCTATCAACGGAGAAACAAGGACCATAAAATTGGAACTCCAGAGAATACAAAATAAAGCTCTCTACCTAATCAGCAACACACGTAGGAGAGAGAGAGAAGAAGACTACAGGATCTACACCAAGAAGCCGGATTAGAAACGCTCAATATCAACATCTGGAACAGAGCGAAGAACATATGGAGGAAGATAGACGATCTACCTCCGATACGAGTATTTGCAGAGCACACAAACACCAGAGCTGCAGTCCCCTTTAACACTCGATTTCCCAGCGGCAGACAACAGCTGAGAATCGAGGAGGCTTCCCTGTTTACTTAGGTAAAAATTCAAAAAGAGAGAAGGAAAAAGTATAACAATAAAGATATTTACCCGACTATATTCAAACCCAACCAACGAAATAACCAACCAAGGCACCAGATTGATACCCTAATAAGACAACCGAATTTAAACAACCTAAATAGGAAGAAACAACCGACTAAGAAGACAACACAGATCAAAGGTGTATGCAGAAATAATGCAAATAAAATTAACTAAAAGTGTAATAAATGAACAATATTAAATAGTTAAAAAAAAATGATATTGAAGTGAAAGTTAAGGGTAAAACAGAAATAAAACGAACATAGTAAACTAAAAGTGTAATAAGTGAACTATAGTATAAAAAAGTTTAACAAAAATGAGAGTGAAGTGGAAGTTAATAGAAAAACAAGTGAAACTAAAGTGAAAAAGTGATAACAACAAGAGAAAGTGAAACAAAGTAAGGAAAATAAAAACAAGTAACATAACAATACATAAACAAGGAGCAGAGCTAAGAAAACTCAAAACAGCATAAATGCTACAATAAACACATGAATGAAAGATGAAAAGAATAGGGGAACAGAGATTAGGAGGTCCTCCCGCTTCTGTATGAAGAACATAGGTTATAGGTCTGAGGAAGGAAGTAAGCATGATGAATGATGAGTAAATGCATGATAGTGGTTCGGAATCTACGTTAATCAGCAGGTTTCCCTTGTTCCTCGGTCAAGGGTATTCCACCCTTTCCACCTTTGACTACTGAGGTTGCTCAATCTGCCTCCTCACCAATCTGTGCTATTTTAACTTAAAACTTTCCGTCTCCCACAGCTATAAATCCTCTTCTAAAGCTTGTTCCGGACTTCCCATTAAGCACTTCACTATCGGTTCACTTGAACTGAGAGTCAGAGGCGTGGGGAGTTCCTCCAGGAGCAAGTCGGACGCGGGCCTCGTCCTCTTATGTACCCCTCCCCCCCAGGATCGTGGGAGTGGTACAGAGGGGAGGAGTAAGCGCGAGCCGTACCTTTTCTCCCCAAATAGATATATATATATATATATATATATATATATATATATATATATATATATATAGTTCTCTCCCTTGCCAGAGAACTAGATCGGAGCGACAAATAGTCAGATGATGATTATGTTCAAAGTTTTTAGTAGTAGATAGATAGTGATAGAAATACTTCGGTGAAAACACACCGTTGATATTTTGCCCTGGTGATTGGGGCATCTCTTGCATTTTTGTTTTGCTATGTTCTTCTCACTCTTTTGTATCTTTATGCTTTAATAATTCTTGCTTTTTGATAAACTCTTTTTATATATATATTCTTTTGTTCATTTATATTTGTCTTTTTTTCTTTTTCTTTTTTACTTTATGTATACACACATATATATACATTTTTTTTTACATCTATATTTATTCTAACTTTTAAACTTTCATACAAATTTTAACATATATATTTGATCTAACTTTAAACTTTCATACAAATTTTTACATATTTTCTAACTTTTATACTTTCATACAAATTTTGACTTATATATTTGTTCTAACTTTAAACTTTCATATATATATTTTACATAGTTTTTCTAACCTTTATACTTTCATACAAATTCATACATACACAATCTGTCTATTTTTTAATTCAAAATAAACATTTACGTATCCGCTTTATTTACTTAAAATAAACATATTTTAAATAATTATATATTTTTGAGGTGTTCAAGCCTTTATATTTTAGTTGTAGCTGAATTAATACATTTTAAGTACCTATTGAAAAATTTTTTCAACATAAGTGATTTAAGTAATTTAAGACAGATTAAGGATTTAGGTCATAAGTTGGAATTTTTAGGTGCTTTTTTCATAATTACGGTCTTTCTTTATGAACTTTGGGTCAAACAATACATAAAAGGATAGTCTATTTAAACCGTTCTGTCAATTCCTCAACAGCAGTTCGCCTGCCCCTTGTGAAGTTGGTCTGTCGTGTGATTTTCCGTTTTAGTCTTGTCATGCTAATGTCTAAGTCCAGGTCCAGACTTGGCAGTATTTCAGTTTCTACTTTGTCCCATGTCTTCTTTGCTTGTGATTGTACTAAAGTGTTGATTTGTTCTAGTCCAGCTCTTCTGTGCAGTGTTGTCTGTGGTATGCATTACCGTCTTCTTGTGTGGTTAATAATCAAGGAGGCTTTATTCCGTACCCTCTGTATAGATCTCAGCGTCTTGATCTCTGAGGTTTGGGTGATTATCGCTGGGTATATAAGCTTTGGTCTAACGTGGTAAGGGTTGAGTTTCCTTAAGTTTCTCCTGCTCAGTTTGGAGAAGCAGGACAGTTTCACTAATTCCACCAGTGCTAAGTTGATCCGGTTTACAACGTGATGCTTATAAAACCCGGAGGGTAAGTTTGAGTCCCAGCACTGTGCCCTCCAGAGAGTAGTAGTCGTTTCGATCGCCAACATAAATGTCGTCGTGTATCGTGCGGTTTATGGGGATAATGACGAACTTTTGGACGTTCGTCTTTATTTCCGCCTCGGCCTCTCAAGCTTGCACTAAGTCGTTATGGTAAGTGCTCAGTAGAATTTGCATGATATCATCTGCGTATTGCAGATACATCGCGATATCCTTGATTAGTAATGGAAGGTCTATCGTAAAGATGCTATACACTAGAGGGCTGAGGCAGCTACCTTGAGGGAAACCAGCCTCAAGACTAAATCCCGGTCCCCTGTGGTCATTAATTCGTATCTGCGCTCTTATTTTGATCACATAATGGCAGAGGATCTTTTCAATGACTGAGTTTAGCCAAAGGTTTACGATCTTAAACTGCAGACCCCTCAGTCAAACCTTGGCAAAGACCTTCTGTACGTCTCTGAGGACTACGTCTGCGTACTTTCCTTCCGCCCTGGATTTTGCTAGCTTTTCTGAGAGGAGTGCGAGCGTAGTGTCGGTTCCTCTTCCTCTGCGGAATCCGTGCTGTTAGTAATTAAGCGCAACGTTCTCGGCTAGCTGGTTTTGTAGCCTGTCGGCTACGATATTTTCAAAGATCTTGCCTATGAATTCCAAGAGGGAGATTGGCCTATAGATTAGAAGCTGATCGGGAGGTCTGCTTCCCTTCGGGATGAATATAACCTTGGCAAGTTTAAACGCATCGGGGAAGTAGCCGTTGTTCATCGCTGCGTTCATTAGGTTCAGCATTCCCTGATGTACTTGCGGTGGAGCGTTGGTTATATTCGCTTTTGTTATTCCCGACCAGCCTGGAGCTTTTTCTTTAAAGGTTTTTATGGCATAAGCGAGTTTCTGCATTGTTATTTCCCTTCCATGACACATCATCTCCCTTTCTTCGGAGACATGAGGATACGGGTAGGTCCGCTCAATAACATCATTCAGCTCGTCGATGATGTTACCCTCAAACTCTAAGTCGAAGTCTTCGTTGTCGTCTGGTGTTTTTGAGAAGACTACTTGCCTATGAATTCCAGGAGGGAGATTGGCCTAAAGATTAGAAGCTGGTCGGGAGGTCTGCTTCTCTTCGGGATGAACGTAACCTTGGCAAGTTTAAACGCATCGGGGAAGTAGCCGTTGTTCATCGCTGCGTTCATTAGGTTCAGCATTCCCTGATGTACTTGCGGTGGAGCGGTGGTTATATTCGCTTTTGTTATTCACGGCCAACCTGGAGCTTTTACTTTGATGGGTTTTATAGCATCAGCGAGTTCCTGCATTGTTATTGCCCTTCCGTGACACATCATCTCCCTTTCTTCGGAGACGTGAGGATACGGGTAGGTCCGCTCAATAACATCATTCAGCTCGTCGATGATCTTACACTCAAATTCTAAGTCGAAGTCTTAGTTGTCGTCTGGTATTATTGAGAAGACTACTCTCCAGTGCTCCCTGCACCGTTCTATTTTTCCTCAATGTATGACTCGTCCTCCTTGATTCATGTTTTTTCCCTTATATTTGTGCCCCTGAGTCTCTTTATCTGTCTTCAGAATTTATTGAGATTGTCTTCGTCCTCAATGTTGTCAATTAGCTGTTCCCATATCTTCGTCTGTTTTTCACTGATTATTCGAGTTAGCCTAGCTTCGAGGCGGCGCATGCCGGCCACTAATTCATTGCACGTTCCCGTGTGTCTCAACCGATCATAAAGTTCCTTATGTTACCTTGCTATATTTCTCATCTCGTTTGTCCATCTTGGCTGGGGGAGCGTTCTGTGAGATGTTGTGACGTTCTTCCTGTCTGCCTTGATGATTGAATTTGTCAATAGCTCTAGCTCTTCGTCTATTTCTTCGAGTATTGCCTCCTTCGATGAGAGTTGGGATCGCTATCGCTATAAAGGATTCATCAAGCTCAGGTAGGTGTTTGAACTTGAGGTCTTTCTTTATCGCGATCGCCACCCCGTCATATCTTTTCTGGGAGCAGTTTTTTGTTAATGTCGTGTAGTTTGGAATTTTCATTTTCTGTGTTCTTGTGTCGAGTCCATGTTCACTGATAAGAATGATGTCTGGGTCTGTCTCCCTAAAGATATAAACAGTGTTTTTTCCTCTCCATCCGTTAACGTTCAGTGTCATTATCATTAGTCTGTTGTTTGTCCTTTCCATGTTAGTGTCTGTCGGTTGTCCTGTCTGTTAGGGTTTATTTCTTGTCCTTCCTTATCCTTTCACACTGTATTTTCTTGTAATCTTGCGAGGTCCGAGTTTCGCACTATTCTTCGTTGAGTTTAATATCGCAAAGTATTACTGCATCTTTCAACTTTTTTGCGTCTACGTCGGCATCAATCTCCCATTTGTACCTGCCGGATCTGATTCCTTCGAGGAGACTTTTTGATGTTACCTTTCTTGGGAACGGGGTATCTTCGCTGGCGTAGATCTTGAGATTGATATCGTTTCCGTCTATTTTTGTCTTCATGTTCTTTGATTTTCGTTGTTTTTTAGGGGTTTCTCTCTCAACCTCTGAACCTTCGGATTCGATTTATGTGGTCGTCTCCTTCAGGTTTCTTTTTTGTTCTTCCATTTATCTTTTCTTTTGGGCTACGATGCGTGGGTCCTGTCTTTTTGTTGGTTGTGTCGCATCTGTCTTTTCTTCCGTTGTCTTTTGTGCGCCTTTCTCTTGGTCGTTAAGGGGTACCGTCGGGGCGTACATCATTTGAAGGATCTCGTCATATGCTGGGTTTTTTGGGAAGACCATGGAGCTTTTCCCATTGCTTATAGCATGGCGTTTAGTTCATCTTCGAACTACCCTGGTCTTATAAGATTCGGCGCGTGCGCGTACATTATGCAGGTCAATATCTTAATCGGCATCTCCTTTCGTATTCTTTAATGGCTGCCTTCGCGACCTGTGTGTATGTGGCGTTTTTTCTTGTCACTTCTGCCTCTAACTTCTCGTTAGTCTTTTGTCTTATAATTTCTTTTTTTAATGGGCATACCATGGCCATGGCCTGTGTCCCATCTTGCAATTAGCACATCTTTCCTGGGGGCTCTTGGACGTCCTCCAGTTATGTCCTAACTCACCGCATCGTGAGCATGTCTCCTGTTCCTCTTTGGTGTGGCTTTCCATTTTAAATCAGCGGAAGCACATTTGGACTGGGATGAAATCTTACCCTCTTAATTTGGTTGCTGCTTATTCTTACGTTAAACAGCTGGAACGCTACTTCATTTACCTTCTTTGTCATTGATGTTTTAGGAAATATTACTTTGAATACATGGTTATATTCGTTATTTTCTTTTCAGTTTTTTTAATTTCACAACCTCCGAGAATTTGGCCCAGCTGTGATTTCTCTCTATTTCAGTTTCTATTTCCTCCTTCCCGACAAATAGTCAGACAATCTGAGCCTTCCGATTTTATATGTTTCTTGTAGCGCGTAGTTTCCCCTTAAAAATTCCCGCGCCATGATTGGCTACAGTGTGGAAAGAGAGATTACAGGCTTCTTTCTAAAGAGTGGCAGCACATATATAAGGTGTTTCATATAGCTTTGGAGCACAGAGCTCATTCCTAAAGTGTAGGTGCAGAAATTTCATTATTTTCATATAGTGTAGGTTCTTATATTTCAGTTTTGCACCTAAGTTGTTAAAGCACAAATTGCACGCATTTTTTCTGCAGTGTGGATCACAAATTTTAAGTTTATTCATACAGTGTAGGAGCAAGGCTAACAAGCTTGTTCTACTCTGAGGTAATTCCGATTGCAAACTTGTTTCTGCATTGTTCCAACCTTGTGAGATCAGAAAATATAAGGTTGCTAGTACCATGAGGGATTACAGATTGCAAGCTTGTTCCTATAGTGTGAGGTGACAGAATTATGCTTGTTCCCACATTTCATTGATTAATTGCTTATTCCTCAAGAGTGAGAGCACAAAACAATTGTTCTTTTATACAGTGTGGTAGGAGAGCCTACATTATAGTTCCTGAATTTTAGGAGAAAAGATTATCAGCTTACCATTACAGTGTAGGAAAATACATTATGAGGATGTTTATACAGTCTTATACCACTGATTTTATAGTTTTTCTTGCAATATGCGAAAAAATATAGCAAGCTTCTTCGTAAAATGCTTGAGAACAGATTTTAAGCTTGTTCTTAGATTTTGGAAGCACTGTGTTGCATGCTTGTTCCTACAGAGTGAGAGGATCAATTATATGTTTTTTCCTTCCGTGTTGGAGGAAAAATTGTAACTTTGTTACCAGACACTGGGAACACAGATTATAACGTTGTTCCTAAAGTGAGGGAGCAAAGAGTTTGTTCCTTTTGTGTGGGAGCTTAGTTTACCTCTTTTTTCCTCAGAGATTATGAAATATTTTTATTAGGTCTCGGACAGAGATCGTAAGCATATTCCTACAGTGGGGGAAAACTAATTTCAAGTTTGTTCCCACAGTGTGGGCACACAGATTAGAAGCTTCTCCCTATAGAGGGATAACAGATTAATTGCTTGTCACTTTAGTGTGAAAGTTTCCTAATTGAGTTAGGACTTTCTGGCAAACCATATAAATAGATCCCAATGCTGGAATTTACCATATTTTAAGTAATTTAATTAATTCTTCTTTTGTTTTCTCTGTTTGTCCTTCTTAGTTCCTAACCTCTTTATTCTTATGGTTTTGCCTTTTCTTTTACTTGGTTTTCCCCAACTTCATCACATTTGCACATGTCTCTCCTAAACTATTTCCTAGATAGTTACCCTCGTTGTTTTTCACTTTTTACCTTTTAATAATAGTAACAACATCAATCTTCACAATCCTTGATAATGACATGTATGCATGTTATTATTGTATACCAGTTTATTTTTTTACATATAGTATAAATTCTATTGTTGGTGAAAATAATAACCTCTGTATAAGTCAATAAATAGTTGTAATATTACGTTGGCCCGAAAGCCCTGACTCACTTAGGAAGCGAAAAGAAAACAACAAAATTTTATAGAGCAACACCAACACTTATTCGTAAAAATAAACTCCATCTTTCTCTACGATCATCCGAATCACTCCCAGATCCCAGTCAGCTTTGAATAAAAAAACTGTAAACAAGCTTCCGCTTCCTATGTGGGTTAGGACTTTCTGGAAAGCCGTATAAATAGATCCCAATGCTGGAAAATTACCATATTTTAAGTAATTTAATAAATTTTTCTTTAAATTTCCTTTATTTTTAATGTATATGCAATTGATATATATATATATATATATATATATATATATATATATATATATATATATATATATATATATATATATATATATATATATATATATATATATATATATATATATATATATATATATATATATGCAATGAAATGTCCCACAGGAAAAAAATAAAAAGGTTTTTCCAAGTACTTTCGAACTTTATTAAGTTCCTTATCAAAGATAACTACAAGAAATAATATTATATTAGAGGTATATATTCGAAAGAAAAGTATGAAAGACCGCCTCAAAAATAAGAAATCACCAATGAGGAAGAGGGAGGGGGGAAGGTAAAAAACACATAAGAAATTACAAGAAGCAGGTAGTCAGGTCAAACTGAGAAGACGAAAGGGTAACAGATTAAAAGAAATGGAGATAGCCTAACGAGGGAGATTATAAGAAACGAAGAGCAAATGGGGGGAAGAATACGATGTACAAAACAGAGCAGTGACAATTAAAAAATAAAAAAATAATACTAAAAAATAAAAATAAAATAGGGGCCACATAACTGAAGAATGTATATAAAAAACTAGGAACGAAAGACAAAACTAATTTCTTTGAGTATTAATCTTTTAATTATAGCATCTATTTTATATAAGCCAGGGGAAAGGTTAAAATTATCACATTGGCTTATAAAAGCACATTCAATGATATTCCTTTTTATAGGGTCATTGGAACGATAAATAAATTTGGCCGAGTTCCAGTTAATTAGATGGTCCTTATCTGACCTTATTTGACATTACTACCTGCTTCTGGTAATTCTTAATGTGTTTCTTTACCTTCCCCCTTCCGTCTTCCTCATTGGTGATTTCTTGTTTTTGAGGCGGTCTTTCATACTTTTCTTTCGTATATATACCTCTAATATAATATTATTTCTTGTAGTTATCCTTGATAAGGAACTTAATAAAGTTCGAAAGTACTTGGAAACACCTTTTCATTTTTTCCTGCTGGACGTTGCATTCATTTGCTACCCTGACGTGATACTTTGTGAACTTTTCATTTCATATATATATATATATATATATATATATATATATATATGAATCCATTAAACCACATTGAAAGAGAAAACGGAATAATTTTTCCTTGCAGTAATATTTTTATTACCTTTTTTCGAAAAAATCCGTGCAGGGAAGCGATTCGAACCAGGCACACTGAGGCAGCCAGCACCGCTTTGATCACAGTTAAAAGTATGCCGTTAGTACACTATGCTACGAAGAGAACCAAAAATATTCTCTGAATAGAATAGCTTTAAAGGAACACTTTCGAAAGCTCGAACGGAGACTATGAAAGAAAATAGAAAATTAATTGCGAATTCAAAGAATAAATAAGGAATAGATAACGCGTGGCAGATATACAACGGAATACTTTTAACTTAGATCAAAGCGGTGCTCGCTGCCTCAGTGTGCCTGGTTCGAATCGCTTCCCTGCACGGATTTTTTCGAAAAAAGGTAATAAAAATATTACTGCAAGGAAAAATTATTCCGTTTTCTCTTTCAATGTGGTTTAATGGATTCATTTTCATCATTCTCTCGTGCTACTTTGAGAGACATATACACATATATATATATATATATATATATATATATATATATATATATATATATACTATTATATTGTCAAGAAAAGTTTTTTGCGGAGAATATAGAAGAGAACAAAATATAGTTCCAATAAAATTTCAACAAATTATCCCAAGGTTCCTGCTTTGAATTTCCCAAGCGTCCTTCCTTAATAATGCTGCGCTATCTATTAATCAAGGCAATTTCATCTCCATTATAATTCCGTTCATAAATCAGAACAAATAGAGACCAAATTTACGAACGTGACCCTTTATTTCTCATCCCGCATTTTTTAACTCCTAGAGGCGTAATTGGAATAAGGAATAAAGGCCGTATGACTTTTCTTTATTATGTTTTCAGAAGTAAAAGGAACAATAAACTTTAAGAGCACCTGCTATGATGGAATTATGTGGTCGGCCATAATGAGCTGGAATCTATGATTATATCGAGGCAATACCTCCCTCTCTTCTAATTTATACCAGCACCTTCAAAACCAGTAATTTCGTCCTCACTGAGGTTGTTTTTATTATTATATTTATATTGATCTTATAATTTATTAAAATACTCTGTTCGTTATAAGAACATAAGAACATAAGAAAAGAAGGAGACTGCAAAAGACCATTCATGGCCTACACTTGGCAGCTCCTGTTTTTTAGTTATAGAGTTCTTGTTATTAGTACTCGCTTTACAAATGACGTAATATTTTGTAATCGTTGAAGTTATGTGTTTTTATTAAGATGATTTCAACTAAATAGATCAATGTAAACCTAAGTGTACTATGAAGCCGCCATTACTAATAAAGAAAAGAGAGACGGAGGGAATTGCTTTGAAACAACCATAAATTTCATGTCATTATATCCTACCACATAATTCCATTACAGCAGAAGCTCCTAAAATTTATCATTCATTATAATTCACACAACTTAATAAAGCCTGGGTAATTCGGCTTACTATACATACTAGTGTTATATTCCACTTCTTTCAAAGAGAGTACAATTTTTTACTCGTTAAATTGTATATCAGAAATTTGAATAATCTTAACATTATTGGTTCATCTAGCAACCTATAAAATGATATATAGGTTATAAGACACTTGATATCTGACTCAACTAATGTTTAAATCTATTTGCCAAGAGGAAATAGATATGTTAAACTTTATAGCCGAATATCTTTTCAATTTTATATCACAATCAACTCAATTCGCACCTAGCAAAAATAGTTAGCCACAAAACTTAGACGCCATGAATCCCACATGATAATCCCCATTGTCGTCCCTCTATCATTCACATTAAACCCTCCACAAATATCTTTTGCTTTATGTTCAAGAGCAAACATCGGAAATTTGTCAATTAGTTTAACCACGGCCATTTGGCGATGCATGTCATTTGATTTCAGAGAGGTTAATAAACTTATTTTCTCGTTACGTCATCGATAAGCTTCGATTCTATCGGTATTCCAAATGATATTATGCATTTGCCTGACGCAATTGACAGCGTCACCAATGTAATTTACTTTAACTCTAAAATATAAGCTTTATGATGGAACCTGAAGGAACGTGGAGGGCAAATCTTTAAGGATCGAAATGAAATACATGGTAAAATTGTAGAAATGTATCCCAATCAGTATTGTAGTATTGTTTCTAAATAGCTCACAGCTCATTTTTAACTACAATTTAATATTCGCTGCTTTAAAATTTGCTGCAAATTCTAATTTGCAGCAAATTAGCCAATTTTAAAGTTTGCTGGTTTCAGTCCTTCTATCAAGCTACATATGTTGCTTCTCAGGTGGACGTCAGCCTCCCTTAGTATATAGTGTCAGCTCAAAAAGAATCTGGACGTAGATTCGAACTGCCGACTCAGCGATTGGCGGGCAAAGGCGCTAATCACTATACTAGCCGGGAGGCCCAAGAGAGATGATCCCGTTCCCAGTGGTTAGACAGTTTGGACGAAAGAACAGAACTTAGAAATAATGGAACAATTGGAGGAAAAAGGAAACTTTCATCAGTGTGAAAGAGTTTGTAACAGAGAAAAACAGGTTCACTATGAAGAAACAATTTGGAGTAAAATGAGCACGTTCACCATAAATAAGAGCACGTTCACAATGATGAATCAATGTGGAAGAAAGAAGAGCAAGTTGACCTTCATGGAGTAATTTTGAAGAAAGAAGACTTCGTTCATCAATATAAAACATTTTTTAAAAAAGATTCTCGTAAATACAAATGAAATAGCTTGGAATAGACAAGATCAGGTTTTTACCATGATGAAACAATTTTGAAGAAAGAACAGCAATATAATCCCTGATGGAATAATTTGGAATAAAAAAAAGAAAGTTCTCTGATAAAATGATAGCGAGAGAGAAAAAGATAGAAGGTAAGAGAGATGGAGTGATAGGGGTAGGATAGAGATAAAAGAGCGCAAGGAGGTAGAGGGCGAGAGATTTGATGAAGGAGAGAATGAGTGAGGGAAAGAGGGGAGTCTGAGAGGGAGGAGAGAAAGAGAGAGACATATAAAGAGAGATTATATCGAAACGCCGATAGCAACAAATCTCATGATCTTTACTATGCTATTAGAAGGATTATGAATTAATTAGGTGTATGTAATAGTGGATTGAAGAGAAAAAGGCAAAGTAAAGCCAAAGTAAGGAAATTTTCCACAAAAGCAGAAAACCACTTTATAAGTTATTATTTTCTAGCCTGATTTATATAGTCGCGTGCGACTCTATATCTCACTAAGTCGGTCGGTTGGTCCCCTTTATTTGAGTAGAGGTGGTGATCACGCGTATACTAATTTCTTATGAAATAAAAAAAATTGATTTGTATATATTTGTTTATAGACTGTCCTCATAGTTCTTTGTTCTCAAGTGAGGAATCAAATTGGTCATTCGATATTGGACTCGCTCTAATCTTTCTGTCTCACTCCAAATGTGGTGACCCAAATTGTCCACAATATTCCAATTGTGGGCTCACAATTGCCTTGTACAGGATTGGAATACATCTTTTAGACTTCTATTGAAATGTACGACCTATGAGAACGAGTATCCTATTTGCCGTTTTAACTGCCTCCTTGCATCGTTTACTTGATTTAAGGTCGCTGGAACATTTACACCAAGATCTTTTTCCATTTTGACATTAGGTATGTCAGTCGGTTCCGCCCAGTTTGTAATTGGTTCTCACCTTGCTTTTACCAATGTAGATGGAGCTGCATTTGACGACGTTAAAATTCATTTGCCATTTGCTCGCCCATTCTGCCAAATGTTTAGCTCTTCTTGAACCAGTGCACGCTCTTCGGATGTTTTTGCCCAGCCACCGATTTTGGTATAATCTGCAAACATGGATAGCTTGTTCATTATTCCGATGTCGATGTCGTTAATGTAAGTACTTGTCCAATAAGTGATTCTTGAGGCATGTCGCTTCTTACTGGAATATAGGTGGAGGAGCTGCCACAAATTACTACTCTTTGACTTCCTTTACTAAGCTAGTTTTGAATCTATTTAACATCGTACCCTCCTATCCCATGAGCTATAATTTTGCCAATCAAACGTTTGTGTAGCACTTGTCAAATGCCTTCTGAAAATTGAAATATACAATATTGGCAGCTCGGTCTTCCTCATATACTTTGAATATGTCGTGAAAAGAAATCAAGTAAGTTTGTGAAACATGATTGTTTTAGACGAAATCCATGCAGGAAATCTTTTATAAGGCTTTTTGTTTTGGGGTAATTCACAATTTTGTCTCTTAGTATTATTTTGAATAGTTTTTCAATTCTTTAGGTTAAACTACTTGGGTGGTAGTCTTCGACAGGGCAGCGGTCTCCCGTTTTGAATTTTAGGGAAACATTTGCTATTTTCCACTCCTCGTTTGGTACAACATTCGTTTTAAACTTTAATTGGATATATGTGTTAGGGAAACAATGATTGTTTCGTGTATTTAATATAAAATACGAGAGTGAATACCGTCTAAACTAGAGAACTATTTACGTTAATTGATTTCAGGCCTTATCTGACTAAGTTTTTTGAGTCATTCAGAGGTTTTTCAGTGGTCGAACAAATCCCCTGTAACTGGAATGTTGGGCTCATCTTTTGCAGTAAACACAGAAGCAAAAATATTATTCATTATTTGGGCAATCTCCTCATTATCATTCACAGTGTCGTTATCTTCTGAGAGGAGCGGGCCAATCAATATATGGGTAGTAGTCTGTTTATTACTCACATAGCTGAAGAATAGCTTAGGATTGGTTTTTACTTGCTGTGCGATAGATTCTTCTAAGTTTTTTGGGGGGTTTATCACCTTCTTGATTTCTTTTCTTAACTTTTTAAAGTTAATTTTATCTAAGGTTAATTTTTTCTCCAAAATCTACTGTATGCTTTCATTTTTCGTCCAAGAGCCTTTGGAATTTCTCTGTTGTATCTTGAGCATTTTGTCTTAATTATAGACAATATAGCATTCCAACTTTCTTGGAGATTGTCGTTGGTAGTTAGGTGTGACCAATCCTGATTTTGTAATTCGTTAACTATTAGTTCCCAATTGGCGGTTGCGAAATCCGATATGAGATGGAAAAGAGTGGGTGAAGGGGAAATATGGTGAGAGATGGAGAGATATGGAGGAGAAGAGGAGGAAGGTGGATATATTTATAATATATATATATAGAAAGTGTGCTTGGTAATTGGTCGCCGTTGGCCACTGAATTGAATTCCCAGAATCCGTTTTTGTGTGCCATCGGCTCTCTCTTTTTCGTATCGCAGAAGACTCAGTTTCTCATCGGCTGTGAAGGAAACCTCATTCTAAAAGTTCTGATCTCAAAAGAACCGCTATTTTGCTCCTGAGATCCAGGACTAACATTTACACTCATCCCATCAATCTAATAAGTTCCATAGCCTGGGACAATGGAGTGTCAGAGCTGCTAATTATGCCGTTATTGCATTTGCTGATCCATTACATATCATGCAATATCAAAAAGGGCAAGTTTCTGTCACAAAAGATAAAGTACAAGCTGGTCGTACGCGCTGCAAACTTGTGAACAAACGGAAGCGTCTAAATCAAGACTGGCATGTATTGGTTCTTCTCAGACTAGAAGAATTTTTGTCATGAACAGGTAGTGAATTATTAAAACAACCCCTACCTTACTGTTTCCCTCTAAGGTGCTCTGAGAGTCCTGGAAACCATTTACTGCCCTTATTATGGTGATTGGCACTCACGAGTGACACGATATGCACCCATTTATCTTCAAGGATGGTAACATCACATGTCTGGTGGAGATGGTGTTGTGCGGAGCAACGAGGTTGCCATTAAAAGGTCGTATGTGTGGCAGCAAGTATCTACACCGTGCCATAAAAATATTAGAAGTAACTCTTGAATCAAACAATATCTTCGACCAACTAGTCCGAACATCTGACCTCCCAACTCCCCATACAGCAAACTCATGGGCTATTTTATTTGTGGCGTGGCTGAGAGAGAGAGAGCGAGCGAGAGAGAGTTAGAGAGAGTGAGAGAGAGCGAGAGAGAGTTATGGAGAGAGAGAGCGAGAGAGAGAGAGAGAAAGAGAGAGAGAGAGAGAGAGAGAGAGAGAGAGAGAGAGAGAGAGAGAGAGAGAGAGAGAGAAAGAGCAACGAGTCCCCGTGCACTAGCAAGGTGGATCTTAGATCTAGGATGACAACAGTTTTCACATTGTTAAACAGGCGGACCTTTGAGGAGTCCGGCCGCAAGTTCCGACGCCACTTGGAGGTTGTGGTTGGAGCCGATGGCAATTTCATTGAATAAAATGAATAGTACAATCCTTCGAACCTTCAGGTTCCTACGCCACTTTCAATGAATAGAATGAATATTACAATCCTTCAAGTCTTTAACATGTAACTATGTGTTGATATGTCCGTATAAATGAACACTTAATTTCGTTTCTATTGAAGTTAGGAAAAAAATTACCTACCACATCATATATATATATATATATATATATATATATATATATATATATATATATATATATATATATAATACTTAGCTAAAATTATAAAGTAACCCTTATAGATTTTAAATTTATCATATGGTAATATGTATTTGGCTGGTAGAATATTTTGTTATTATGTTTGGTATGTTTTCCTACATCTCAATTTTAGCTTAATTTTATAACTATTGTATATTCACTATCTTTCTTAAATAAGAAAAATGACTAAAACAAAAGAACTCAGAAGCACAGAGAGAAAAAACTTTATTATCTATTTCTAAGAGTTATCACAAGTCTAAAGTACTAAAAAATTAAAATACTAAAGTTATATTGTCCAAACCATTATGAAACCATTTTAAGAGACCAAGAATTTTGTATCTAGAAAGACAACAGTTTGAAAGCATCCTGCAACAACTCGAGAACACAGATATCTCTGTTTTTTTGGTTTCACTTGGGAAACGTAAGAAAACAACATTTGAACATAATGTAAATTCAATTAAGACTAAAGTAAAAAAAAATCCCAGCAAAACACTTAGGATACAAAGATCATCCGTGAAATATATACAAAGAGAGAACGATGTCGTTGATATCTGAGGCCAACAGAAAATTACGGCTTCAATGTGCCAAAGATCACAAAAATTGGATACATAAACAATGGTCCAGGACTATTTTAGTGTTCTTTTGTGGAATTTCTTTAATTCCATTTAAAATTATTTGAAATTAAAATTATTGAAAATTTAACTTTTGTAGCAATTTTGCAGATTTTCAGCACTTGTTGGTTAGCTTTGTAAGACGAAGATTTGGTGAGATATTTCATCCAACTTTGTGTAATACCAACTGTGAAGAAACGAGGTATGTAGGGGTTAGAAACTCTTCATCAGGACCAGGGGAGATGTTTTTATGCCAAAAATGAATTCTATCAACCTGTACTACCAGATTGTTACAAGTTTTAGACCTATCAATCCAGAAACTGCTTCGCATAACACCAAGAAATCAAATTATGTTTCAGCAGGGCCATGTCCCATGCCCAACATTCAGCCACAGTAAGAATTAGTTCGGCCAAATTGGATCACTCCTATGAGGTGGCCAGCGCAAAGTCAATAATTAAATCCAAATGAAGACTTGTGGGGAGTGCTTGGAAAGGAAAAATGAAGTATTACAAGTACAAATAAAAAGAATTGTATAAAAAATGGCAGACTGAGTTGTGTTCGACTGAGGCTGGCATGACAAACTCAATGCCGAAACTGGTCTTAAGATAATAAACTACTACGCTCCTCCACAGTGGTTTTATTTCCATATTTCGAATCTGTCATCGGATTTAACAATTGTTCTGATATATATATATATACGAGTATATGTATATATATATAAATATATATATATATATATATATATATATATATATATATATATATATATATATATATATATATATATATATATATCGATGAGGATTGCTTCTAGAGAGCCTGAATTTAATGTTTAACAGAAATCCCAAAACAACATTTCGACCACAATACGGTCATCTTCTTAGGCCTAAAATACAAATAAACCAAACAAAATATTTTGCACTATTAAGAGAGCACACTGCTAAATGTACATCTAGAACTTTACCAGCTAGTATTAGCTTTCAATTGCAAATTTAGAAATGGGGCTCAATTTTCCTTTAAAGAGACTAAGGTAGGATTTTAAATATTTAAATTAGTTAGCGAGTGTATAATTGCTAAAATCTATTAAGGTAGAAGCGCTTGGATTGATGAATCGAATGAAAATACAAAACTGTTTTAAAATGAATTTTAAACGATTTTTGAGGCAAAAATTGGCAACAACCTAATATACAAAGTCACAAAACTTGCCAACGAACGAGTTACGTAAAAAAAAGACGGCCGATTATTCGACTGCTACGCTATGCTGACAACTTACTGATATAGCATTTTTACTTGCTTAGTGATGGATTTTGAGCACTGCCTACATAGACAAACGCCTATCTGGAAGTTTTACGGTGAATCCCGCTTCAACCTTCGAAAAGAGAGCTATTTATTTTTTCGTCGAAGACTCATAATTCAATGAGGGCTTAAGCACCTCACTGCTCCCGTCCATCGCCCTGCATGCAAACCTACTCGGATGTCTGCCATTCATTGATTTCGTCTTAACTATGCCGGCCACTTGGACTGACATAATTAAGGGCTTATGTGAAAACTGGTTTGAGGCCTAGCCCACAGCGGAAGCATAAGTTAGAAATTATCTCGATACAGGGGCATAACTGCGAGTCCCGGGCGGAGGAGAAATCCTCATCACCCGGGGGACCCGGCCAGAATCATAGAGGAAAGTACACCCGTCTCTATGTAGTTGGATGCAGTTATGGCGTATGTACCGGTGAAGGGGTGGCAAAAACTTAGCGGTCGTTGATTCGACCTCTATGAATCAAGTCCACCAAGCTCAACCCTCTGAGGTCCCTACTCGAGACTCACCCCATCATTCTGACAGGAAACGAGCCGGGGAACAACAAGAAAATGGACGGGGGCGTTTCCTACCATTTATTGGACTCGTACCCAAACCTACTTGTACCATACTTTACCTTCTTCACCACGTCATAACTTTCTTTTACACACCAAACACACAATAACTACACTTTGGTTACAAAAAAAAAGCCATCACAAGAGCACAACGTAGACTATGGAGGCCCTCACTAAGAGGGTCCAGCTAAGGACCATCCCCGGAAGGAAGACGCCCGCCAAGAAGAACCTATACGAAACCCTCTACATTTAATTGAAAGTGGCACTAGTGAAACTTATTGAAATTTCATCTGGATTCATCGCCATGTGTGCCGAGACCAAGGACGTTGACCAGCTTCTATCGGAAGAGGGAGCGAGGGTCCTAAGGAACACCGGCCTAGAAGCCAAAACCTATCCACAAGTGGCAGCGAATAGAAGCCTGATCTGCCGCAAAGTGGAGAGCTGGTTGGGTGAACATAAACTCGAGGAGCTCAAAGAAGAAATTACCAAGAGCAACCCATGGGCCAAAGTTCGCGAAATAATAAAATTTCGCGAACACACCCAGTCTTTAAAACAACTTTCTCTACGACAGACATGGCAAGGAAAGCCACAGAAAATGGAATACTGGTATTCAACATGAGAATACCAGGCGAAAACATCCAACAAGAGAAATTCAATAGCATACAAAGCACATACAAATGTGCTTTGTATGCTTTAAACTCGAAGAGCACACGACATCGACATGCCCAGATAAGAAAAAACTGTGGTGCAGCAAATGAGCCACAGAAGGTCACAGATTCGACAAATGTGAAAGCACCATAAAAAAATGCTTAAATTGCAAAGGGAAGCATAAGACCATGGCCCTGAACTGCCCCAACCGCCGCAAAATTATCAAAGGAAAGGAAGAAGAAGAGAGGAAAGCAAAAGAAATTACATATGCAAACGCCGCCAAGAAGAATGCAGAGGTAAAGCTTGCATCGGCACTTGCACAAATGAGTATCACCGGAGATTTGAGTGCAAAAATCTTAATCTGCCTAACCCACACAAATGTAGCAAATGCAGTATAACTTGGCTGCTACAAACAAGTACTTAACGCTCTCCTGAAGGCGAACAATCTCCCTTCAGTAATTAAGCCTGAAGAGCCAGAATGCTCTAAGGCATTCAAGGACTCAGTCAAAAAGAACAATAGCGTCAAATCTGGACTAGAGGAGATTATTGAAGCTCCCTCATCGGAGTATCCAAAGAAAAGGACGAAGAGGAAAAGGCTGAAAGTGAGGAGGGATCCACCTCTTCTGACAACGAAGATGTCTTCTGCAATCGTACACGAGCTACAAAGAGCAGGTCCAAAACCCCGAGTTGCCATCCGAAAAAGGAAAACCCTGGGCCGAGTAAAACCGCCCAGTCAGTCCCCAAGAAGAAGAAGGAGAAGAATAAGAAGAAACATAGGTAAAAACAACTCACCATGTTAGTGAACGAACTGAAGATAATGGAAATTAACACCAATGGCTAGACGACGAAAGAAATTCTTTACGGAAATGTATTCAGAGAAATTGATGCGGACATCATATTAATTTCAGAACACGGGATCGACAAGCGTAGAACATAAATGAAAATCTGGAGCTACGATGTGTTGATCACCAATAATTTGCAGAAGCGGTACAACGGAGCTGCTATTGCAATAAAGAAAGGGATTAAATACAAGCAGATACGAAACCTAGAAGAATCCTACCTCGCGATTGAGGTTGAATTCGACTTAGGAAAGTTGATCATTGCTACCGGGTATCAACCTCCAAGGAGAGATGTGTCACCAATTCACACTCTCACTAGCCTATTTGACAGAAGAGCCCCCACTATATTAATGGGGGATCTGAACGCCAGATGCCGAGAATCCGGTTACAGGACATATAACGGTATAGGAACAAGCCTGGACCTTGTGCTGGACAAAAATATTGCCCAGCGAATAAGCCCCTACTTCCCCAACTATGTCAGCACGAAGTGCCCCAAAACCAGACATCTGCCGGGTGAACCGTCAGCTGCCGTTCACTTACTACAAGGAACCAGTCTAGGTACCATGTAGTGACCATATAGAGATCCTAATCACTATCAACAGGAACACTATACAAGTTCCAGCTGTAGTCAGAAAGAACTACAAAAGGGCAGACTGGACACGGTACGCGCGCCTTCTCGAGGTCTACGATCAGCCCAACTTGGACGAGGCCTCTCTCGAAACGTTTGACAAGGTACTCGACGACCTCAATAACTTGTATTCCTAAATCCGAATATAGGACCATCTTTACCTACGACTGGACCAAATATATAAAGTAATTATACCGTGAGCTGAAGGTATTGTATGAACTCAACATTGTGAATGCATCAGTTCAATCAATGTAGCGAAGTAAAGAAGTCAAAGAAGAATTGAACCAATTGATCCTCGAACAGCAGAATAGAAGATGGGAGGACGCGATCGATAGCCTCAATCACGAAACGACTTCCAGAGAATTTTGGAGAAAGATCCGAAATCTCAAAGGATCGACTGGGAAGAAGAAGCATAAGATCGAGCTACAAATGAAGATGGAAACATCGAAACAGAAGAAGGACAAATTGAAGAGATATTCCGAAGTTATTGGGAAAAGATCTTCAGTATACCTGAATAGGAAAACGAAGACTATGACCTAGAGTTTGAAAGCAACATCATCAACAAGCTTAACGAACAAATACACACGACGCACCCTCACCACCGGGTGGATAGATAGCGCGACGGAGACGCCGAGATTACGGAAGAAGAACTACTCGGCGCGCTCTGCTCATTCCAACAAAAAGCCCCAGGACAATCGAAGCTTACAAAGCTTAACTTTGAAAAGGCACCAGCCAATGTCATCGAAGGGATGAGAAGAATATATAACGCCAGTATGAATACGGGATACTTTTCAGATGCTTATAAAACGACTAAGATGATTTTCTTGCCTAAGCACGGAAAGAAGAGCTATCGGCCAATTTCACTTCTAGAATTTAACGAGAAGCTCTTAGAGAAGATCCTCAACCTAAGACTGGTGTCTCACTTGGAGGAGAACTCACTCTACAACCCACACCAATTAGAGTTTGGAAGGAAGTGAAGTACGAAGATGGCGATTAACGTCATCACAAAAAAAGCTAGCCCAAGCAAAACGGAAAAAGAGTTACGTGGACATTGTTTGTCGGGATGTATCAAAGGCGTTTGATAAGGTGTGGCAACGGGGAATATAGTACAAGATCTTACACCTAGGCCTAAGTGTAAACTTAGAAAGGACTCTCTGTGACTATGTCATGGAGGGAGCGGCGTACATCAGTTTAGGGTGCACGGATGGACCAAAGGTTCCGCTCACTGCATGCCTCCCGCAGGGATGGGCGCAGGGCTGTCGCCCACTCTCTCCTTGATTTACACCGTGGATGTCCCAACCCCTGTAAGCCACACTTGCCTCAACATTCAATTCGCTGATGATTTCACCCAGATAATCACCTACCATGGAGGATTGCACCTTGGCAAGCTCGAATGACAGCAGCAGAAACTGAAAATCTTAACACCTACGAGGCCCGGTGGAAAATCCGTAGCAACCAGGAAAAGTTTAAAGTAGTCCCCAGAGGCAGGAGACTAATTTGTGACGTTAGGGTGGGGAAAAGACGATATCCCTACACTACGGAGTGCAATGTACTCGGAATGAAGATGACCTCATCAGGGTACAAGAAGTACGTCCAAGAACGAATCACCAAGGCACCAAGGCCACTGCTGCAGTCAAGACTCTATATAGGTTTAGAAATCTTCGTCAAAGCAACAAGAAAAAGATCTACAATGCACTTTTAAGATCGACGCTGCTATACCCCGCTTTCGCCCTCTCGTGTGTCTCGAAGACACAGAAGAGGGCACTACAATTGGTGCAGAATAAATGCACGTACCTAATTACAGGTACACGTAGAATAGAAAGAAGACAAGAAGAGCTACACCAGGAGGTGGCGTTAAGTCCCATTAACATTGTCATAGAAGAACGGACAAGGAATATGCTGGAAAAGGTTAATCGTGAATTGGACGATGAAATCGTCCAGATGATTGACCAAAATAGAAGAGCAATAGGTCGAGCCAGATTTCCAAGCTCCGTCAGGGTTTTAGCTGACGGAGCAGAAGTGCCGTTCTACGCATGATGATATAAACGTTTTTACCCCAAACCAAGAAAAAGCTAACCTTACTGTGAAACTTCATCGATTTCTACCAACTCATCGATGAAGACACAAACTTCCCGATGAAGACTGAAGCTTACCGAACAAGACCTTCACGAAGAAACAAGTAACACAAACTACACACATTACAAAATATAAGAAAAAATCAAAGACACTAAGCAAACATTAAAGTAATTAATAATGCAATTATCACCACAACAGCAAATGCGATCATCATATCCAAAGACATTTATTGATCTGAAGACAAATAGCTTGAACGCTATATTATATATGTATATATATAAACAGACTCAAAGACAACAAAGAAACTACAAAACAAAAATATTTGAAAGCGATAGGCCTGATCAACAAGCTCTAGCATCACTTTGCACCCTTCCTAACTTCTTTCTCTTTTCACCACTGGTCTACTTTCCGCTGTCTGTCCACACACCCATTCTCTATTCCCTACCTACATATACTCTTACACCATGTCGAAACGGGTTACGTGCTTTTCAGTCGGCCTGCAGCACGTAACCCGTTTGTTGTTGTATAGGTTTATTGTGCAATAGTGTACATTTATACATAATATAAAACAAATACAATAATAATATGATATAATAATATATAAATACACATAATAAAAGCGTACATATTACACAAAAAAGACGCCCACCAGTGTTGGTGTGCGGTAAGACGCGGCGGGGTGTCCCACGCGTCTCTTATCTGTTGCAAGTGGGTGGCGCCGGTCCTCA
This sequence comes from Ceratothoa steindachneri, assembly GCA_963969495.1. Classification (NCBI taxonomy): domain Eukaryota; kingdom Metazoa; phylum Arthropoda; class Malacostraca; order Isopoda; family Cymothoidae; genus Ceratothoa; species Ceratothoa steindachneri. The sequence continues at coordinate 119,270,990 of OZ018323.1, read as the reverse complement.
TCACCCATCGCCCGGCTGGGCGCGGGCAGCGATCAGCACGGAGGGGCTGCTGATCTCAGCCCCTCCAGCAGCTCGTTTGTTGGGGTGTGGCGGACCACCTGGGCGGCTCTTCCCTCTCGCACCTTCAGTAGGTCGCCTCTTACCGGGGGAGGGGCTGGTGCTCGCTCTGGCCTGAGGCGGGCGGTGTCTGGGCAGGAGAGGAAGTAGTGCACAAGTGAGCGCCGGGAGCGGCCGCTGGAGTGTTCGCACCTCTCTGCCACAAAGTCGGCGTGCAGCTCTCCCGCGTAGAGTATCCCAGCCTCACACGCTGTAGCAGCACGCCGTTCGCTCTGGACTGCTGAAAGGATGCGCTCAGTGGGCAATAGGCTGTGGCTGCAGCATACCACGCCGCTTGCCTCTTAGTTGCTTCCCATTTTTGTTGCTGCTGGTGGGCGTTGTAGGTGGCCCTGCATTTGGCCTGCACCTTGAGATGCTGCAGGCTGGGGCGCACGGTCCATGTAATGATGGGGCCGTGGGCGGCTCGCTTGGCAGCCTCGTCGGCAGCCTCGTTGCCACGCACGCTAACGTGGCTGGAAATCCAGTGGAGCCGGACACGCCTGCGCTGAGCTGCCAGGTTCTGCAGGGTGCACAGGATGGTGGTGGTGAGGTGGATGTTGTCCCTGGTGTGGGCGTGGGCGTGCTGCAGCGCCTGTAGTCCCGACTGAGAGTCCGTGTGTATCACCACAGTGGCCTCGAAGCGAAGCAGAGCGTGCTGGTGGGCGTGCAGGATTGCTACTAGCTCCGTCTGTAGGATGGAGCAGTAGTCTGATGTCCTCCATGCCTGCGTCAGGCCGCGCGTGACGAAGGCGGCGCTGGACCTCCCGCTGTGGGGTTCGACGGAGCCGTCGGAGAAGTAGACTGCGCTGCCTGGCTCCTCGGTGAGGCAGTTCGCTTTGCTGGCGGGCATCTGTGTGGCGGTGAAGTCGGCGGCGGGGGCTCCCATGGTGGTGGTGGAACGTAGGCGAGGTTGGAGGTGTCGGGGTCGGGTTACAGCCAAATCCTTGCCTGTTTGAGGGTGTTGGTTGCTAGGCTGACGCTTACGAGCCACCTGTTGTTACGCAGGCACTTGATGCCCTGTGCCACGGCCATTCGGAGTCTCCTCTGCAAAACACCCTCCACGTCGCGCTGGAGCACTCTAGCCACCTGACAGGCCACAATGCAATCCACCATGGCGGTGATAGGCATCAGGCTAGCCTCGCTCTGCATGACACAGGCACTGCACCACCTCGGTGCCCCCAACATGGTCCTCATGGCGGTGTTTTGCATCACCTCCAGGCGCTGTTGCTGCAGACCGGGGTAGCGCTACAAGGACCGGTGCGCTGTAGTCTACCGAGATCTTGAGCCCCAGCTCTTCGAACTTGGCAATAATGAGGTGAAGCGCTTCTTGAGCCCGCGCGAGCTTGTCGGCGCGCCCGGTGACGACGATGGCAAGGTCATCGGCGTAGCTGAGGAGGATGGTTTTTTCCCGATAGATGAGCGCCACCAGCTGCTCCATCAGCACGTTGAAGATTAACGGGCTGAGGATGCCGCCCTGGGGCGTCCCGTTCCCGAAGTTAAGGTAAGGAGACTTGTGACCCTAGAACTTTACACGGGCTCGGCGCTGGTAAAGGTAGTCCTGGAGCTAGCCGAGCAGTCTCCCTCGGATGCCCTTCCTCACAAAGGCGGCTAGTATGGCGCGTGGGATAGCCGTTCGAAAGCATTCTTGAGGTCAAGGAAGAATGAGATGGTGTGCTGGTTGTTGGCGTAAGCCAGGAGGGTGATAAGGCAGTCCGCAGTGCTCACTCCTCTGGTGTAGCCAAACACGTGGTGGTGATGGCTCCCCACGCTCCACTGTAGGCGACTCAGCACCATCCTCTCCGCTGTTTTTCTGGAGGGAGAATGCCCTGAAGGTGGTGTGATCCTTCGGCTTGGGAGTGGGCTAGATGTTGGCGTCCTTCCAGGAGGGCGGCAAACTGCCTGCCAACCACGACGCGTTCAGAAGGGATAACAGCGCAGCGTCCCCAGGGCCCAGCGTGAGCCAGCATGGAGTACCGCACTCCGTCGGCTCCCACCGCTGCGTTACGCCTACGCTTCGCACTGGCCAACTCCTCGAGCGTGAAAGGCTGGTCCGTCGCGTGCGGCTGGCTCCACGCCTCTCTGACCTCTTCGTCGCGCTGTGGGCGTAGCTGCTGCTGGAGGTAGCGGGTGTAAGGAGGGAGCTGCTTGCTGGAACCCCTCACTGTAAAGCAGTTCGCCAGCCGATTACTTTCTTGCTGTGGGCGTGGGTGGGCAGCTGGGCGAGTCGGTGCAGCGCCTGAGGCCTTCCTGAAGCACCCCCACAGCTAGTCGAGGGACGTGTGTTGGCTGAAAGAAACGCACCACTCCAGCCACTTTGCCTCTCTGACGCTCAGGGACACCTGTCACGCGTGGGATACGACGTCCTGCAGGAGCTTCAGGATGATGGCGGTCGGGTGCTTCTCGTACAGCCTCCTGTGGACGTTGACGCGGTGATTGTGCTCCCAGACTTCCCTGTTATAAAACCACCAGTCCTGGCGCCGGCGGCGGTTAGAGGCTGACATGGGCTTGGCCGCGTCTGCTGTACTCTTTATGGCCGCCGTAAGGTCCTTCTCCTGCTGGTGCAGGTCCGCAGGAGGCGCATACGTGGACCACTATTCGTCCAGAGTGGCTTGGAACTTTGCCCAATCCGCCCTCCTGACGTTCCACTGGGGCGGCGGGAGAGGAGTAGCTGGTAGGGCCACAGTGAGGGTGGTGAGAATCTCGTAATGGTCGCTGGTGAGGGTAGGGTGAACCTACCAGGTGGCGCACGGCTGTAGGTCGCCCGACACCAGCGTGAGGTCGAGCCGCCCACATGGACGTGCGTGGCCTCCCCGGTGTTCAGTAGTCAAACATGAGGGACTTCTTCGAGCAGGTCGGCTAGTTGACGCCCAGTCACGTTATTGGGTGACACAGAGTGCAGTGCTGGGTTGTGAGCGTTGAAGTCGCCTGCCACAAAGCCACCGGAGTGGGATGCGAGGGAGAGCAGCTCCCGATCATCTAGCAGGTACCGCTGGCTCCTGTATATATTGTATACTGTGAGAGTGAGCGGCCCCAGAGGCAGCTCTAGTGCCAGGACCTCCACGCCGTCACCACAGTACACGGGTGCGTCGATCCTCTATGGCGAGATGGGGCTCCGTATGAGGGCTGCAGAGCCACGCCCATTTCCGTTACCAGCCGGAAGCGAGTGGAGGGTGTAGCCTACGACTCGACATTTAAAGCCGGTGGGCGTGAGCGTCTCCTGTAGGAGAACCAGGTCCAGCTCTTCTTGTAAGACGGCTTGAAGCACCTGATGTTTCTTGGGGCGGAGGCCCTGCACATTCCACTGCAGCACCTTCAGCGTGGGCACCGGCGCTTGGGCTGGGTAGGTGGGGCTGTCACTCTGTGCCCCCCTCTTGGTTGTGGGAGTGCAGTGGGTGGAAAAGGTGTTGGGTGGGCCCCCTCGGCGTTGGAGATGATGGTGGGGGCTGAAGCACACCCCCCTTTGACTGAGGTGAGTACCCCTTTCGTGGATGAGTTCGTCGAGGTCTTGCTCTTTGGGAGCTGAGGTGCCCTGCCGCCGGTCGAGCAGCCTCTTCACAAGTCACACCACACACCCGAAGATGACGTCTACAATGGCTCTGCCCTCTTCGTTGAGTGCCTCGCCGTAGCTGGAGGGTCCACGTGGAGACTCTGTCAGAGGTTGTGCATTATGAAGCGCCGTGGGCGGATCCAAAATGGAGAACAGACCAATGTCCTCCTTACAAGCAGGACAGGAACAGGAGGTATCTCCAATCAACCCGTCCACGCTTGCTTCTGCCTCTTTTGAGTGCCACGGAAACAGGAGGAATCTCCAATCAGACTGCGGATGCCCTTACGAGACAAACGAGGCAGCAAAGGTGCAGCTGGTTCCAAACTAGTGCAGTGGGAAAGTCCTTCGGCAGGGCATAATGACTTGATCTTCGTGATGCCTGCTGCTTCGAGAGTGAATGTCCTGTATCATGCTTGTGTGTATGTGCATGAAGCCGTTCGTTGGCAAGGTTTCTGCTTTTGTATATTAGGTTTTGCCAATTTTTGCTTCAATTATTCGTTTAAAATTCATTGTAGCAGTTTTATATCTTCATTAGATTCATAAATCAAAGAGTTCCTACCTTAATAGATTTTAGCAATTATACACTCGCTAACTAATTTAAATATTTAAAATCCTTCCCTAGTCTCTTCATTGTACATTTTAGCCCCATTTCTAAATATTCCCTTTAACTCTAAATTACAATTCAAAGCTAATACTAGCTAGTAAAGTAGATGATTACATTTAGCAGTGTGCTCTCTTACCAGTTCAAAATATTTTGTTTCGTTTATTTGTATTTAAGGCCTAAGAAGATGACCGCATTGTGGTCGAAACGTCGCCGGTAAATAATAAGGATGATACCAGCTATTTTCTTCGCCTTAGGATTTCTGTTAAACATTATATATCTATATATATGAATCCATTAAACCACATTGAAAGAGAAAACGGAATAATTTTTCCTTGCAGTAATATTTTTATTACCTTTTTTCGAAAAAATCCGTGCAGGGAAGCGATTCGAACCAGGCACACTGAGGCAGCGAGCACCGCTTTGATCACAGTTAAAAGTTTGCCGTTAGTACACTACACTGAGGCAGCGAGCACCGCTTTGATCACAGTTAAAGTATGCCGTTAGTACACTACGCGTAGGTGCTCGCTGCCTCAGTGTGCCTGGTTCGAATCGCTTCCCTGCACGGATTTTTCGAAAAAAGGTAATAAAAATATTACTGCAAGGAAAAATTATTCCGTTTTCTCTTTCAATGTGGTTTAAAGGATTCATTTTCATCATTCTCTCGTGTTACTTTGAGAGATATATATACATATATATATATATATATATATATATATATATATATATATATATATATATATATATAATTATTTATCGCAAATATCTAATTACATTATGTAATGATTCCATAGCGTGCTCTATACTTTTATCCAAGGGCGTACATATGCGGTCATTGTAAAGCAAAAGAAAAGATCCTGTACTTTTTTAAACCCTCATGTGAGACACTCTCTCCTCTCCAGTAGAGGTCAAGTTTTAGACTGCCATTTATGTTTTTTCCTATTAGTGGATTTTTAAAAATTTAGTTTAAGTTTTCAACCTAAATACTCGTACGTCGCTGTCTAATATAAAATTCTTTCCTGCCACTGACCTAACTGGTAAATCGTTGTGGTTTCCTCTTCTATTTGCATTCATCCTCTTCTCAACCATACAGATGTACTGGCCTTAAATCTCAGATTTTAGCAAAGTATATTTTTCAATTCAATCGAACAAATATATAAGGGATTTAGTTCTGACAGTTTTACCATTACATTATTTTATGTAATAAAAATAATTAAAATTACATCAATCAATATTAGACTGAAGGAAAAAGAACAGATATTTAGATATTCTTACTTTCGAAGATTTCAAACAGAAATCCTTTACCTCTAATCGTTATAAGCGAAATTCATCGATCCCTCTTGGAAAAGAAGATTTTTGAAGAGACTGCGACAGAAGGCATTATAACGAGGGTCCTTCCATCTCTGTCTATCCTATTTAGTGTAAGTCGGCTAGGGAAGTTAATTCTCCTTAGGAACCTAATTGAGCAGGAACCATATATGGACCGAGTAGCAGACTCAGCGCTGTCTGAAGCTGAGCCCGGGACGGGTTAGTAACCGAGTGTTAACCGGATAGTAAACCGGATTAAACAGCGCTCTGAATAAATTTATCTTCCTTTAGCCTCTCCCTCTTTTTTTTCCTTTCCCCTTTTTAGTAGTTGAAAAAACACACGAAGAAGAAGATTGGCTAAAACATCGATGGACTCGACCAAACGGGTCGAGTCCATTTGGTCGAGGCCGTAAGGGCGCGCAAAAACCCGATCGGAACTCTGCATTCAAGATCATATAGGGGAACTCAGCGTTGTGCCATTTCGGCTACTCCACTATTCAAATTCGTATATTGCCATATACCAGCACGACAAAGACATGGATGAATTACTTTCAGATAAAGCCATAATTCTATTAGAAGATATCGGATTGGAGGCCAAAAAAAAATCCACAAAACGAAGCCCATAAACCGTTTACTGTCACCAGATCGATCCGTGGATCGGAGAGCATTCTGCTGACGAGATAAAATAGGAAATTGAGCGTGCTCAGACTTGGGCCAGAGTATAGGAGATAAATTTGACCAATAGAAACAATGGTACAGAATATTCTCACGTGTTTAATGCTATTTTCCGGGAGACCGAAATGGCGAGTAAAGCAAAAGAGTTCGGGTTGCTAGCGTTCCATTTGAAAATAACCCACGAACAGATAAAGAGTATCGAATTCATTAGCGTAAAAACATGTTTCAATTGTTTTCATCTAGAGAAACACACTAGCCACAAATGGCTACTAAAGGACATCAAGTGGTGCTCCGAATGTAGTAGTAAGACCGACGTGTCACGACTGTGACTGCCCATTAAAGAAGTGCTTAAACTGCAACGGCAGCCATCAAACCATTGCAATGGCCTGCCTACCAAAACGTGAAATTATAGAAAATAAAAGAAAGGAGAAAGTTAGGATCGTGGAAGAAGAACAGAACATCACTTTCGCTAAGGTCGCGAAGGCGACAGCGCAACAATTAAAACCAGCACAGAACATAAAAGAAGTCAAACAAGCTGAGTCACTTAACATTCTAGCATGCATTTTACATGCTCTTGTACTAAATGTAGCCAACCCGGGGACATACTCGAAAGAATTGTACCAGATGTTAAACAAGGTATGCTGACGAAAAAGTTGTGAACCATCACTTATTCTGATTTATGACCTTACGACATTCAAAACTTTCAATAATTCCCGGAGTAACCTTGGGAGAAACTTGGTATAGCCATATACTTTAGCATAGCAAAATAGAGAATAGCCAAGCCTAGCATAGCGTAGTATTGTCTATCATAGCATAGCTCCCAAAAAGCATAGCCTAGACTTGCATAGTATAGCATAGCATATCATAGCCAAGCATAGCATAGTGTAACCTACCCTATTTTAGCCTAGTATAGCCAAGTCTAGCCAAACATACGATAGCCTAGCCTGAAATAGAATAGCCTAGCTGTACCAGGCCTAACCAAGCCTAGTTTAGTATAATCTAGCTAAACTAGTATTATAAACTAGCATAGTATAGCCTACTTTATCCTACCTTAGCTTAGTATAGCCTATTCTAGGTTAGTAGACCCTAGTTTAACCTAGCATATTATAGTATATCCTAGCTTAGCCTAGCTTAGTATAGCCTTTCCTAGCGTTGCATTGCCTAGTGTAGCCTAGCTTATATTATAGCCTAGCCAGGTATGGCTTAGCATTGCATACCAGAGCCTAGCCTAGTGATACCTAAAGTTGTCTAGCCTAATATAACCAAGCTAGAATAAGCTACTATATCCTAGCCAATATATCCTTGCATATGATAGATGAGCCTAGCCTAGCATCCTATAGGCTTGCTTAGTGTAGCCTATCCTAGCATAACCACAACGAACATAATATAGCCATAATATATCCTAGACTAGTATAGCATACCATAGACTAGAATAACCTTGCATAGCTTATTTTATTATAACCTTGGTTAGCTAGCCTATCGTAGCCTAACATAGTATTTCCTAGCATAGCAGAGAGAGCCCTCCCTAGCCTATTATACTTTAGCATACCATAGCATAGCATAGTATAGCCCTATCTAGCCTAGGGTAGATTACCATAGCTTAGCCAAACCTAGTATAGTATAACCCCACCTTGCATTAACTATCCTAGAGAAATATAGCCTATACTATCCTACTATACCCTATTATACCTAGTCTAGCCTATCATACTATATGCTATCCTAACATAGCTTTTTATAGCCTAAATTAGCATAGTACCTCTTACCCTTGTACATTCTATCTTAGCATTATATATATATTATACCTAGTCTAGCTTATCATACCATATGCTATCCTAGCATAGCATTATATAACCTAAATTAGCATAGTATATCTTACCCTTGTACATTATATCTATATCTTAGCATAGCTTAGCATAGTATAGCATAACCTATAATAGTCTATTATATGCTTGCCTAGCAGGGTATAGCATATTATAGCCTAGTCTAGTGTAGCAGAGTATCAGCCAAATAGTTATGATGTTATTGCCAAAACAAAATAATTGCTGTGCTAACCTTGGAAAGACTTTGGCAAATATAGCATTAGAAAGAGAATTTTAAAAAAACATAAGGTTTTCAAATTTAATTAGAATCGGCAGAATAGTTATGATGTTATTACAAAAAAAAAGCAAAACGGGAACCGACCAACCGATATGTAGTCTCTCGCGACTAAAAATAATGGACTCGATGAGATGTCGTTCCCTGAGAATCCTCCGTTGGCAGACTTCTTGAAGGTGCGATACAAACCTGAGTCTTTCGGCCAATTACAACAGCAGCAGGAAGCCGCCTTCAAGCCGGAAATACAGCCTCTAAATGCAGCTGAATCAAGAGATCCTAGAATCAGGAAAAGAACTCAACAGTGTACTGTAAAAGCAATGGAGACAGGAAGCCCCAGTGGAAAGTAGTCCTAAAGAGATTCATCCTTCAGCCCAAGCCAAAAGCCAGGTGGTAGCGAGTGAAGCATCCACCGCCGAAACCACCAAGGTAGACGGGAATGAGAAAGGAGAATTCTACTTGAGGTTCTTCGCGTCGGAGGAGAGATCATTTCCGAAGAACAACGAAGAATTAATTCAAGTGCTAAAGAAAGGATTGGTGAAGTGGGAATATGAAGGTTCGTGCACAGACAGAGAAGTTTACAAACTCATTACTGGTGGCGATTTACTTATTCCTCGTGAACTATATTACATAATAACCAGAGAAGAATTCAAGAAAAACCGAAGCGAGATAGTTAAATCATCCATCATTAGGGAATCCAGAAAAGCTGAAAAGATATCAAGTTCGAAAGAAAAAACATCAAAATAATGACTCTCGCGAAGAAAATTAAAAATTACACTTTGGACAAATTTCAACTTTTTGTTTATTGACTTAGATTTGACAGTTAATTATATGTAATTTGGGTGCGTTGAGCACGAACATTTACTCCGTTTTACTCTATCAGGTCCTGATTTTGTTCAACACACTTCCTCTTTCATCATATTCATAAGAATGATATTTTATCAATACTTGTAAGTGAAAGTGATCCGCATAGTTTTAACCAGGCTGAGGGAATGATCTTGTAAAGGATCTAAATTTACCCCAAAAGGCTGTGGAAAACAGAAAAACATGCTTAGTTCAAACACATACATTTCATTTTAAAGAAACAGAGAAAAATAACTTTTTAAATATTTTAGGACAGAGCATAGTTTATTTAGTATATTACTGCGACATACCACGTTTGTTAAAGGAGATGGGGGTTCAGTCTTACAATGCAAGGGATTTGTGTTTGTTTTTAGACAGTTCCAAAAGAAGTCTTAAGTGTGTGTTGCTGCATAATGGCAATCTACACAGCTCGATACCAATTGGGTACTCAGAAACATCTCAAGAAAAGTATGAGCATATAGAAACTGTTTTAAACTTATCAAATATAGGGAGCACGAGTGGAACATATGTGTTGACCTAAAAATGGTCAATTTTCTGCTAGGGCAACAACCAGGGTATTCTAAATATCCCAGCTTCCTTTGCTTATTGCCAGCAGAGCTAAGAAAGTCTATTATTCCAATCAATCTGGCCTCACGATCATCACTTACTGTCGGCTAAAAAAAAAAATAATTAATCCACTTTTAGCAAGCAGAGATAAAATCATATTTCCTCCTCTGCATATAAAACTAGGTCTCATGAAATAATATGTAAAAGCTTTAGATACAAACAGGAAGTGTTTCCAACACATAATTTCAAAATTCCCAAGTTTAAGTTAGAAAAAAATCAAAGCTGGAATTTCCGACTGTTCACAAATTTGAACATTAATTAATGACAGCAGTTTTCCTAATGTCATGAATGAACGCGAAAGAAATGCCTGGTTCTCATTCGTAGACTTGATAAAAAGCTTCTTAGGAAATTATAGGCCAGATAACTACGAAGAAGTCGTAAGAAAAAATTTAAGGTGCTACAAAGAGTTAGGTTGCAATATGAGCATAAAAATGCATTTTTTGAATAGTAATCTTGACCAATTTCCAAGTAATTTAAGTGCTGTAAGTGACGCCTAAGTACGCTGGGATTGTCAAATGATGGCTATTTATTGCTGGTGCTTGAAAAGAGACCTGCCGTCAACAGCCAAATACTCTAGAAAGTCCTATAAAAGAAATTTTTCCAGAGTGAAAGCTTCATATCTCTTTGTTTTGTTTTACTTTGTCATTTCTATCGTTATAATGTTATTTTACAATAGTTTGAACTGCATGTATTCATGAAAATTGGAAATAATTGTTAACGCATGACTTCATTTTTAGTCTTAATTTCCTAATTTTGAAAAAAACAGGACCTGATAGAGCCAAAGCGAGGCGAAATTCGTTTTCAGTGCACAAAAATTACCTACAATCAAGCGTCAGATATCATTACAAAAAATACGTGTTCCCCAGTGTTATTAGTTACAATGTTGCATTGTAAGGTTTGGGATAATCTGAACGATATCCGAGATGAAGAAGACTTAAGATCTATGGAAATCCCGCAAATACTTAAGATTAACAACTTTACCATCGGAAAACCGGACTCGAGAGGGGTACCGGCACCTGTCTACACATATAACTGAGGTTGATTTGAAATGCTAATAACAACATGAAAGATTACATCTGCACTGAAAAGTAAAAGCAAACAAAATACAAACGAAGAACAAAATAGGCGTGAGAGCCTCCAAACAACAGCGAAAAAAGATCGAAAACTAAGTCGAAGCAAGAAGAAACCCAGCGATGGCTGCTCACTCAACAACGAAAATCAACTCAACCTTCGCCTTTCTTACTTTACAATCTTTATCCACTCAACTTCTACTACACACTTTATTTTTCCTAACTTTTTCAAGAAGTTCTAACTGTTCTGCTAGGTCAGGTAATTATCACGAGATCAGTGGGTCAATGGTTATTAAAGTGAGGGAATTCCGAATTGTATGAGTGTGCGAGAGTGGTTATTGTTTATGCTTGGCTCTCACAGTTAAGGCAATGAATGTATGGAATTTGTTTCTTGTTCTGATTGATATTGTGTTGTTTGTAGTAGGTGGAATGTTGGGTAGAATATTTAGAAGGGGGCAATATGAAGGAGTAGGAGGTCTCTATCCTTGTGCTGGCTGATGTTGGAGGAGATTTGTGTATCCCTGACTTTCCTTGGAGAAGTTAATTCAGAATACTCTGATTTTACTTTATTTAATGCTCCATTCAGGCTCTGGTAATGTTTAAAAGTTCTTAAAATTTATTTCCTGAGATATAGGCAAATTTTGATAGACAGCTAGCAATTAGGACTTATATTACGTAGAGTTGATGCAATATTGTTTTTGTTTCGATCAGCCTTAAGGGTTTCCCTTAACGACTTATGGGAATAAATTAAAAAAATCATTGAAATCTTCACTTACATATATTTCCCAACGAGTTTCGAAGAAAGCAGTTATCATTGTGAGAGGCTAGTTGAGTGTGATGTATCTATACCTTTTTTACAAATGGGCTTTAAATTATTCCCAGGAATTAGCTTTTGCTAGTATCTGACATTTTCTTCTTTAGAGTAGATAAATCTAGGAGCCTCATTAATTTGAATGTGATCGTGTATAATGTTTTCTCTAAGAAAATGCTGCTCAAGGGTTTCGATACAGAGTTGTACTTTGGGTTCAGTGAATTTACTATTGAGGATTCTTCTAAATGTGAGTACGCTATTGGGAAGAGCCATGAATCAACTAAGATTACTGTAAGTTGTAGGATGATTAGGGGTCAGAGGTGTATTTGTTATGGATGAACTAGGAGAGTGTTGGGTATGGGTGAAACAAGAGGTAACAGATGTACCAGGGGCTATAGTAGTCCGGGGACTAGTAGTAGTAGAAGCCTTTGTGTTAGTATTGAGTGAGACAAATGTATCGAAAAATTCAGGGAGAGAAAAGGGATGCTGAAATTCTGATAAATTCTTTTCTCTGCCACTCACAGAATATAGTAAAGAATATGCTTGGAATAAATCACACTTAAATAACCTGGTTAATATTAGAAAAAAAAATATCATATAAAATACATAGAATAAAATATTTGCTTTGAAGTTGAAAAAAAAATTAAATGTAGATTATTAATGGAAGTTTATCATAGATTTAGTAGATAAAAAAAGGGATAATTCAATTTCCCCAACAGAGTGAATAATTAATTCTTAATATATTACTGGTGTATAATATGTGAGGTTTCTTTGTTTGTTAAGATAAAATACGGTATAATTTACTTATTTACTTTGTAGAGATGATTTTGGAATTGTCTTCGTTTTATTCAATGAGAAATCAAAATGGAAGCAGTAGACTTTTGATCCAATCGCGAGGAAAATTTAAGGCGGTTTTGGAGAATCTCTGAGCAGAATTTCTAACCAAGAGAGGCGTTCAGGGCGTAGAGTGGATTCGGATTCTGAGTTTTAATAATTTGTGATGTTCACTAGATCGGTTGCACGGGTCAACCCAGTCCATTTATTGAATCAGGGTCATTTACTGCGTAGACGAAAGGAGATTTGGGGTCTTGGAGCCGTTTGTGAAGGGCAAGGAGGCAAGGTGCTTCAATGGAAATTACAGAAGAACTAACCTTCGGAAGCGCTGAGCAACCTAATTCCTACCAGATACGAGTCAGGAGCAAAGTAACTTCACGTTAAATCATCTTTTCATTCTTCCTGAGATTGACTTTATATTTCATTGAATCTCAAAGTTTATCTTGGTCATGCGAAAAATTTCCGAAAATTCAACTAATTACAAAGTATTACAATCATTGCAGTAAATTTAAAAAAATGAGGAGCGATGAAGGTTTGTCTGAATAAAGAGACTCTAATTAAATTAAAAACAAAATGAAGGTGAAATGGATCATTTAATTGGCCGAACTAAATAAAACATGCCTGATATTTGTTTTTAGTCGCGAGCGAGTCTAGTCACGGGCGAGTCTACATCTCACTATGTTGGTCGGTTGGTCGTTCCGAGTTTTTCTTTTTTATTGTTTTTATAATAACATTGTAACTATTCAGCAAATTTGAACGAAATTTGAAACCATTATGTTGTTTTACATTTTCTTTCGAATCATATAATTGACAAATTATTCCCAAGGTTAGCCCGGGAATTATTTTTTTAGGCCTTAACATCATAACTACTCGGCTGATTCTAACGAAATTTGAAAACCTAAGTCCTCCCAAGTTACACTGGAAATTATTTTATTTTGGCAATACCATCCTATTTGGCTGATTTCAACGAAATGTGAAACATTTAAATTCTTTTACATTCTCTTTCGAATGATATAATTGCCAAAGTTCTCCCAAGTTAGCACGAGAATTATTTTGTTTTGGAAATATCATCATAACTATTCGGAAGATTCTAACGAAATTAAAAACCCTTATGTTGATTTACATTCTCTTTCGATCATAGATTTGCCAAGGCTATCCCACGGTTAGTCCGGAAATTATGAAGTTTTGTAGGCACGCTTCGCAAGGTCCTTTGAATTCCTAATTAATTTCTCTCTCTTTCATAGGCCTGATTGACCTTGCGAAGCGTGCCTTAAAAAGCTTGTTTATTCGGAAGATTCAACTCTTCCGCATAGCCGAGTGGTCTAAGGGCAGGTTAATTGAGATTAAAGCGTTTGCTCGCTTCCTCAGTGTGCTTGGTTCGAATCTCACCGCTGAACGGAATTTTTTGAAAATTGTCCTGTTTTTCTGTTTCTTGCGGTTTGTTGGATTCATATATATATATATATATATATATATATATATATATATATATATATATATATATATTTTTTTTTTTATAAAGAATTCGAAATAAAGTCCAAAAAAACTTGGAATCATCGTATTAATTTTCACCGTGTGCTTTGTTGCATATAGATATATATATGAATTCAGCTTGTTCGGTCATCATCTTGTTTCTAGGAAATTGCTGACGATCCAATATATATATTTAAAGGCCTAAAGAAATGAAAACTGGTAACACAACCTGGAAAAATACTAAGGAAAATATTACTTGAACCAATGCAAGCTTAAGAGAGAAAATGGGAGATATAGTAACGGATAAAAATAGGGCAAACTATTTTAACTGTTATATTAAAATAAATAAAATAATAATTGAAAATCTCATGAAACGTGATATAAATATATGTATATAAAGATCTAAAGAAAGAAAAACTAGTAACACAACCAGGAGCAACGCTATGAAAAATATTACGTTAACCAATGAAAGCTTAAGAAAGAAAATGTGAGATAAAGAAAAGGAGAAAAATAGGGCAAACTATTTTAACCATTATATGAAAATGAATAAAGTATTTGGATTCGAATCTGAGTCATTAAGTACTCATCGCTAATATGAACACGATGCTCATCGCTGATATCTCTCGTGAACCTTTTATTAAAGCTAAACAACTCAAATATTCTTATGTCATTTTTTGCAAGCAAGATATTCAACTACTCCGTAAATTAAGATAAAATAAGAAAAGCATTTTTACTCGGCCTGATAAGAGAACTGTAGTCGTTATCCTAAATCGTAAGGATCACGTAATGACAATGATGAGCATACTAAGTGATTCAACAAAATTTCAAGTTATCAACGAGAAACCGGGAAAAATAGCCATTAGACTAGTTGATAAAGTTAATAGGTTTCTTCCGAAACTTAAGGCAGAAAACCTAATAGATGAACCTACATACAACAATCTCTTTTCCTCTACCTCTAACTTTGGCCTACTGTACGGCCTACCTAAAATACACGAATATTCTTTTCCGATGCCTCCCATTCTCGCTAATTATAAATTATCCAAATTTTTAGTTCCTATGCTTACCCCTCTTAGTCGTAATGAATTTAATATAAAAATTAGTTATTCATTGTCAGAATACATCTCTAAACTTAATATTAACTCTCCTAACCTGATTACGAGCATAGATGTTAAGTTCCTATTATCTCAATCCCCGTGAAAGAAACAATACAGTTAGTAATATACAAGGCTTTTCCTTTTCATAACTTAACCTTCCATGGACTTTCCTACTCTCGTTTTCACTTTATATTAGAATTGGTAGTTAATGATAATTACATTAGATTTGATGGGAAAAACATACTACCAGATAGATGGGGTTGGCCTGGATTCTCCCTTTGCTCCGATTTGAGCTGATATCTTCATGTCAAATTTTGAACTGGAATTCATGAAAAAGTGTCCAACTTCATTTAAACCTATTTTTTATAGAAAATATCTCGATGAAACCTTCATTATTTTCAAATCAAAACAAGAATCCACAACTGAATTACAGCCTTAAATCAGTTACACCCACATATTCAATTTGAACAAGAAAAATAACTTAACATCTCTCTCCCATTTCTAGACATTTTGATTTCTCCATCGAGCAAAACATTCCTTACCTTGGTTAATGGCAAATTTACTTTTACTGGGCTTGGTTTGAACTTCTTCAGTGGCTGTGATCTCTTTTAAAAATTAAAAACAATAACTACTCTATTGTACCGTGATTACCGATTATCATCGAACTAAATGGTTGATGCATATAGAATTCTATTTTTTATATCGATATTCCACCAATAATGGATATCCCTCCTCGTTTATAAACAAATGAATATCGAATTTTTTGAATAACATTTATTTTCCAAGTTACCAACAATAAATGTACCCAAAATAAAATATTTTGTGCTCCCTGAAATTGGCCCATTAAATAATACTGCCCACGCCGAATTTTCTAAATTATTAAAATGTTTTATTTGCACACTGAATTTACTATCGTTTTTGTTATAAATTTATATTATGAATGTTTTTTTAACTGTAAAGATAGACTCTCGCCCGAAAGCAGAAGCATGGTGGTATATAACTTTAATTGCCCTGGGTGTAACTAAGGATTAAACATATGAAGCACCATGTGGTCCTTAAAGGCCAGTATCTCTTCACATCTCGAGATTATTAGCCTTAGAACTGGTAATCCCCTTTGTAAAAAGGAAAATTCGGCTATTCGCCAATACAGCATTTGTTGTAAAGCCCAAGTATCTATTAATAATTTTAAAATATTGGGTTCTACTCAAAACCCTACGTCCCCTAGGATATTGGAATCACTGTTCATTAAGCAATACAATCCTTCCCTCAATAGTGACTTATCCTCATTCCCACTTTTCAACAAGCATTAATTTTCCCCGCACTGTAAACCAATTAACATCGTTAGTAATTCTCTTCACCTTCCCAGTCTTAATCAATTTTTCATTCTGTAAGGTGAGCTTTCTGTGTGCGTGAATTAATTAGTGTTCATTTAATCATTTCCTTTTTGTATATTTTTATGTAGTCTTAATTTATATCTTCAAATTTAGTTTCAAACTTTAATATCCCCTTTAAAAATCCCTGTTTTTGTTTTATAGTACCTCGAAGATAGGGGTGTAGAGCCCCATAGGTCGGAATATATGAATCCCGTCTCAAATGTATTTACTTTCATCATGAGCCTGAAGATCCGCCTCTATTGGAGCAACCCTGCACTATATATATATATATATATATATATATATATATATATATATATATATATATATATATATATATATATATATATATATATATATATATATAATTAGAACAAATCACATTAGCGTGATCTGTATCAGTGAGAAGATATAACTACGGAACTAGTTTCGGCAAAGTTATAATTAATGTCATTTTCGAAGAAGTAATAAAAAAGCCAAGCAAGTCACTCAGTATATATGAAGCGAACAAAATACTAAGAAAAATGAAAACGCAGGAAACAAGCTGGAATAACATGTATTTGGTGGATTCTAAGGATGTTACTTATCTCTGAGAACAATTGCTTCCGGGGGTAAATAAATACGATTGGCGACTTTATTAGAAATATATTTGTTGAATTTGTATTGAAATTATCGACTTTGTTAATGATGATAGATTCTGCAATTCTCCTCTCAATATAATTGTTTGATTTATAAATGATTTTTGCTTGGTTGGAATCGATTCTACATATGGTCGTAATTTTGCATGTGCGTAAAGAGACTTGAAGAACTTGAACCTTTTCTTATATCAGATTGATGTTCTCTTATCTTCCAATTAAAGTGGCCCGACTCTTTGATGTAGGCCAAATTGCAATTATAGTATGGTATACGGTGTACGCCAGAATCGTGATTGATTGGACGCAGTTTAGTCAAGGATTTTTGTATGTTATTAGAATATTTCAATGTAATATTTAGGTGATTTCGGTTCGCACACGATTTTAAGGAGGCAAAGCTGGAGCATATGGGAAACTAATACATTTTTTAATTCGTCCCTTCGCGATGTGGAGATTGCATAGAAGTTTTTTCGTGCTTTTGAATGGCATCTGTTTATGGAGTAAATTGGGTATTTTAGTTCAATGAAATCTTCCTGAAGGCAGATTGGGTAGCAAGTTCTGTAGGCTTGGAGAAATAGGGAAGAAAGAACAGATATATTAACGGATTTGTCATGTAATAAGAAGAAATGTATGTAAGCATCAGTCTACGGAAAATATACAAATTTAAATGTTTTTATGAGTAATTTTATGTTTCATTATCAGTGCATGTTCTCCTAGACACATTATGGGATTTAATATGGTGAAGAAATAAATATACCTTTTTGGACGGAGATTCCATATATGCTCCTTGATTTAGATCGGTTCAGCTTTAATTTTTAGTAAATTTCAGAGCCAAGACTGGATAACGAACCAATGGTGCTTTCTTATACCTCTATTATGCTATATAAAAACAGAGTATATTTTTAACTTTAAGTAATTTATACCACCTAATACTGGTTTCCCTCAGGTTTGCCACACTTTCAGATCCATATACATTTTGCCTATTTATTTTCCCCATCTCATCCCTGTTTGCTCCTTGGGAACTGCTTTAGGATTCCTTAAATTCGTAATAGTGGATAGAGTTGTCTGGGAAGGGAATACCACTCTTCTCTCTTATTATATTATTTTATCTCATTTAAAGTAAACGTTGACGTTTGAGAAGTTAGTAGTATCCTTTGTTTTGGTAAGAGAAAACAAGAGGGAATGAGAACATTAATTTAGTCGTAGTATTTTAAGTTTTTTTCGAATGTGAGGATATTTTTTAACTTCCTTCCAAATCACAAAAAAAATAACGTGAAAATTTAGCACGAAAAGTTCGGGAAAAAATCCCAATGAAAACAATGAGGAAGGATCGAGTTCACTTTTTTAAACCTCTTTTCAGCATCTACGAACAAAACCTGAAGAGGAAGTGTTTGTTGTGCTTGTTAGTCTTTGTATAATGCATTTGCTGGAAAGAGAAAAGATACAATAGTGCATAAATAGATTGGCATTCGAAAATGAAAATAAAAAGGTCAATAAAGCACTATACAACAATGAAAAAAATGGAAATGAGAATAATCTTTTCTTGGGTCATTTTTTGCCTAAATCGCGACGGTTCTGTAGGGATTGAATGCAAACAGGATTGGGCCGAACCTGACAATTCTAAAAGTTATAAACGAATTTTTATATAACTTTAATAGAGTTTCCTAAGTATCGTAGATCAGGTTCGATATTCTGACCTCCGTTTCCTTTCTGTGTCTCGGAACGGTTGGTTGATAGCACGCAGGGCAACTCTGCAGTTGAGTCTTGCCTCGAATAATGCAATTGGACTAGGGGTTTCAATAAATCTCTCAGAGTAACTAATTATACTTTGCAGAATTAATTCAATTATCTAGAAGGTTCTGTATATCAAACCTGGCGAAATAAAATAAACTTTACTACTGTACAAATAAAAATAAAATACTGGACATGAAAGATAAATCACAAATAAAATAATGGACTTGAAAGATAAATCAAAGTATACACACTCTGCCGCACACGACCAGCAACAATTTTAGGTTGATCTGCCTCCCAAAGATTCGGCTCGTCGAGAGGAGCACGAGTGGAGGAGGGAGCACTGAGCTCGAGTAATTTCCAACAACACGAGTTTGGTTGGCACTTAAGGCCGATTCGTACTCCGCCTGTTCGAAGTTATTACGGAAAATACAACCTGTATTTCAATAACCACAGTCAGCCTTGAAAGTCGGGATCGAGGCAGTATTTGCCGGGGACGAAGCTGGGATCTAGAGATCTTTTCTCGTTTGTTTCTTTTTTCTCTTTTCTTTTCTTCGGGCTCTGGAGGTATGGTGGGCCGAAAGAAAGAAGCTTATGGGACGTCTCCTCTTAGCAGAATACTAATTTACCCAGGCCAATGTTTCACTATATGTCGTAGAATTGCTCATAGTCTGGTCCAATAATTATTCTAGTCCTTGATCTGGACACACTGCTTTTGTCTAAGTCGATGGTATTGACCCTATGACTCAATCTACGATCATATATATATATATATATGTAGGCTTTAATTCCTACTAAACGTGCGAGAGCTGGTTAGAGGCGGGTTGTGCCGTAGCCAGGATTCTCACTATAAAAGTCCCACTTGTTAGTGGGGGAAGGCTTGTGATTATTGAATTCTAAGAGTGCAAAATACAGGTTGAATAAATTAGCCGAAGAGAGTCTTAATTAAAGTCTTGCCAAGGGTGCGTCAAAAAGGAGGAGCCACAAATAAACACACGTACAAAAAATATACTTTACTCTATATAAATATAATAATTAGCAATAGTTAAACGGGCGAAATTAAGGATTAAATATTAAACACTGACGTTAAGCGTCTAGATTTATAATGACTCAATGGGAGTATCAATCACTGTTAATTAAATAGGTAATTTAAGAATAGAGGGACACTGGATTTACATATTACCATTAATTGTGATGGATTGGAAAGACGACTACTCAGGTCCAGACGGAGTGGTTCGGGTGGCGTTAACACGAGTTCTCGGGGAGAGGGAGGATAAGACGACGGGTTCGCGGCTGCTGGCTGCAGTTCCGGTTAGTTCACTCCTAACTGGATGTGACACTAACAAATAGTAACTTCCAGTAACTATTTGGAGATTCCTTTTCTTTCTCAAGTTACGTTGAGCAACAGAGCGTACTCTTCTAGTCACAGACTCTGCGGGGCGGGATTTACTTCCAGGAACACTTTGAGACAGCGACCAAGTTGACTCGACGGCGCGTTGGCAGTCGATACGTTACGGCAACGACTCTCGTTCAACGTGAGGGGTACGCGAGTTGGTTTGGAACACTGCTGTAGAGAGATGGACGGCGATATTATTTATACCGAGGATTGTGGGAAATCGAGAGAGAGATTCCATTCACGACAGTTCGCTTATCGCAGCGCCTTCTGGACAATTTCCATGGTATCATAAATAAGGCAAATAGAATTTAGGCTTCTCTGTGAGATAGGCCTTCTTTCGCCAGACTTCTTGTCCCTAGTTGGGGGAAGGGTGGGGGAAGAGAGAGAGGAGACGAAGGTCAACTTAAACGACAATTTTTTTTCGTTTCCACGATTGTCTGGCGGCATGTGAGTATGTACGTTCCATACCCTCACACTATATATACAGAGTCCGGGAAGTGAAAGTTACAGAGGGGCCGGAAGGGGGATTTTTCTTTATCTATTTAAAAGGTCTCCGAAAGTGAATTTAAAACTTCACGGCATCTCGCAGAACCTCTCGTTGCTACGGTTAGGCTCACTATAGGCCGTATTATCGAGCGGAAGTGACCTCAAAAGACGCCGATCGCTGGTTCCTTCCGTCCTGCGCGTCTCTCTCTCTCTCTCTCTCTGACACTAAGGTATTTGTCAACCTAACCTATCGACTTTATGAAAGTATACTCAATATTTTTTAGCTATATGAGTCCAAATCCATGGTAACTTTTACGTAAGGCTTGATAATTTTGTAACTTACTATAAATGCTTCCTATTTTTATTTTTTACTTAATATTTGTTGCTGTTACTATTTTTATTATTTATGACATGCTACAGTATTTTTTATTAACAGGAGGCAGAGCTAAAATACATAGAGAATGCAAAAAATACATAGACAGTTTCTTTTATATAGGTGGATCAGTTACATTAAGACAATACAAGAGACAGTTAACTAAACATGTAAAGAAACTTTATGATCTGTACTTTGGATGTAAAGTGGGTGACCAGGACAAACACTGGGCACCTGACATATGTTGTGTCAGGTGTACTACTTTCCTTTCTCCCTGGGTGAAAGTGAAAGGGCCTGGCCTCACGTTTGGAGTACCAATGGTCTGGAAGGAGCCAAAGGAGCATTCAACGGATTGTTTTTTCTGCTTAACAGATATTATAGGTATGTTTCTATATGTTTTCTTTCCTTGTCTTTAATATAGTTTTAAGAGATATAACAATTCAAAAGATCCAAATAAAGTCTTGTGAAAATTAATTACAACTTGCATTTTTGTTCAAAATTCCATCAAATCATCAATTTATTTCTTATGTGGTACTTTTTTTAAAAATGTGGAGCTTCATAATAGTAAATACTGTTTGGCGACTAAAGGTTTAGATATTTAGTATTTGGCAATTTCCAAATAACTTAGTGAGAGCATAAAGTTCCTAACGGGTTGTTGTGTTGCAATTTTGGATGCAATTTTCTTATACAAATTTAATGGATATTAATGGATTTTCTTAGACAAATTCAATGGATATCACACCAAGAATACGTTCTAGGTTTGTAACTTTATCAGAATGTAGTGGATTGAGTGTTAGAAAAATTACTGAACAATGTAAAGTCCACTATTAAAGTGTCAACAGGATCGTGAAAGCCTACTAGAAAACAGGGTCATTTTCCCCTAAACGGAAACACAAAACGCGTAAAACAACTGAGAGGGACGACAGAAATTTGCTTCAAAAGAGTTTGAAAAACTCTAAACTTACTAGTAATGATCTTCAAAAGGAACTAACAGGTGCTGGATTTAGCGGTTGTTCCAGTACTGAATGCTGGAAGACCGGCAAGTAGGTCGCTTCGTAAGCAACTTCTAAACAAGTGTAATGAAGAAGAAACGTATGTAATGGGCTAGACAACACAAGATCCGGACACAGGAATAATAGAGAAAGGTACTTTTCACGGATGAATCGCATTTGAGGTGGAGGGTCAGAGATGTCAGTACGTGAGAAGATCACTCGATTAACCGATTCGTGCGGGGCATATTGAACAGCACGTTAAACACTCGTCTAAAGTAATGTTTTGGGGCTTTTTTTGTTCTGTTGGGCCTATACGACTTGTGCCAGTTACTGGAATGATGAATTTTGAGAAATACATCGATTTAATTGGCAGAATAGTGACTCCCGATCTAATCAATGCTTTTCCAAATGGTGGAGGGATATTTCAGCAAGATCTCGCTCCCTCTCATGCATCTAAAAAATCGATGAAAGCATTTCAAGATGAAAATATTCAGGTAATCCAGTGACAAGGAACTCAAAGGATTTAAACCCAATCGAAAACCTTTGGGCTATAGTGAAAAAACCGACTTTAAAAACACGACTGCACGTCAAAACCCAAGCTCATGTTTCGAAAACAACTTGAATTAGTGTAATGATATCTGAGGCCTATTCAATACCCTTCAGATTACTTATGACCAAATGAGTGGACGTTATTCATAGATGAATCCCTTTACAGCATAAAAGCCGTTCTGTTGCACATTGTTAACATCATGCATTCAGTTCTAGTTGCTCACTCAATCATTTTAAGAGAGAAATATGAGAATCTTGCTTTTTTCTAGACCGAATAAGTTGCAAGGAACATGAGTGGCTAACTTGTGCAGCCTTAAAAGTAGTAGCCCTACTTAATGGGCTACAAACTAGATACACCAAATTTATGTACTTCCTTTGCAAGTGGGACTGTATTAAATCAGAATATTATGTACGCTCAGAATGGTCACCTCGGCAAACTATGACGCCTGAATGCCATAATATAATTCATAAGCCACTAATTAAGAAGGAAAAAATCATTCTGCCACCACTGCATATAAAACTAGGCCTAATGAAACAATTTACCAGAGCAGTCCAACATAACAAGCCATGTTTCCAGTACCTCAAGCGAACTTCACTAAAATAAGTGATGCCAAGATTCAAGAAGGCATATTCGTAGGCCCTCAAATTCGTCAACCTCTAGCTAATGAGGCGTTCGAAGGGACAATAGATGAAACTGAGCAAACGGCCTGGCATGCATTCAAAGATGTATGCAAAGGAATTCTAGGAAAGCACCAACCTGCCCAGCGTGAGCGTATAGAGGAGAGGCGAATGAAGTGTTACCAAGATCTCGGATGTAATATGTCACTGAAGATACACTTTTTTTATTCTCATCTTTCCTTCTTCCCAGAGAATGCAGGAGATGTGAGTGATGAACATGGAGAGAGGTTCCATCAAAATATAGCGTTAATGAAAAATAGGTATAATGGAAAATGGTATATTCATGAACATGACGAAAGATTCCATCAAATTATAGCGTCAATGGAAAACCGGTATAAAGGAAAATGGAGCTCTGCTATGCTCACTAACTTCTGCTGGAACCTGAAGCGTGACACACTTGAGACGTCTTCCAAACGAAGAAGTAAATGCTACAATGTAGGTTAATACATTATATAATTCTACCAAACATGTTAATTTATTATATATTCCTGCGTCAAATATAATGGCCACATTTAATCTTACTTTGGGAGCAAAATACATTTATAGTATCGTGGAAATCGGTATCAATTTCATAATTAATATATCGAAAATTTACAAGAAAATGTTACGTATTTGAAATTTTTGTTATCAAATTCGAATTCACGACACTCAATTTCATGATAAAATTTGTTGTACTGTGTAATTAAAGATCATTCCACCGTAAAACCATCAGTATGATGCCAAAATGATTTGATTAGCGAATAGCAAAGGCGCACCAGACAACTACTTGATGAAGTTCAGGAGGAACATAGAAAATAAAGGGTGAGTACATTGTAAGTTCGGGGTGGAGAGTGGGTTAGTGTCGCGCATGTCCCAACGATTTACTTGGTAAATACAATTAAGTCTCAGTGAGGCTCCAGTAATTACAGTGTCGATACTGCATCAGTGGTGGTAGGACACTAGGTAGGGATATTCGGCTAATGGTAAGTACTGTACTGGGCAGGAGGTACTAGTTTATAGCAATAAGTACCATTGGGGTACTTTTTAGTAAAAGGTTGATAACAAGATGCCACTGGGTAAGTATCATGTTGATTTGGAACACCGGATAAGTACGGATTAAATGCCGGATACGGGACATGGCCGCACGAGTAAAGAAAGCGATACTATTATTATCATATATATTAGGGTGTCCCAAAGTCATATATGTGAGTGAAAATCAGATTTAGCGGTATCGATACCAGCACACTTCGCCCCTGCTTGTACATGTGTGGAAATGATTCAGAGAAAGTTTCATCAAAATCGGTCCATATATTCTGTTAGCTCAAAATGATTGTTTTTCTAGAGGAAACATCACGAAAGAGAGAAACGGCAGAAAACGAAAGATAATTTATTCAAAGATGAGGGTCAGAGACAAATGATAACAGAACATCAGCTAATAAGTCTCGGATCGCGGAAGGGCCCCTTCACCACCTCTTCAGCTGTCTTAGACGTCCTTGACCACCTTGGTCTTCAGCTGCTCTTTTGTCTTTTTCGGCACCGCCCGTGTGTGGAGTAGGAGTGCCCTCAGGAGACACTGCGTCTGTTCCTCGCTCTTGGTCCACGACTGAGGAATCGCTTTACGAGGGCAATGCCACGGTCGGCCACGTCGTTAGGGACACAGAGGGTGGCAACCCGCTTTTGGGCCAGCTGGTGGAGGGGGTTGAGTGGCCAGGTCACCACATTTTCATCAAGGAAGGTCTGTTTTCCCAGAAGGCCTTTGATGAGGTTCGACGATCGGACTGTTGCCCAGGTGGAAATTGGCTCTTGCAAGTTAAGATTCTTTCACTGAAGTCATCGTGAAATGTTCTTTAATTCCGGTCGTGTCTTATCACTCCCGTCCACTCTCTCGTCGAAAAGCGCCAGCCCAATCAGGTCATCCGACAGGTACTACAGGTGTCGACGACAGCGGCCACGCTCCGATCCCCGTAGTCCGCGAAGTATTGAATGAAGTCTCTGTCGTTCTTCAGGGCATGGGCGACAATGAACGCTTCGTTTCAGTACTTAATGTACACCATTGCCGCGAACGACGACATTTGCATTATTCCCTTCTCTTTCCGACGGATCAGTTGAAACTGATCGGTGAAGAGCCTGATCTTGATGGCGTAAATCCCTTTCGCCATCCAGCGGGCCATGTGGTAAGCGCCGGGATCTCTGAAGGACTCTGACTTACGCCGCCAAGGAAGGCGAGACAGAGCTGGATCAGCTCTTGGTAGTCTTCGCGCGGATGAGATCCAGCCTACAAGAGCTGACGAAGGAGGTTGGTCATGGACTGCCGTCGGGTGTCCTGCTCAGCCGACAAGGAGTCAGTGTCCAAGGGCTTGGCCTTGCTCTGGTCGATAAATGGGCAACAAGTCTGCAGGTTCTTGATGAGGGAAATGTCCGTGCCAGAAGAAGTACCGTGGCAGCATTTAAGGACGTCCCGCAGCACAACCTCATAGACATGGTGCCGGCACGCCAACTAGAGCATGGGACGGTGAAGCTCCCACTCGATCGGCGTTCACGCCCCCTTGCACGAGGACAGTATTGGACGCTGTGATGTCGAACCCTATGACGATGATGCGGGTTTCCAGGCCATTCTCACAGACAAGCTTCAAAACTCTCTCAGTCACGGCTCTTCCTGTTCCGTCAGCGAAAACAGAGACGCCCAGGAGATCCTCTGTGTCCTCCCCAGTGAGCAAAACTGCAAACCTCTTCTCCAGTGATTTAATGTCCGTTATATTAGGGAGGAGCTTCACGTCCCAGGGGAGAACCAAGGGTACTTCCATGCCCCAGGCCAGGGAAGGCGCGATCTCGTCTCTGTTCTTCACTCGAGAGCGGTGAACAGAGAAGCATGACACGGTCAGCTCGTCGATGTTAGGCCAAGAGCGATGGCAGTTGCTGCAAATAACGAGGTAGCAGCCCGAACCGACAGGTTGTTCCGATCCCAGGACATGGTCATCTCCTTGTTTAACTTGTTTGCTGGACGGCGACGACAAGGTGATTTTGCGAGCGTTGGACCCAGGAACGTATCATCATATTCGATCGATGATGACGACCCCAAAGATGTCTCGAGAGCGACATACTCCGTCAACAAGGAAGACGCAACTGCGGCCTCCCTCTCTCGTCGGTCGTTCTCTCACTTCCTCTTCAGCCAGGCCCATTCCTACTTCTTCACTAAGGTTTGGTCGACCCCAGCCATTGAAGAGCTCGCCCTGTCTTTACGTTGGGACCTCATAAACTCCTTTTCCTCCTCTGGTATTCTTGAGGTCAGGGCATCCGCGTAAGCCACGTCGAAGATGTCTTCTAAGGAGTCCTTGAAAATCCCTCGCTTTACCACCTCCGCCTCTGTCGTGCGATTTTTTAGCTTCTTAATTGTTTTGAAGTCGCTGATAAGCTTCATGACTTTATTCTTGGCGTAAGAAGGGTCAGAGGTTGAAATGTTGGCCTTCTTCCAGACGTCGAGGATCTTAGTGGTGGTGGAGCCAGCGGCTGCCGTGACGAACTCCTTCTTATTGACATGGTGGAACAAGAACAAGGCCAACACCTCCTTCCGAGAGGGCAGGCTGTACCCGGAAAAGATCTCAGAAAAGTCCACATCAAAAAGCGTATCTTGTGGTCACCGAGCACATGTTATTGCGTTTCAGCTATCTGAAGAAGAGAATAAAAAACCTCATTTCTTAAAGTGGTCAATATCTCTCAAAATACACGAAGTAGACATTTCGTGTTACCAGTAAATATAGCCGAAATTAAATAAAATTTTACAGTATTTACTTTCACACGAGAGGCAACCAGGACGTCATGTGCTTGAGTGTGTATCCCCATCTTGAATTTTCTGGGACACCATAATATATATATATATATATATATATATATATATATATATATATATATATATATATATATATATATATGTATATATATATATATATATATATATATATATATATATATATATATATATATATATATATATATATATATATATGAAAGGTTGGAATAAATGCTGGTAAATGGGATTTTGTAACTTTTTCATCTGTTAATTTTCATAAGTGACTCTTCCTTGAGCGGAAAGGGATTGTAGAAAATCATCGTAATTTATTATTTGCCCGAGGTACTTTTTGCTCTAAAGCCCACAAAAAGTTTTATAATGAAAGTACCAGTGAGAAAGAAACCCCTAAGAACATCGTTAGTTTGCCTTTTTTTAATGATTTTGAAACCATATAATCATTGTTGAAATCTCTTAATGTAGACCTTGTCTTTTCCTATAATAATATGTACACTAAAAGGAATGTTAATAAAAAATAGCCCTAATGAAAGCAACAACAAAATACATAAAATTCCATGTTTGTTTGGATTGTTCCTCTTTTTATATCGGCCAAAGATTTGGAAGTACGTATTAAACAGCATAAGTAATCTGTAAATTCTGAGCAAACATCAAATACAATATTTATTCATTTGGGTGAAAACACATCGGAAATATTGGACCGAGAGTTACGTGATCGCCAAATCGAAAGACTTCTTTTCACGAAAACTTTTAGAATCTGCGATTAAACAGCTTACTTCTAATTGTAATTTTAATCTCAGCCCCAGCATGTATTTTTTGGACCCTTGTATTACAAAAATGTTCAAGAATGACCTTAGAGATAAAACCACTGCCCTAATTAATAATCAGCTTTTCTAGTTATTCCTATGGTTAATATATTTTCTGTTTTATTCCTGATAATGTTCACCTCTTAGAAATGGTTATTGCTTATTTTTTATTGTATTTTTATGGTCACATTTTATTTCGGCAAGCTTATTTCTCTCTATATTCTTCATTTTTCATATATGCGCGTTTATATAGTTTTCTAGTTATTCCTATGTTTAATATATTTTTGCTTTTATTCTTGATAATTTCCATCTCCTATAAATTGTCATTGCTTCTCAAATAGAAGAACTATGCAATTGTCATCATCACCATCATCATCACTAACTCTATAATTTAAGAAGGGGATGTTTTTGAGTATTTAAATAATAATTTCATCTTAGTTTGGTTATGACTTATGTTTTTAATCAAAGTGATTTCTAATAATTCTTTTATAATATAAAAAAAAAAATGGTGAAGTTCAGAAATTAATATAAGTATCGAGATTTTGTGAATTTTTTAAAACCCAAAGAATTACAAATGGTCAAGTTCAGAAATTTTATTTTTCTATATCTCCTATAACAATATTTTAGCAACGTGATATTTTGAAAGGGAGGGGGAAATTTAGTTTAGAGTTCTTTTTTAAAATTAATCTTAGTAGCGACGCCATTGCCTGGTCCTTAACTCTATAATTTAACTTTGTGAATTTTTGAAATTTTTGAAAATGTTTTTTTTGCTTAGTGGACAAGTAACCTTTCATGTTTTTGAGTTTAGGTTTATTTGAAACTTTTATTCACAGGGCTGTTTTTTTGTAGGTTTTGAGCATTTATCAAAGTTCTTTCTAAGAGTTCAGAAAAAAATAAATATAATTATCGAATGATTTGGAATGAAAAAACATACAAACATACAAGTTCAAAAAATGTAATAAAATTAGGGCTTTGGCGCTTTTTTACTATCATTTCGTATATAAAAAAAATTTAGATGAAAAAGAGATCTGACGAAGGTTTTTCTATATATCAAACCGGGTGAAATAACTTAAAAAAAAGGTTTCAGGGTGTCTATGTTGAAATATGTGTCTGGAAAATTCTCAACTATATATAAATCTTCAAGGGATAAAGACACTATAATAAAAGGTGAAATAACTTTTGAAAAATGTTTCAGGGTATCTATGTTGAAAAAGGTGTTCAGGGTGTTAAAATAAAGAGTCGATAAAGGGGCTTAAAAAAAGCGGTTTAGAATAGGAAATAGGCCGTAGGCCACACGCCGAAGCAGTGCCCGTGGAACCAAGTTCTTTCTGTAAGAAAGAATACGAAGTATGGCTTGTTATCTTATAATTTAGTTTTGACGGTTTGAGTCCCCCTCCTCTTTTTTTGTAAACCCTCTCTCAATGGTCACCTTCTGTTTCGGCAGGTTTAATTCTTAATAGGGTTTGTTTTCAGGTTATATACGTGTGTGCGTCTTGTTTGTAAAAGTTTCTTCTTATGTTTCTTTCTGCTTCAGTCTGCTTCGTAAACGATGATTAGTCGAAAGGCCTCGCAGATCTCTTATGTTTCATTTACCTTCATGGCTGTTTACTTTTTTCCTTTATATATATATATATATATATATATATCTATATATATATATATATATATATATATATATATATATATATATCTATATATATATATATATATATATATATATATATATATATATATATATATATATATATATATACAGGGAAGTTCCCAAGGTCAAATATTCAATTATTTTTCCACCACGCAATATTAATAATAATCTGTAAAAATATTGCTTATAATATTTAAAGCAGGATTAAATTGTTACTAAATTAAACCTTTGATTATAAAACTCTTTCAATTTATGATAAATCTTGAGGGGGCCCTGTTTTCAACATCATTGAATCATTACGTAAAGATAAAATTTCTTTGAATGCAAACGAATGTTCATTTTATGAGGCGAGACGTAACGTAGTTTTTAAGGACACTTTAAGCCGCAAGGAATTTTTTATTCATTGCTACAAGTTTATGGACACAGCGAGAAAATAAAGACGAGAATACAAAAATAAATACTAATTAGGAAAATAGTATATCACGTTATAATACAGAAATAGCCATCGAATTTTATCGGAAAAGATTGATAATAAAATATCAATTTCTCGTCTCCTGATCACTCCATTCATTTCAATGAATTAACGCCCTGAGAACGTTTTTTCTTGATGGGTGCTAAAAGCCTTGCGCTAAGAACACCTGTGCCAAGGGGTTCGTGATTGCGCCAGTCATTTTTAATTAAATTGAGGCAATTTACACGATATAACTGCAGAAATATACTGATGGAAGATGATACTTAGATCTTTTAATATGATCCAAAGTGCGAAGGCGATAAAAAATTCAATTTCTACACAGCCTAATCAACTTGTCCATTTCAATGGAGACATCACCACACAAGGAAACGGCAACTTTTCGTCCTCTAAGAGCTGCAAGAGCGGTTTCACAAACATTTAGATTAACCCTGGGCCATCCATCTTCTATTCCTCAAAGAATTCAAGTGATATTAAAATTTTATTAATTATTCTTTATTTTATTATTTTTTTAGGTTTCTCTGAGCTCAATAAATCACACTTCTTAAATAATTGGGGAATATCCCAACATTTTCATTATATGAATTCTCAGCTAGAGTAGCATAGCAAATATTAAGGACTCTATTTTGGAATTTCTATGAACCAGTCTAGTGCTTTCTTATATGATGCAAATTCTTAAGCACTGCCTTGTTAACACAGTCATTAACGAGTTTTATGTGTTTAAAGTACTCCCTCTTCTAGATTATTTATAAATTTCAAGCACCTCTTTTCAACCTTTCCTGGCGGCCATGCCCCTAGAGGTTTGGCTTCTTTCTAAAGAATATAATAATAAAATCTGAGTGGTTGTCGTTATATTTGTCATTTGAGCTCATATATACAGGGTACTAAATTCCCTCTTCCATCTCTTAAATGGCTTATATCCTACACACTGATACATCATATAACGATTTGAACGCTGGCCATCTCTTGCACCGAATCGCCTTTGTCTGACACCTTATTCTACTCTTTATGTTTCTTTCCTTATTTATTGGCGTCATCTCTTCTTTCTTCGCTCTTCGTGGAAGTTTCTTCGAATCCCCCACAAAGTGGATGGAGGTATCTGAGAAGTGTCTTTTTCCGCCCAAGCTTTTCTGCTCATTTTTGTTATTTCCTCTTAAATAAACGATAACGATTCAAAAGTTCGCAACTGCATCTATTTACATATGAAGGATGAGTTTGGGAATAGGTAAGAAGTGGATTTAGTCATGCTCTTTTAAGCTGTTTTTCCAGTGTGCGGACGGATTTGCTCTAACTCCTGACAGAAACATTAAAAAAACGACACAAATATTGACATTGCGAATTTCGCGTAGAAAAATCGAAAAGCAATAGAGGATAATTTTTTTACATGCCACTTCTTTTAAAGCGGTCTTAAATAGCTGTTAACAGGATTATAAGTCGAATTGTTTTGTATTAGCTATCTTTAATTTTTTATTAAGGTATTTTCGTGTTAAAAAAGGAAAAATATAGTATATTAATGGATTAGTAGGTAAAAAATAATAGAAAAATAGAGAAAGAAATTATTAAGTGATAATATCAATATACAATAATATTTTTAAAGAAATATCATTAATAAATTAGTTGCGCTGAACTATACTAGAGTAAGAACGCCTCATGAGTTAGTGTCAACTCTACTAAAGTGATAACTAGGGCAGTAAAAAGTTGACCTAACAAATTGGAAAGGTTGACCTAAAATTGTGAAAAGTCGACTTAAAAAGTTGACTTTATTTTCAATGACTGATATGAACGAAACTTTACTTACTTATTCTTGCGTTGGCTGATTGTGTACATAATAAAGTATTTACCAATATTTTCTGTCAGAAAGTTGTGGTCTCTATTCAAGAGTTTGTTAAGCATGGAGAATGATCTCTCCATAGATACTGTTGTTTGCTGATATTTAAGGAGATAAGAATAAATTGTTTGTGATATTTCAGGCCTACGGAGTTCAACTAACTCACAGATCATTTTCCATAATTCATCTTTCAATGTACTGCTTGATATCACATGGATCGTCATCAAAGTTGATGGTAGTAAGAGTCTCATATGACTCTTTAATTGTGAAATTAGTTGCTTCCATCCTGGGCACCAAGCTAGCAATTTGATTGTAATTCATCGTAATGGAAAGCATTTGCGTCGGTAGGTTTTTCTTAGACACATTATCTTTAGCCTTCCGACCGATAATTCAATTACCTTCAAAATTCTCAACAATGAATTTGACGCTTGGACAATTTTGTGCATAATAGAAAGCAGCATTTAGCCAACATGCCTAACTTGTTAAAATTGGTTCTAGGGGAGCACCAATTTCTTGAAACAAAGCCTTCCTCTCTTTATTTTTAACAGTAGATGCCTTGACGTATGCAATTTAAAGCATCGACTTCACTATAGAATCATCTTATATGCATTGCACAGTTATGTAACAGATGTGTAACACAGGTTACATGGAAAAGTCTTGGGAAAAGTTTCTTGAGTGTCGCTCCAGCTGACACCATATAACGAACTGCATCAGATAGAAGTAAGCAGAAACTTTCTCTTGCTATCTCAAATTCTGTTATGCTATCATCAATCTTGTGTAGGATATTTTGCACATTAACAGGTCCGACAAGAATATTACATTTGATTAAATAAGTTTTTTTTCTGGAACAACAATAATTCCCGCAAGTATATTCAAATATCTAGAATCTGGCTAACCCAATCAATCTATTCATTCTTTGTGTGTGCGTTCAGGTTTAAAATCCCCCTTTAAATCACCGAACTGAATCCGACCTCCTTAATCCCCTAATTAACCCACCTGTATATCACGTAGACTTTTAACTCCGTCTGTACGACCATTCCCTTTAAACCCAATATTTGTGTATATTTAAATATTATTTTGATGCTAGTAAAGACATATTTTCGAAATTGTCTTTCTTTTGCAATCCCAACGCATACCAGCTACCTGTTAATCTTTGGCCAACTTGCACTCTGAAATATTTATTTTAAAAAAGACCCCGAAAAGTTAATAATAAACCATCCCCACTGGACTCAGAAGACATTGCCTACCAGACATAGATTAATACTCCCTTAAAACAATGCTATGCAGATCACCTCAGCAGGCGGTAAGATAGAAGTTTTTCAGCATCAGCCAGATTCACCTGAAATTCCTTTTACAGTTTACTACTTTTTCAACCAATTTTACCTTTCTATTCTAAATAAATATTTTAATAATAAGGAAGACATATTCTTGTTTTTATGGAATTTATGATCAATACACCAAAATATATTTTGGATATTATCATTAGAGGATCTTCAGCAAAATGTTTTAGATGAAAATGCATTATAAATTGATTAACTATTATCTTTTGTCATTTTAACACAATATTAAATTAAATGACATTCGATATGAAACAACCTAATACATAGCTTAATCATTGCTGGATTTATGAATCCAACAATCGTTTATTTTTATCAATTAATTTTTGACACTATTTCAATACTTATATTTTCTATATTTATTTCTAGATACCTTTCTCTGTGTAATAAATTATTTGCCCCTGATGGATTTGAGGAATTTTTATGACTTAACTATGAATGTCTCAGAGGCTTTGAAGTTGTACAGAGGTGTCTTCGTTCTCGGTGTCTATGTAGTAATATATTTTTTCTTTGTTATTTTGTAATTAGTTTTTCTATTTTGCCTCACAAAAGAGTTATGCCTTGATTTTGCAGGTTGTGGAGAGGTACATGGTTTCTGGGCTTCCTACTCCCCAATAACTCTTGTCTCTCTGATATGATGGATGCATGCCGTTCCCACATTTTGACACCTCATACCTTCTCTCTTCCTATGATGTTCCTCCTCAGAAAGGTTCTGGTGTAGATTCATTCGTGAATGTTTTATACTCCTGTATATATGTATATAGATGATAATAGGTATGCATGGTAAATCAGATAGACCCTGTTGGATATTTCTTGGTTGAAATTCCTTATTTATATACGTGTTTTTTTTCCTTTTGGCTTTAATTAAGTTTTATTAATATTTATAATAAGGTTCATTTTTTTAATTTGTGTATAAAACCTGTACTAGTAATATTAGTGCTTGGAAAATGCTATCAATTTTTCAAAAAACGGAGGTGAAAACGTGATGCGACTCGGAATAAGAATCTCGCAAGTTCGAAGTGCCCGAAGAAGTAAGAAGGAATGATTCCAACGCTCGCGAGTCTTCCCAGTTTTCGCATTAAATGCGTGTAGGGGTAAGAGTTTAGTGGTATTAATTTGTGGTTTCGAATAGTCTCATAGGACAGTGTATATGTGCGTCTGCAGTCTTCATGTAGCCGTGTAGTTTCGTTTTCTGTACCAGTACCCTACGCTGAGGTCATTTTGAGCGTGGTGTGAGTGGGCGTGACGTTGTGTTGTTGTATTTTATATGGCATATCCAGTCTGTAAGGAAGTTACGGGAAACTTTTTTGTGCAGAGAGGGAACTCCTTGTCGTTGGCTAGTTTCCAAAGGAATCTTTCGCTCCACGCTTTCTTAAAGTCTTTCTTTGCGTTCTTACTGATGGAGAGTGTTCTTTGCTTTGTGGATTATGTCGTGAACGATGGTCACAACTACCAGGGTGGACTGCCCCTTCCTGAAGCTATATTATGGTTTCGAGGAGATGGTGGATTAATGTGGCTGGAGGACGAAAGCGCCAGTGGCGCATTTTGGTGATAATTTAATGTAATGTTTTGTTTCATTGACGTTTATAAGAGTGGCTAGTATGGTACTTTTGTCGAGCATCTCCATTTGTAACACGAAAGGGGGGGCAACTTATCGGCATGGAGCCGGCAACATCACTGGACTTCCTGGAAATGCACTCGCGTGTGTGGTTTTGACTGGTTGTGTGACTGCACCCTGTGCCAGTTGGGCCTAAATACATCGAAGATGTCATTAGTCTTAGGGAATCTAAGATTATTAGCTAGGAGAGTGATGCATTTTGGTTGATTCGTGCCTAACATCGTTCCTACGTGCAGAAGAAAAAGGACTCGTCAGTGTATCGAACATCGTACGTAGTGTGGACTACCTCGAGCAACTGGAGATTCTGGTCTAGTTGCACACACTTTAAGATGTGAAGACGTAGAGTGTGATGTTGTTTTTTATTGCGCCTCTCTTTTAGAATATCAATACTAAATCACTCAGTATAATAGCCTCTGGTACCTAGTGATTGTCATATGTCACTAATTTTGACAATTTCACACCATCAAGGTTTTGTAGTCAGAATGAATTCAATTTCATCCGAAAATTAGTGTAAACAGACACATATTCGCAAATATTTATTATATGTGAAAATATTATATAGAAGCGAAAGCAAAAATGCATTCATTGGCATGAGTCAACAAGCGGTAGCAGCAGGGGTATTAAGAATTAACACAAAGTTTATTTCAGCGTCTAACACCCCTCTCTCCATCGCAATGGAAGAAGGCTGGCACATCCACCAGAGTAGATCTTCAAGCTAGTGTCAAATTCGGAGACATCTTCCACTGGAAACCACGGATGGGAATCAAAAGAACTAGCTACTATACTGAATATATGCAAGATGTTGACCACTTTATCAACGAGAGGGAAGCTAAAGTAGTCGCACGTGCCCACAGCAGAAGAAGGAAAAAAGTATTGGAAGCAGCTTTCATAGCCAGGGCAAATTTCATTGGCCGGTCAAAAAACGTGGACATCAACTACGGCTTCTTCAATTTAAGAAGAAACGTGGCTAAGCAAGTGTTCTTGCTTAGCTTTTTCCGTACTCTGTAATATAATACGATCATCATAGCGCTCAGAACTCTTTGGCTGTAGGGTGTAGCAAACCCTGAAAGGAAGCCCCAACACAAGCACGAAGAAAGGCGTCCTTTAAGAACGCGAGCCGCAAACTTTGAAGAGGAGCCTAGTAGATTAGGTGAGTTAAGGTCGAACGGTGGTCAAGTTTATTAAGAGGAAGTAATTAGGTATATAATTTGTATAGGAATAGTCTCCCAGATGCTGTACTCTCTTTTAGTGTAGGCGACAGTAGAGAAGTTGTTCCTTAAATCGAATTGAGCACCTTGGACGCTGAATGCAAAAGGACTGCACTTAAAACTGAACAACGAGTAACAACACCAGATAGAGGCCTAGAATTCGTACTTTCTATTCAGAAAGTGAAATTTAAGAAACCCATAGATTCGCAAATTCGTTACGTAGCTATCTGCCACAAGGAAGAAGATGTGAAAAATCTTGTATCTGAAAAAAGACTCCATACTTTAAAGAAAATAAGACTCGCATAGAAATTAGCACCTCAAGGGATTGCTAACAGATCTTTTATATGCAAAAAGGTATACCTCTAGATGGGTATTCACACGAAAGATGAGCTAAAACAGGAGCTTGAAATGCAAAATATTTAGCTTAAATTTTGGAATCACACTCACGCTCTTAAAGTGGTGTACAACTCCTCAGAGATTGCACTAAGGATAAAACCCAAGGTTTATGTGCTTTTGAAAGAAGGATGCCCCAGAAAATGAAAGATTTTTAAACATTCAAAAGTGTTTCCAATGCCACACCCCGAAAGCAAACATAGCAAAGAGCTGTAGAACAAGACTGTGATGTGCTTGGGAAATTCTAAAGAGGGGCAAACCTTAAGGAAATGCACGGGAACGACCAAAAAATTCTTAACTATAGTAGATTCCCTCAGGATCATGGAAATAAACTGCTAGAAGAGAAAGGAAGTTTTAAATATAAAAGAAGAGGGGACGAGAGATGAAAAAGACTCGAAGATGAACTGAACATATGCAATGTAGCAAGAGCAGCAATCAAGGAAACGCAGAACGAGAAAGTGGTACTTAACATCAAAGAAGGCTCAGGGCTGGATATACTTACGTGCATTATGTACTTACATACCCAAAACTTAGCGATGCTGGTCTCCTTTTCTTAAACACTAAACATGATGCGTAAAAAAATGGAATCCCAAAATGTGGTTCGTTATGTATCTCTTCTCAGCTTAGGCCTTTGTTGCTGCAGCCTTTCGGGAAATAAAACTAAACAATACTCTAGTCAATGATAAACCCAAGAAACTAAAAAAACTGTCGAGGAACTTATCGAGGAAACAAGTGAAAAAGTCACAGAAGACCACCCCACCCACTCACAGAAGAATTGGATAGCTGGGGTGCATTTGCCCTGTAGTCAAGAAAACCCCAAACCAAAAAAGAAGCATGGGCTTTGAGACAGAATTGGAATCGGATGCCAAGAAAGAAAACAATCAAATATAGAAAGGTGCGTCTAAGAAAAGAGATTTTAAACTCACGCTTCTCGTCAGCCCCACGAGCAATTTTCAACCAAATCCCAGCAGAAAGATGTTATAAAATTAGGAAAGAATGCATAATGCAAGTGGATGTTTAACTCATA
Organism: Ceratothoa steindachneri; assembly: GCA_963969495.1. Classification (NCBI taxonomy): domain Eukaryota; kingdom Metazoa; phylum Arthropoda; class Malacostraca; order Isopoda; family Cymothoidae; genus Ceratothoa; species Ceratothoa steindachneri. The sequence goes on along the minus strand of OZ018323.1, from coordinate 119,233,598 downwards.
TCTTGATGAAGAAAAAGTGGAGAATTTATGGAAAACAATTAGAATCTTCCCGACGAATATTAGAATCCACAAAATCAAAGCCTTCGGAATTACCGAAAAAAAGGGGGCAAAATCTGACCAAAAAAGACAAAGATGTAACCATCTAAACATCTTAAGACAATTCACATATATGCAACTTGTTGGAAAAACAACAAACAAGAAACAAAATAAGGAAATATATTAAGAGAAATGAACCTGGACGAGATAAAAATCACTGACCAAGTTCGACAACTTGCAACTGAACAACTAAAGATATACAACTATAACATACTTGTTATAAATCCCACGAACGAGAGACACGATGGAAATTAGCTAGCAATTAAGAAAGGAAAAATAACATCAAAGATTAGATCTAATTGGACAAAGCTTATCTACCTATAACTTTCCAGTTCAAATACTTCCCTCTCACAGTAGCAGCAGAATACCAGCCTCCATGGCAAGAATATCTTTCTATACACAGAATTACGGATAATTGGTGAAAAACGACACTAATCTATACTATTTGGTGATCTTAACGGCTTCTGCGTAGAGTCTGGTTTAAGATGGAAGAACAAAAGTGGATAAAACTTAGAAATTCTTCTAAATAAGAATGTAGTCTGAAGAATTATGCCTGTTTTCTCAATACAGGGACAATATTAGAATAGTGGCTCTCATCAACCTAAATCTAATACAGGTGGCTATCCCAAAGAGGAAATGCTATGCACGCGTATACTGAATTAAGTACAAGGTGACATTGTTGACGTACAGACCTGCCTCTTTGCAAAGGGGAAAGAAAGACGATTTCTATACAGAATTAGAAAACACATTAAGATAATTACGGAAACGAATAAGAAAACTTAAAAGGGATAGAATAGAGAACCCCAATACACCCAAGAGTGAATTCTGAAATGAGCAAGGTCGCTGACCGAAAAGTCACGTGCTCTCACTTATTCTCATTTATGACCTTACGACATTCCAAACTTTCAATAATTCCGGGACTAACCTTAGTAACACCTTAGCAATTCTATCATTTGAAAGAGAATGTAAAAAAACATAAGGGTTTCAAGTTTTGTTAGAATGGGCCGAATAGTTATGATTTTATTGCCAAAACAAAATAATTCCCCGGCAAACCTTGTGAGGACATTGGCAATTATATCATTCGAAAGAGAATTTAAAACAGCATGAGGTTTCAAATTTCGTTAGAATTAGCCTAATATTTCCAATGTTATTACAAAAAGCAAAAATAGCAAATCCGGGACCAACTGAGAGACATAGTGAGATGTATAGTCAACCACGACTAGACTCGCATGCAATTAAAGAGAATGAGGGAATGGAGCCGTGGAAAGCAGCATTACGATGATTGAGGCAGCAAACCTCAGCCTCAAAGTAATATCAGAGATGGATATCCTCTCTCAAGAGGAGAAGGCATCAGGGCGTTGACAGAGCCTTATGTAAAGGCATATGCAATTCAAGGAAAACACAGGGAATGAGGTAGGAGAACTTGTTGAGGAATTACTCCCCAATGGCAGAATTAGAATCATCCCCGTCTACTACGTTACTTTATACCGGAATACTTTTAAAGATTTTATAAGTGGAAAATACACGGCTGGTTTGACCCAACCAAACAAAAGTCACACCAGATAAGAAACGAAGGAAAATTGAAATTATCCATAGTGGAAAATGGCACACCATTTCCCGCTCCTCCAAATTATCAATAGTGGGTAATGATGAGCCATTTATTTTCAGGATGCATTTTAGCACCTTATAAAAATAAATTAAGCTCCAACGGAGCTAAAATAACAAAAAAATGATAAATAAATCGGAACAAGAAAAGAAGAAGCGGCTAATACAATTATAGCAACTAAGACAATGTTACGAATAGGGGAGTTCTTTACCCACACTAGGCAAAGAAAGCACCCTAGAATGCTTTTAACTACGTCTACGCACAATGATCAAGAAAATAAGGCATTCAGAGGAAAATTTTGTGAAGCGCTTTACGGACAACTAAAAGTAGCCCTCGGCAAGATCATCAAAATGCAGTGTCTACATTGTCATATTTAACTTAGAGAAAGAAGTGGAGAATCTCCCAAGAAGGTATCGAAACAGTCTGAAAGTTCGACTAATACCCCAAATCATTGCCAATAACGGCTATTGGTCGAAAGGTAGACATCTGTGTAGGTTCACACGAAAAGGACGAAAAAAATAGAAAAATTCATAAAAATTACGGTGTCAAAATAAACGAAATAAATAAATTTAGCCACAAAACACATGCATTCAAAATTGTGTGTGTGAGTACAGAGATGGCTTCAAAAATACACCAAAGATGACTATTCATGTTAAACATGAGGATTCACCCAGAAAATATGGAACGCTAAAATCAAATTAATATACAAAAATATTTTTCAGATCTTACAAAATCGAAAACCCCCTAACCCAAGAATGTACAGTGAAGAATACAGTATGTTTCGAGTGTAGAAAAACAAACCACGAATGGAGAGACTAAGAAATGCCTAAATTACCATGGACCATATAAGAATATGGCTATGTAATTCCCTAGAAGAAAGTAAATAATGGAAAGGAAGGAAAGAGAGGCATAAAAAGAGGAAAACCAGAAAAAGGTAACGTTAAGAAGAATTCTTTCTCTCGGCCTCCCCTATCCCAAGGGCCCGAAGACAAGGAAATTAAATAAGAAGAAATAAGAACTAGGAAGGACGAGACCCCCACACTGCTGTATTTGACTCACCTTTTCCGCTGCGAAATACTTCCCTCGATTCCTACTTTCCAGGCTAGGAGTGGTTGTTAGAAGACAGGTTGTATTCTCCTTTATAACTTTAAGCAAGCCGAGTACTAATCAGCCAAGTGCAAACCCAACCATGCCGTTTTAAAGCAACCGACTTCGACGATCATACTCTCTCTCCAAGCCCTTCTCTCGGTTACAAATATTCCCGGGTGGCAGATCTCCCCGAAATGATAGTTTCCACTTTTGTCGGTCGTGTACGTTCGTGTGTACGTGCTCACGGCCCCTGCCTTGAGCTGACGTGTGTAAGCCTTTTGCCCATTTAGTTATTTTTTATTTCTACGTTCTATCCATTATTTCATTTTTGTTTGTACAGTAGTAAAGATTATTTTTTTCATCCAGTTTGATATTCAGAACCTCCTAGTTAGTTGATTTATTTTGCCCAGGGAAAATAGTCACTCTTACTCGATTTAATGCAACCCACGTTTAAAGTGTCTCATTCAGGGCAAGGCCTAATCGCAGAGTGTCCTGCGGGCTTGCCACGTTCTCTTCCGAGTTAAATGAAGCACGGAGGTCAGGAAATTTAACCTGACCTACGACATTAAAAATAACAGAAATAATTGCCCACAACAGGTGCCCTAATAGGATCTCAAGATCTGCCAGTACAAATATTCCCGGGTGGCAGATCCCCCCGAAATGATAGTTTCCACTTTTGTCGGTCGTGTACGTTCGTGTGTACGTGCTCACGGCTCCTGCCTTGAGCTGACGTGTGTAAGCCTTTTGCCCATTTAGTTATTTTTTATTTCTACGTTCTATCCATTATTTCATTTTTGTTTGTACAGTAGTAAAGATTATTTTTTTCATCCAGTTTGATATTCAGAACCTCCTTGTTAGTTGATTTATTTTGCCCAAGGAAAATAGTCACTCTTACTCGATTTAATGCAACCCACATTTAAAGTGTCTCATTCAGGGCAAGGCCTAATCGCAGTGTCCTGCGGGCTTGCCACGTTCTCTTCCGAGTTAAAGGAAGCACGGAGGTCAGGAAATTTAACCTGACCTACGACATTAAAAATAACAGAAATAATTGCCCACAACAGGTGCCCTAATAGGATCTCAAGACCTGCCAGTAAAGCATCACAGATTACTGTGACTCAATTCCTCTTGTTCGAAATCCAGCAACGCCATTTGGAATCCACTAAGGAGGCAGGTTGAAGGAACCTCGGGTCTCAGAAGCTGTCAAGGATATGACTATTACACATCTGAATGAAGATAAATGAAAGTTTGAGTATTGATGTGATGAAGTTGACAGGGCCTTTTAACATCTTCCAAACTTTGTTATGAAGTTTAAGCCTGGTGAAATATTTTAGAGCCTTTCTACTTTTATTTCTAGGGCAAGTGGAGAGAGCTTCATGTCTCTTTTGGTAGAATACTTCCATTATTTATATCCTGGTAAAATCCGTCAAACTTTTCCACATTATAATCCGGGCAACTTTTAGGAAAATATTCTAAGTGGGACGGCAAAGAATGCACTTATATGGAAATGTGAGACACACGATCTTTGAAAGCTTCTATCTTCTTTTTAACATCAGAATCTTATTTTACGGATGACATGAAAATCAATGAGTCTTGATTTGTGTGCCTGATTGCCATTCTTCTCAGTTCGAGTCTTTGCGTTTTCGAACTGTGTATCCTTAATTAAAGTTAAAATTTGAGGGCAATCAAAAAAAACAGCTTTCCATCAGATACATGATGGAATTTGTTGTTAAGATTCAGGAATTCAGAACTTCCTTTATTCATTATTTTATGAAATTTATCATCAAGCCCAGCTTAATATGAAGCGGTGGGACAAAACTTTGGTGGTGGTATATAATACTCTCTGGCTTGCCATTCACGTTCTGCCTAGTGCATTCATCTACGTAGTTTTTTTCTGTATTCGTTTTATATTCACCAAAAATCGCAACAATCGGGAAAAAAATAATTAAAAAAATACAGATAATTTGTTCAATCAAATAAAACATGTATACATTAGAGTTTATCTAGTGTGTGCCGAAGTAAAGTGTTCCCATACGCTCTGAAATAACTTTTAGAAAAACATCATAGTCAATAGCCATATCTATTTCTATAAAAATAACTCGAAATAATACCAAAAAAGAAGTATAGTTTACTTATAATATTAATTTCTCTGGCTCTTATTTCTGCAATCGTTTTGATGGAAACTAGTTTTGAGAATGGGATTAGAATTACCTTCATATCTGCATAAATCCTTCAGTTGTGTTGGTGTTATAGAATAGCATCATATGAAATTCTCATGTATTTTTAGCTCTCAGAACGTTGTATGGAATATGCTAAATAAATTGATGCAACTTATTCCTAATGTTGAGAAGTACTACTTTCAAACTTCGTTTAACCGAGTCTATAAATATATTCCCTTCTGATGCGTCGTTATTTGGCAGGCCCTAGGATTCGATTATCCCCTCTAAATTGCGACAGTACACTAAAAAAGAACTATTTCCTTGCGGAATATTTCCTTTTATTCCCTACACTAAGAAAAGTTGTTGTGAGAACAAGAACCTTATCCTCTCGAAGTCGTGAGTCCAAGATCTCAGCAGCTAATTATAAAAGTTCAAAATATATGGTATGATCGTTAAGGTTTGCCTGGTTGGTAGATCTCGGTTCATTTGAAGTGGTATTTAGAGGTCTATATCACTGGACCTTGTGATTAGAATTGGTTATTGATTAATCCTCGCAATTATTGACATCCACAGTCTGAGCTGGATCGGTTATTTGTATTTCAGGACAATGGGGTACAGGTCTCCTGGAAATAAAATCATGAATAAAAAACTTGCATAGGAAAAAAAGAAAGTATTTAGACAGTAACGACTCGGAATGGAATTCGACAGTATGGAAAAATTAAATATGTCGATTCAATCTATATTTTCTTTTCAAGTTGGACCTTCGTAGATAATATAAATGACAAAGAAAGAAAATATACACTCCATCAGCCTATTTTATGTCTTTCAGACCGCAGCCTTCCCTCACTGCATTTTAATTCATTTTATTATTCATTGTAAGAAACATTTGACTAAAATAGGTTTTTAACAATTTCATATATATTTGATGGTTAATAATGCAATAATATCATCTGAAATAATCATTTAAGTTTATATTGTGACCATTCTATCAAGGTTCGCACAATAGTTTGAAAATATTTAAGAAAAATAAATTTATAAACACACACATGGTAGTTTTTATTCATAAATCTGTCACGTGAACTGTTCTATCTCTCCAAATCATAGGGATTCCAAAAGGCAACGATGTTATTCTACTTTTCCTCGATCGTCTTAAATCTTCGTTGCACGTCGTGCAGCAGATATGACTGCTAACTTTTTGTCCTTGTCCCGTAGCTTAATCTAAAAATATGCTCGATACATTGTCTTCACAAATTTTGCGACTAGGACTGGATATTTGGCACGATGCCTCCCGAACACATAAGAAAGATTAATTAGGAACATTTTTATACGCTCTCTCTCTATTTATTATGGAACCATTTACTATATCAATGAAATGCAAACAAATATTTAATAATACAAGAGAAACAATTTTCGATTAAACTTTACTGATGCAAGATTTTTGCAATAAACGTACTTACTTATGAAACCAAAGCTCGAAAACTGAGATGATTAAGAAAAACGGATTACAGATTTGAAGGTGAGGATATATATATATATATATAGATCAATCTCAGGAAAATAAAAAATATGATTCTAAGTGCTTTTACCTTTATTTTTTTAAAGGCCTCATTCATTGATTGACCAATTTGTAAATATAAGTGAAAGCGCCTAAAATGAGATCTTTCCACGTTCCCTGAGTAATTTGCAAACTATCACATAGGGCAGTTAGTCGTAGTTATTTAAGGGAATTTATGTCCCTCTATCATTTCATATCTTTGTGATGGCAACACTCTCTTAGGGATGATTAGGTAACTAAAAGTTAATATTTTCTTATTATTTGCTAGAATCGTCCAAATATGACATTAATTTTTTTCATGAATATAAACATGAGTAGAACAGATTGATTAATGAAGTTTCCTGATCAAGTAGTTTAAATCTTATCATAGGTTGTAGAAAACAATAATGGCCGATTTTACCAACTTGAGAGGATACTAAGAGATAGAAGTATTCAAGTAATGTAAAGCAGTAAGTCCATATTTAGTGAATTCAGACCCGTGTTTTACTAACTTTACAGGAGTTCAAACTTTGCTTACTTAAAGTTAAGCTACGTTTGACGGTCGTATCCTATTCTATGTAATTAAGAATTAATTAACCCTTCAACGCACATAAGAAAACCATCGGTATTTTTTTTAGAAAAATTTTATAGACTGGATGTATATGAGTGGTAGTTGATGTTTTTGTCAAAAAAATATTAAATAATTTCTTACATATGGAAATAGAGCATGGCACATATGTGTGCCATTGAGCCTCAGGGGTAATTATTTATGGTTTACATGAATCTTTAGTTTTACTGTTTATAACAGCATTTTCTATGAATATTATAAGGATTGAAAACATTTAAAAACATAGTTAAAATATTTATGTATATTAATTTCTCAAATATGTGATATTTATTCGGGAATTTCAATTATTTATCTAAAAATAGATATACGAGTATAATGCAAGAAAAACCTTCATTGATTGGAAATATTTTAAACTAAAGATAATATTTATACAACATTAATTACGTAGTTATCACTTTAGAGTTATTCATGATATTTTTCAAAGTAATTTCTACCATTTATATAACAAAGGTAGATACCACATTCAACACACATATTATTGGTTCTGCTATAAATTTTTTTTTTAATGCATACTTTGCAACGTTGTCTGGAATCAGGTTTTCGCATTGAATGTTTTTGGTATTGGGGATTGTAGATAGTATTTTGATTTTGGGGGACTAACAGCAACAGAAGTTGATGGTGGGGCTCTTTTTCTGTTGGAGAAGTTTCCAATCAACCTACGAGCTACAATTCTTCTGAATGTCTTTGCATCAATTTTTTCATTACTGGACGTCCCTTCTAATTTGCAGAACACAATGAAGGCATTGTTTATTTCAATATCAACAAGATCGAAAACTATTCTTAGCTAATATTTGACTTTGGACCTATGGTCAAACTGATAAGTTACTTTCTCTTGGTCCATTATATCTCCTCTTTTAATTTCTTTATCAGAAGGTACCTGTAATCTTGGAATATTTTTTTTCTGTTCATTCGTACGGTTCCTGCACTATTTATATTTTTCTTGGATAACATGTACTGGAGCGCCGGTGAATTGAAAAAGTGATCTATAAAAATGTTACAACCAATATTTTGATTTTTTTCTATAAGCTTTAGAACAACTCCTTCACCCAATTCGCATTCTGTTTTTTCATTGTTTTTTACCAGTATAGAGGTCAAATTCGAACAAATATCCTGATTTAGAATAACATCTGCACCACATTTTGATACCCCATTTGATTGGTTTACCTTTTACATACTGCCTTAGTATATTATGACCCTTGAATTTAATCATGTGCTCTTCAATTGATTGGCATTTAGTTGGATTCATGGCAGACAGAAATGCTTGGTTGAAATGATTTAATACAGTTCTGGCTTTGTAAGCTCTATCGTGTAATGGATCATCTCGCACTTTCATTTGCTCATTGTTGTTAAAAATATAATAAAGATCTAATTTCTTCAAACCTCTTCAAAGGCAATTGAATTACATTATATATAAATGGAACGCCCAGACCTGCTTCCATTGACCAATAATCTCTTATCGATGGCAAAACATGGTATTTCATTACTATGTTCATTCCAAAAACGCTCTCAATTCTTCCAAGTTAGTTGTAAATACGTGTCCTTTTTGCTGATTATACATTGTAGTTTGAAGAATTACAATTTGATTTAGAAAATTATCAAACCGAGCTACGTTGTTATATATTTCATAAGGATTTGGATCCTCGCTCAAATTGATAAGCATTGAACCATAATCATAGGCTTCCAGATTGTCAGAGTTCTCAACAGATGTTATTGTTTCTTCATTTGCTACTCTCTTCCATCTTAAAGTTGCAATCTCACTTAATGTTTGATGTAAAGTAGAGTCAAGTAGGCTACTACTGGATTCAGAGCTTAGTTGTGAACTCAGGACGGGAATATTAGGTTCTATTATTACCTTTATGCCTTCACTCAGCTCTTCATTTTGAACATCTTCTAAATCCTTATCTATAAAATCCATATCTTCCTCATAAAATACGGCTACATCTTCAGTATCACTGTGGTCACATGATGATAATTGTTGGACTTCATTTCCTCGAAGAACAATGTGTCTACTTCGCCGTGACATCCTGTATCTGTAATATAGGCCTATTGAGAATTGTGTCATAAAATAATGTGAATTTGTAATATCTTTGGAATAATTATATTTGTATATTATTTGAAAATAATAAAGTACCGATGTATTTTAGTAATAAGTATTGGCAAACAAATATAATAATAAAATTAATAATAATAATAATGTTGAATAATATTAATAAAAATAAAAGTAATAATAATAAGAAGAATAAAATTTATAATAATAATCAAAATAGTAATAATAATGATGATATTAGTAGCTAAAAATTCTGATATAGAAAATTACCCCTTAGGGACAATGGTGTGTATTTGTGCCGTATACATATTATAAATATTTTGGACTAAATATTTACTTTATTTCTTTAAAAATCATTTTCAATCAAAGTATAGATGCTATACTATTATATACCAAAACTGTAGGCCCCAAAACACTTTCTAACACTTACCGAAAGATATAAAAACACAATCATTCTCAACTAGGTTCAAGACCCAGCTGATCGTTCTTCAAAATATGGTCCAAAAACAATTAAGTTGCCAATTAGTCATTAAATATGTTTAATATAAGCTTGAAATTATATGTATACAATAGAATGAATTCAAAATGATATATAAGAATATTTTATACAGCGAGTTAAAGTTATGGCACACAGGCGTGCCAGTGAGCCTCAAAGGGTTAAAGAAATAATTACTGATTACGTTCCCCTCAAATTGTTAAAGTCAAAAGGAAAGTTGCGATGGTTGGTATTCACGTCGGGAACCACAATGCGATGACCCCTATTGCTTGGGGGCAATCTGAGGGAGGTGAAGAGAATCAGGAAAGAATTCGTTGAGCCAGGCTATGATTACGAGGATCCAGCGGCTCGGAATCAATGACGATGTCCTTATAATCAATACGGAGGGTTACATCAAGGGCTTGGAAGATTCAGTGTTGCCCTGCCTCCAGGAGGAGGACGCTAGGAGGCAGTAAGTGTGGCAACAGAACTCTGCATAATGCCACACAAGCAGTAGGACACAATCTTGGCTGTCATGAAATTTCGTTGACCACATCCCTCTGAATATGTGGCCTCTTAAATTCTCAAAATGCATCTACTTCAACTATTATATGCGGGGCGTGGTAGAAAGAGAGAGAGAGCGCAACAGATCTTAAGCCCAATGCATCACTAAGATGGAGCTTAGGTACAGATCCACAACAGTTTTAACCGCGTTAAAAAGGGGGATAGCTCGAAGGCCTGAAGCAGGTTCCGACGCCGCTTGGAGGCCGCTGTGGAGACCGACATGGATTCCATTGAATAAAATGAATATTAAAAGATTTCACTTTCCCATGTAATTTTGGTAAATATATCTATGTAAATAAAATCGCTGAGTTATTTTCTTTCATGTTAAAGTTAGAAGACAAATTACCTATCGCACATTGAACAGTTAAAACATACAAACTATATGCAGAGATATTTCTAGGTTAACTAGGATACTTATTGGAATAAACCAAAAATATTCTACTTATGCAACACTTGTGGAGTCATTGCTAGTTTCCGGTGTCAGGTAGCAGGCAACAATGAAACTAAAAAAATGGCAAAATATTTATGTTATTAAAAAATATTTAAAACATTTGCTTTCGAGTTTAAGAAACTTTTGGAATATCCACTTACTTATTTACCTTATTTTCTCAGCTACATAGCCCACGTAGTTTGCATTGCAAAATAGAAAAGTGCAAACAGTAAAAATGCTAAAAAAACTAATCTTTTTTTCATTGCAGAGAAGAAAATAAATTGGTTTTATCAGGGAAGGAAGAACCTATAAAGCCAATCTTTCCAATAACAAATTCATTCATTTTAAATTCATAGGCGGTTCGGCAATTTATTCGTAAATACGAAGAGAAAATAAAAAATACAAAATTAAATTTCACTGTGGGGAGATAGAGAATATATAATAAGCCTCTAATTAAACTATGTATTATAAATTGAGTAAAGATAGAAATATTTATTTCACCTCGCCTTGGAAAAATAGAGAGATCAATGAATGTATACGAGAGGGTAACAGATGCTATAAAATCTTAAAAACTACAATTAATGTCGAAAACAGGAATCGATATATTTTTATCGTCCTCTTGAAAAATATAGGATTCTAAGGTGTGCTAAGGGGCGAAACGCCCCAAAGAGTATAGGCATTAAATGACCATTTTGCAAATGTCTGTAGCATGGGAGGCATCAGAAATTTACTTACAATCACATACGTAATTAATTTTGATGAGGACAATAGTCTTTCTAATTTTCATATATACGAAAATTAAGATATTTATAGCACAGATCCCGAAAAAGTCATTGCAATTCACCTTAAAGAATCCGAAAGCAATTAGCAAAACTTCTTGGTAACATTTTTAACAAATCAATTAAAGAAGGAATGGCTTCAAGTAAGTTTAAAGTTTCAAAAGCGAACAGACTTCTGAGTGACCCAGTCAAGAGTGGCTTATTAAAAAAATGAAAAAAATACAATAATACTACCCTTATATAAAGCACTTTTCAAACTTCACTTTGGAATATGAGGTTAAATCTGTCTCCTCATCTTCGTAAAAGGGACATGTTAATCTTAGAACGCAGTCGAAGTGGGCAACGAAATTAATTTGTAAAATTATAAATAAATCCTCTGAAGAGGAAATCTAAAAACTTTACTTGCTTTCAATGGAAAATCATCATCAATCACCAGTTTTTAAAGTACTAATTGATTCCACAGAAATAAGGTAGGAGTCGCTATTTGTGTTAAATAATCGAACGGCAACAAGAAAAGAACTGCTTCTAGCTTATTAAAACAAAATTTAACACTGCGGGTATGGAATATTTTGTTACCCTGATCAGTCGTTGAATAAAGTCGATAATAATTGACATATAAAATTACTATAAAGAGAGACAATGCGTATAACTGATGCAATGATTAATATCCCCTTATTCGTCCACTTCCCCATTCAATTACTTTTCGGACTAGCCGCGCCTGGATCGTAATGTCCGTAACGGACATTCCTTGCCGACCTTTTATTCTCTTGACATACCTAAGTTTAACCAAAGGCATCAATTTTTATTTCATATTAATCAGTTTAGGTACATTGTACATATATTTGACAGTGGACTCCTTATAATGAAACATTTTGAATGGAATCAATTAAAATATTTTTGGCTTTAGAATAGGGCTTCTGATAAACGCTTAAAAAACGTTAGATGCGATACCAGTCAAAGATTTGTGAAATAAAATGGGAGAAGTGACATAAAAATAGCAGTGTGATTATATATGATAAGCACTAAATCCTTCTAAAATAAAATGCAGCTGCTATTCTGGGCAAGAAATAATTTATATATATATATATATATATATATATATATATATATATATATATATATATATATAGAGGGTCTGGAAAAAATAATGGTAACACCATATAATTTTCGAAAAACCTTATTTTAATAAGGGGTAGGACCACCTTTGGCAGTAATTACAGATTGAATTCTGCGCGGGATCGACTTGTACAAAGTTTGAATTGTTTCCAGGGGAATTCTCATCCATTTATCAGCTAAAGCAGTCTCCAATTCTTTCAATTATGATGGTGGGGTATATCAACTCCTAACTTGTTTTTTCTAAATTGCACCATAAACTTTCAATGATGTTGAGATTTGGGGATTGTGGTGGCCAGATAAGGTGTTCTACTTCACTGGAATGTTCCTTGTGTCATTCAGCTACAAGCTTAGCAGTATAAATAGGAGCATTTTCATCCTGATAAGTGGCACTTCTATCCGGAAACAATTCCTGAACCATAGGATGTATTTGATCAGCAAGAATACTCAAATAGTCCTGACTGACTGTGGATTCTACAATGAAAGGAGACTATTGGGCCGGTGGATTTCCAAGATACGGCCCCCCAGAGAACCACAAAGTCTCCTCCATGTTTAACAGTTTGGAGCAAGTAGTCTGGATCAAATGCATCTTTTGGCTGTCTCCAAACGTATACACGGCCTGAGGTGGGAAATAAGGTAAAGGAGGACTCGTCAGAGAATATGATCCTTCTCCACTGCTCTTCTGTCCAATTCCGATGGTTTTTACACCATTCTAAACGCTTTCGAACGTTTCTTTTGGAGAATAGGGGTTTTAGGATCGCAGCCCTCCCTTGGAATCGGGCTTTATGTAACTCCCGGCGAACAGTTTTGGTGAAACTAGATTCGGACGTGATCATTAAGCTATGCAGTAATTCTGGTAGCTGTAGTTTTATGTTCCTTTGTAACAATCCGTGTAAGAGTCCTAGTCTCTATCAGACAGTTTTGGTTTCCTTCCTGATTTTTGCTATGAGGAGGACGTTTTTCCTCTATCTTCCTACGCTGTCATTACTTTTGAGACTGTGTCTCTCGATACGTCAACCAGTTTAGCCATTTTAGTGACGGTAGCACCTGCCATCCAAGCTCCGACAATCTAACCTCTTTGAAAATCAGATAGATCGCTCAATTTAATAAGATTTAATAAACTTATTTCGATAATATCTGCAAAAAACCCACAACAATATTAACACAGAATGATGTACTTCTATTATCAATCAACAAATATGAACATAGACAAGGTTTAGATAGTTTAATCAATCTTCTAATCTATACTATTACAATACTAGGTGTTTCCATTATTTTGTCCCCACTTTATATATATATATATATATATATATATATATATATATATATATATATATATATATATATATATATATATACGATACGGAATAATAGAATGCAGTGGAAAATAATGTAAAAAAAAAGAATAAAAATAAATTTGTCACCCTGAGCAATGGAGCGGCGCCTCCCATCAACTACTTCCCATAACTAAAGGTTACGGGGATTTGTGGATGGGAAATTATTTAAGAACAAACCCCATTTCGCGGAATGACGGTCAGGTGGGTGAATGAGGCAGGCAGCTTTAATTCAAAGAGTACTTTAATGTTAATTTGCTGCTTCATTTAAGCAAAAACTGTGAGGGTGGTGTATGTGAAGCGACTGCCGATGAGGTTAGGTTAGAAAGATCGGGCTCAGTGGGACTTCAAGCGAAACGTGAGGGATTTCTTTTGTTTTCGCTTCATTTAGTCTGGGTTCCATTGCGTACATAGCCACCAAGGATTAACGCCAGATATACATCTAAATCCAGGAGCCAAAGGACCGGGCCCAGGCGAGTTATATTGCTTGTTTTGTTTATTCACGAAACATCAGAAACCACGATGTAAAATTTTCTTTTAAGTTTGCAAACCAAGACAAAGAAAATATATTATCCTTAACTCTATAATTTAACTTGGTGAATTTTTGAAGTTTTTGAAAATGTTTTTTTGCTTAGTGGACAAGTAACCTTTCATGTTTTTGAGTTTAGGTTTATTTGAAACTTTTATTTCACAGGGCTGTTTTTTTGTAAGTTTTGAGCTTTTATCAAAGGTTTTTCTAGAGTTCAGAAAAAAATAAATATAATTATCGAATGATTTGGAATGAAAAAAACAAAAATCATGAAGTTAAATAAATGTATTAAAATAAGGGCTTTGGCGCTTTTTACTATCATTTCGTATATAAAACAAATTTAGATGAAAAAAGAGGTTTTTCTATATATCAAACCAGGCAATGGCTTCGCAAATCCTCTTCCCCTAAGGAAGGCGTTAGCGCTTTGCTACTAATATTAAACTTTAAAATCTATAAAAAAGCAGCCATGGTTAAATTTTTATCAATTTTGCCAAAAATTGTAAGATTGACCCCAGACTGCTTCATTACGATCACCGAAACGAATTTCAAGAAAAAAAGAAACTGCAGGGACCGAACCCTGCCCAATAGATTACATGGGGCTAAAGAAGAGCGTGAATAACCATCTGCTTTAACACCATATACTAGAGAACCAACACTACACAAAATGTCGGACAGATTTACAGTAGTAATTCACTTGAACGTCAATGAGTGGGGCGGCAAAGGTTCCACCTATGGAAAAATTATAGGACAGAGTGACCCTGACGTAATACTCCTCTGCGAACATGGACTCACCACACACCAGCACTCAAAGTTTTTTTTAATACGACGTCATTAGTAAAAATTACAGTCATGAACTGTATGACGGCTGTGCAATAACCGTCAGAAAGGAATAAAATCCAGGACTTTGGAAGACCTAGATGAATCTTACCTTGCCATTGAAGTGGGTACAGCCCTAGGAGGCCTCGTTGTTGCCATTGGGTACCAAACCCCTTGGCACGGATATGAACCCATGCACAATATCTCGCAAATATTTAGCCACTGGAAAAACGTTCTTTTCTCCGGCGATCTAAATGCAAGATGTGCAGCGGCAGAATATACATTATACAACAATGCAGGTAGAAACATTGAAACACTGCTCCACATGCAGTATATGACAAGAATCGAACTCGATTTCCCGACATAAATAAATGGGACGATAGCCACAAACAAAATATAGTTCTTACTACTTATTATGTATATTGAACCGGGCGTCATTATTCCGAGCGACCACCCGGCTATTAAAATTTCGGTAGCAGTGAACCCCATTCAAATTCCAATCCCAGAACGCAAAAGCTGCAAGAGAGCGAACGGGGAAAATTAAAGGAGCCACCTCTCAAAATACATCCCCGCTTTGTTGCAAGAAGCAGGATAAACTTACCGATCTAAAAGCATTCCGGATATTAAATATATAACTCTCCCAGCTCCCCTCTGGCCCAAGAATATAGGGACTTACTAAATGTAGTAGTGTTGATAGGCCCCAACCACAATGCCCACACAAGAGTAAGACAAATTAAAGGCGAACTACAGACGCTAATCACGGAACAACAGACTAATAGACAGGCTTGAGATAGAAAAGGACTCTGACACTTGCTGGCAGACGGTAAAACGTCTGAAAGGATTACCGCACATACAAAATTTCCAATCAAACACAACAAAACAACACTTATGGAGACTGATGAGATTGAAAAAAACTTTAGAATTTTCTGCTCTTTAATCTTTAAAATTACCCCAGAAGAAAATGACACTTAAGAGCTTGAATTCGAAGCTGGCTTAATACAACGATTGCACACACAATAAATAAAACTTCTCCTCATCATTGTGTGTCACAGGATAGAATAATGGAAGAGTATGGCAGCAAAATAACTGCCCTAGTATTTTCGGTTACTCTAAAATCCTTTCGTCAAAGAGCATCAGGTTACACGGGGCTGTCGCGCAAGAATTATATATATGCTCCGCCTAACGTTTGGAGTGGCCTACTTAACATCATGAACACCGCTCTGAACACAGGCTATTTTACCGACAAATGGAAATTGGCCAAAATAATATTTATTCCTAGAGCGGGAAACCCTTGGACAACGCTCCCAGCTTTCAACCGATCTCTCTCTCTCTCTCTCTTAAAATTGGCCGGCAAAGTATTCGAGAAGATATTCGCTAACAGAGTGAACTCTTTTCTTGATGAGGCAAACCTACGTAACGAGCAGCAACAGGGCTTCAGAAGGAAATGAGTGACGCCGTTGTCTCCAAAAAGCGAGCTAAGTTCAAGGCAGATAAAAGGCATGCTGACTTCGTGCTCTGCTATGTCAAAAAGGTTTTTGACAAGGTTTGGAAAAAGAAGCCTTCAATATAAGATCCTGCAAATAGGCCTCAACCCCTTTGTAAAGTCAAAACGAAAAACTAAGTTCTCTCGGCCACAAAACAAGAAGTTAATAGGTTAACAGAAAGGTACTTAGATATCTGCGAAGGTATAATAATACAATGAAAGATTCAAGTATATTAAATAAATACAGTGTGCAAAAAGATTATATTAAATACACTGTAAACGTATCAAATAAATACAGTGCACAAACAGGTGCATTTAATATGTCACAGGATTAAACCACCAACAGCAACACGTCGTAACAAAATAAGCACTGCTACTCCGGACAATTGATACAGGAATATATCCCTCCCCTCCCGTCTTATGTCCTTTATAAATAGTTGTAGGTCTTGATAACAAGAACCTAAGAATGGGACGTAAGATGAAGGGAAATATTCCATATACCTGTCATAGAAGTAGCGAAGCAATACACGGATGGCGATTGTTCTGGGAGTGGGGATAGTCGTACGAGCCCGGGCGTATTCCGATTTCCTGGTGAAAGCGAGAGAGACGAGTAACTCGGCAGCTTGCAATCGGTGCAGCGGCAGAGGAAATAGCGTCAGATGCTGGTAGGGGTCTGGAGATATCAGCCGATTCTCGCTGTATGAACCACTGATCAGCTCTACTTCTCAGAGTCAGGGGGTCCCTATTTATATCTGTCACCATGAGCGCCTACGTGACAAAGTTCATCCGGCTTTCAGTTCGTCGATCCGCGCTCCAGTCGCTATGGCGTAAACTAAGTAGTAAGTTAACGAACCGCGCTTCCCAGGAGCTACGACGTACGTTACAAATGGGATGTAAAGCACCTGGTAGATTATCCTTACACCAATTCTTGAGCGGATTTTATGCCACTACATAATAGAGAGGAGAGCTTACATAAAAATTATGGAACATACCGGCCCCGAATTCGAACTCGAAGCAGGGGGCTGCCTCAGACCTTTACTATACAGCATTTGCACACGTGACCTACCACAACCATTCTCCCAAAGTTCGATATACGTTCAGTTCACTGAAGGTATCTCGCAAATTTGTACCACCGCTTATGTTCACAGGCAAATCATAGGAAGGAAAACGGCTAAAGATATAGCTGACATCAGCACTTTCTAGAGAAGATGGAAGATATCAACCAATGCTCCAAAATGCATAATAATCTCCATGTTTCGTAAGACCTTCAATGATATACGTGTTGACGGGGAGCGCATCCATAACTGCACGGAAGGGACGGTTCTGGGGCTCAACATCGCCACTGAGGGTTACACGAGTAATATCGAGCGTACAATCACGAATAGCAAAAGAGATTTGAGGGAATTCTACAGGTTCCGCGGTTTGAATCCCCCAACTAAACTCAAGATATTCAATGTGAGCATTCGCTCGAGGCTCTTGTACCTTACCCCTCATGCCGCTGAACTCGAGCGCCAAGACCACATTGCGAGACAATAAAGAGTTCAGAAAAAAGCGGTTTTTATCATCATAAATACCCGAAGGAGAGAACACAAAAGACAGAGAGAGAGAGAGAGAGCTCCACGACTCGGTTGGATTAACTCTGATCAACGTGGCGCTCCACGATAGAGCAAAAAGGATCTGGGACGCCATTGGTACCCACCTGTCACCCGAGTCCTCTCGTACACACTTAGACATCGAGGTCGCTCGACAAATAAGGCCATTTAAAAGCAGCAAAGAACTGACAAATGGCGACGTGACTCCAAAATACACGTGGCAAAGTCGAAAAAGTACAACAAACGACTAATGTAGTGTTCAGGATTCTTTAGTCATTAATCATACCTCTAATGTAACTAAATTTTCGAACTAGTATATTCAAAATAAGTAAAAAATCACTCACTTAAACTTTACAAAAAGCTATAGCGGGATAAACCCAGCCCCCCAAAGAGGCTTGAATGCCTCCAAATTTCAAATTTCAAATTTGAACTAATTAAATTAACCATTTTAATTTAATCATTATAAACTATACATTTTATAGTTTATAAAACAAAACCAAAACAAACTAAAATTTCCAGGAAACTAGACTTACCCTTTCACCAAGGAATTTTTTATTCTCTCTCCCACACCACTTCTATTTTTTAACTTCACCCAATTTCACCACTTTACTCTCTTACTATATAAATCTCTCTCTCTCTCTAATTTTTTCACCAACTTTCTAAGTCCAACTCCACTTCCAATAGACCGGCTAAAGAATAGCGAGTTTATTAACATAGTCATTGAAAAGCGAGATCGTAGATATTATATATCTTTACCTTGGTACGAAGAGATTCGCGTGGAACTTTGTTTAAACTATAACGTATTTTGGTGCAACTTAGACAAAGTTATTTCCCAATTAAACAAGACGGATGCCTTTAAGGAGTTTTTTGAAAGGTTACTTGAGGAAGGCATAATAGAATAAATTCATGATTATGAAAAAAATTCGTAGTATAGATATGGCAACCTCAAAGGTATATGAATAAAATATAGGAACAATTCCACACACAAATACGTCCGGTATTCAATTGCAGTCTCAAAGTAAAATATTTTCATCTGCTAAGTGAGGTCACTTACCATCGTATACACATTAAATTCCCTATTTTCCCGTATTTCCAAATTTTCTTCAAACAAATTAATTTTACTCGCGGAAATAAAGAAGGCTTTCCTTCAAATTAAATTGAAATCGGAGGCAGACAAAAATATACCGTGCTCTTTCTGGAGCAAAAATGGCAGACTCGTAACATATCGTTATAGCTCATTGATTTTTAAATTAGCAGGCTCACCTTTCATTTTGAATTAGATTCTCAATCAACACCTTAGTCTTTACTGGAATGACGTTAGCACTCAAACATTAGAAGATTCGTTTGATAGTTACAATCTCTCACCCCTCAAATCAGTCTTCGAAGCGGAAAACAAAGGCCCTGAACACGAATCGAGAATAAAAAGAGTTTTAGGTTGCCTATTCAAGGTGGAAACTGATTTATTAAGGGTAATTCCTAGCCAATTTAATGCCATCGTCAAAATAAAAAGGACATCACCTCGACAATTTACAAATTTTTTTAGCTCTTAAGTTTGTTCCTACCTGTAACCATCAGTGATAGGTTGATAATGAAAACTTTCCAGACTCAAAAGGTAAGGAGGGATGAATAAGTTAACCCACCTCATCCTAAAACGTGGGAATCAAATATTTTCCGATATGGTAAAGTTAGGTTAATTCAGATTGCCGCGTTTAGCCTAAGAGACGACAGGAGGGCTGCGTTTAAAATATTTTGCGACGCGAGCAAAGTATGTTATGAGTTTTTGATCTCGTCATCAGAAATGATGACGAACCATTCTTTCACATAAAAAATGCTTTGATTTAAATAAATTTTATGGCATTACTAGCCTTGCATTACAGATCACTTTTAAACCAAGAAAAAAGGAAAACGTACATAGACATACAATTTAATCACAAAGTAACCAAAGGTCGGTGCCAGCAGTCGCGCCTGCTACAAATTTAATGCCTTCTCCTCGATATGGCTACAAAGAGCATAGCTAGAAAGGTTAAAACTCATCTTAGAGAATTTGGTGATGAATTTAACCATAATTTTGAGACAAAAAACAAATAAAAAATAAAATGACAGTGATAGACTAAATATGTTTTTTCAAACTTCACAAACCTTAACGGTTTCGAGAGTTCTAAAGCTTTTAGTGTTGTTAAAACTACAATTAACTTCGCCGCCCTTACACACAAATAAACAGCTTCCCAGCGCCACACACAAACTTTTTTTCCTCAATATGGCCCTTCGATTTAACACAAAAATGTGGATTTTCCAGTCAAATGAATGGTCATCAAATACACAGTTTATCGCTCTCAAACAGTCCCATAAGACTGCGGTTTATGGCGAGTGGGCAGCCGGAGCAGACTTCCCCCTCGGGGACAGGGGGCATGGAAAATCAAACCAAGTGACCCCCCTCCTACCATCTTTATGGGGAGACTCAAGCTTTGAGATGGTTGTATTAGAAAACAGAAGAGAGGGATACTAGCAATAAGTGACAAAACAACGAGATAGAACCCGACCCCGCTTCAAGTAACATCTACCTCTGAGCTAGCTAGACTTCGCTGCCCTGTAAAAGATCATTCTATTTTTTGTCTTCAGAGCTACATAAGAGACAACACCGATTAAATGAAAAACACACATAAGGTAAAAGTGATTGTATATCTCGTTTAAATCTCTTGATATAACTCCGTTAAAACTGATAATAACCCTACAGTAAATATCAAGAACAAACGGCTTACCAAACAAACTTCAATCATCGTTAAGAGAAATTAACTAAGAAACCAAATCATACATTCTTAAGAGAACTTGAACTACCATAAAGTTATAAAATACCTTTTTAATTTCTCCTAACTCTACAACTTTCCCTATCTTTTATTAACCAACTAACAAGAAATCATTTGGATATAAAATGTCTAAAGGTTCGTTTGAAAGCAAAAACTATTATTCCAAATTAAATTAACGTTGAACTTCCCTGTTTCATCAATGCTTTACCTAAATTTTCACTAACCTTAAAACTTGGCCTAAATAAAAAGAAACAAAGAAAAAAGGAAAGATAAATTAAAAAAGTAAAATGGAAGAAAGAAAGGGAAAAAAAGAAAATAATAAATAAGGTCAAGAAGAAGGAAAGAAAGAAGGCACTAAATAATGAAAGAAAGAAAGACTTATAAAAAGAAATTAGTTAAGTACGAGTAAGAAGGGAAGAATAAAAGAAAGAAAGAAGGAAAAATTAATAAATTAAGTAAAGAAAGAAGAAGAAAAGAATGATAGAAATAAATATGGATAAGGAGAGAATGAGGGAATGAAATAAGGGATAAAGGAAAGAATGTTTGAAAGGTGATATTGGCCCTTGCGGGGGCAGGGGAGTCTTGGTGGATTTGAAGGCTTCTGTTTCCGTCTCCGCTTCGGTGTCCCCGACCCACTGTCGGGACGGGGACGGGGTTGCCACCACCACCATGGTTATGGTTGAAAGAAATAATGAATGAAGAAAATAAGGACTGAAATAAATGACAGTTGAAGGAGAGAAAGATTGAATGAAATAAGAAAAGAATTATTGAAGAAATGAGTTATGGAGAGATTTGATTAATGTAAGAATCCTTGTTCAGCTGAAAACTGCCTTCGAAAGCACCTTCATACCTCATTCCTGCTCTTTCTCTATTCTCTCTTTTCGTTTTCCTTGCCCACCCGCCATTTGAGCCTCTAAACTGCGAACGGGCGCTTTATTTAATGACCTTTAGCCTTGATGGTAATCATTGGAGTTTCCAAAGGTTCTTTTGCTTTCCTCGCTACGATTGCTCGCCATTCATTTTGGTATTTATGTATTTTTATATTCGATCTCGTGTAAATAAATTATTCTGTTTATTCTGGTCTTAGATTTTATTCAACATGCCTTTGAATGGTAGATGAGTATGAAGCTAATTGTCATAGTTGTACAGTTATGGTAGAAATGTAAGAGTAGTTAATGGTCTGGTAAGGAGAGATTTGAGGGAGTATGAAGGAGATTTTATAGAGTAATTGAATGAGTTTTGATGAAGTCTCAGAGTGTTCTGGCAATTTCAATTAATTTTGGTTATGAGTAGCGTGATGGGGAGATAAGTGTAGGAGAATCATCACTCCCATATTCTCTCACAGTGGGGATACGAGGCGATTACCGCAAAGACATCCGGCACCGGCACCCGTTATGTCAGGCGCGTAACCTCAGGGCCGCGCGACTCGTCGCTATGAAAGGCCTAAAGGTTAAAATGCAAGATCTCTCCTACGAGAGTGAGATTCAATGTCGTCTCAAGTAATAAATTGGAGACGCGTTTCTCTCAAGTTTGAAGGCTAACGAGGAGCCGATTTAAGACTTGGTGAGAAAAACCGTTTGGAATAAGAACCCTCCTGGGCCCGTCCCCAAGCCTCTACCCCTCTTAACCCTCCCCCAGTGGGGTGACGAGGTATAAATAAGAAACACTAAGGAAAATTGAGGTAGAATACGTCAGTCTCCAGGTGACGAAGTCCCCGGATTAAGATCGGGCTAACGAGACTGGACAGGTAGATTACTTGGCTCGCCAGACCAAGAAGTACACTGCAAGAGAGGCAGGGCTACCTACCTTAAGGGGCTAAGAAGCAGCTTATCTTCGAGCTAGTCCCTGGTTATCAAACTGAACGTTAAGTTAACTTGTTCAAGTTAAACTTTCTCTCGTCAGAGAAACTCCTTATATACTGGTGCATCTTTAACAACAGGGGTATTCGTCGTCCTTGAGGAATTAAGAAAAGCAGAAGAAAAAGGCTCCCCCTCGAGCCCGTTACTCGGTGGCTACACCAAACTAATAAGTTAACTTGGTTGAGGAACCAAGTTCAACTTATTCTCGTCAGAGAAATACCCCTCCTCTATCCTCGCCCTTGAGGAAGATTGGAACTAAGAAGAAGCTCATCCTCGAGCTAGTTCCTGGTTACCAAATCGACCTTTAAGTTAACTTATTCAAGTTCAACTTATTCTCGCCAGAGAAACCCCCTTCCTCGATCCTCGCCCTTGGAGAAGACCCTCCCCGAGTTAAGTCCTCGCCCATGTGGAATTAAGTAACGAAGGAGAAAAGCTCCCCCTCGAGCTCGTTACTCGGTGGTCACACTGAACTCTAAGTTAACTTGGTTTATGAACCAAGTTCTACTTACTTTCACCAGAGAGACCATACCTACCTTGGTGTCGCCTAAAGCACCGTGATTCTTCTCGTCCTTGAAGAACATCCCCTGAATACCCTGTGGACCCCCATCTGCTACCCTTCCTAAAAGTTCCTCGTGATCTCGACCACCTCCATCTGGCCGGTCGGCACGCGTCGTGGAGTCAATAACATTCCCGAGGTATTTAAACTCCAGTAGAGTCTATAAGCCTAAATATTGTATATTAGAGTGCGTATCGAATTAAGCAAATTATAGAGAGTCAAACTAATTGAATTAATTATTGTGTATTTTAATATTCGGAGTATTTAGGTGGTTAAGGGTTAATTTGTGTGTAGTAAATTGTTAAAGTTAAAATATAAGTTTATTTGGGGAATTCTTGTGCGTTTCTCTAAATCCTTACGTGTTTCCAACGGCTTTTCTTTAAAATAACAATATTAGCACTCTTAGCACTCTTAGAACAAAGCCTACTTCATCAAAGATGTATATCACGACCACAAAAAATACCACGACCAAAGCGGTTTGTGTGTAGAGAGATTAAAAAGGGGCATTCTCCTACATAAAAATGGCATCGGGTGTGGAGTGATCGAAAAGGGCCATTCTACGCCAATAAGTGTTGGATCAATTGGGATTTAGACATTAGAGTACCATTGATCTGAATTGAAAGTGAATTTAATGAGTGATAGCAAAATTAAGCAAACTTAGAAGATGTTTTGCTAAATTTTTAACATTAAGTTTGTCTTTACATCAATTATGAGAGTTAACATAGAGGCTCAATGATGAAGTGAACCAAAAATGAGTGAAGTTAAAGTTCAGATTAGTTGAAGTTTTGGTCTTTTATCAAAGGCATTGAATCAAATTTCATTTCCCTGTGTCTAATTTACATGTTTATATATAGAAGCAGAAATTGGTATTATGAATTTATTTTAACCGGGTTTAATTAAAGTAAGAAGTGAATTATGGGAGTGTGGTAAGAGTGGTAAATACAATTGATGTGAAGCAAGAGCGAATGTTCACTTGTCATTCAAATGGAATTGAGAAGGATCGTTACTATAATAAGAGAACCAACGAGGGCATATGCTTTACTTTCTCGAAGGCTAGTTAACTTTTTACATGAGGCAGATTAAACAGCCAAACTACGAAGCAAGTATAAATTCCGATTGAATGGTTAATACCGCATAAAATGCGATATTAAAATTCCTCAATTAATGAAACAAATTTACTAGATTTCAGCTCTATTCTACACATTAAAGATTAACAACAGTGAAAAGCAAAAGTTTCCTAAACAAATATATATCAATCGAAATTAACCAAAAGGAGATTTCTAGGCTTCTGATTGACAGTTGACGCTAACAAGGCGCGTGATGACATAAGGGTTTATCTGCGAGGTAGAATTAGCAGATGCGATAACCAATGATTAATGAAATGGCTCACACATCGGAACACGGTATTGGGCGAGCAATCCTAGATAACAGGCGGGGAAGTCTTGTCTTTGTGGTTCATGTTGCATGTGAGGGCGAGCGCTTGCATGACTGCAAGTGATTTGTTTTTCATTTGTCTTCTTTGACTCGTTCGCTCCTGTGTAACTCTTGTAGATTTTAAATCATATTTTAAATTAACCTCTAATCCAATTTCAATTCAGATTATTATTTTAATTTGATTGATCATTCCTTTGATTAATTCGTTAATCTTTTAGAATCTGGATTTTTGAAAATCGTTAAATTGATTAATAATACGCTAGGAAAGACTAATAATTATCGTTTGTTTCATGGCCATTAGTTTGTTCACTCCGGAAGGCTGTGTCATATGAGCTCTTATTCAGATTTTCTTAAGACATTTGACCACGTATGTGAACACAATGAATCCAAAGTTCGAGTCATTAAGTACCTGAGTATAGAGGAGGGTAAATTTTTATAATCCTGTCAAGAAGTGTTGAGTAATACATCCTAGGAGCAGTTTTCTTTGTCTGGCATCGTAACAACTAGAAGTTTTTTGATAATTTGATTGCAAACAGGTCTCCACGAGAAGAAATATTAACTTTTTACTTTGTTTTAATAGTAAAAGTAATGTTCGTTTTAATATTTTGCATCAATTGGTAAAAATGACTTTGATATTATTAAAATTCTAGCTAATCCTTTAATCCAATGTAAGAATTAAGTACAAATTTCCATATTATATTATATTCATATTTACCTCTCTATATGTGAAACATAACACGATGTGACCACTTCTAACCAAATAACTATATAATATAGATTCGACTACTTATTAGAATAATGATTTGTAATATATCATAGCAAATTAGAAGTAGCAAGAATGGCAATAAAAGAATTTTATTTTTTTGTACAAATCCTGCTCTATTGTCTTATTGAAAAACGCACGAGCAATCACTTTCTGATTGCCACCTGAATAAACAAGTCTACGGCGATCAAGGTACGCATTAATTTCGCCAGGTAATTTAAAACAACCCCTCTACAACAAATCATGCTCATGATTGGCAATGAATCAACATAAAAAGAAGCATTTGATTAAGTCATTATTCGACTCTTAAAATTGTCTTCAACTCAATTCCTTTGTAAAGTCACGAAGTGTAATTTTATTTTTTGTTTCGATAAATGTAGATTTTTTTAAAGAGTAGACCTAAATATTCACTACCCACCGGAATGAATACATAAAATAAAGACTTTATTTTTATCAGTAGGGAAATTCTGAAAGGTAAATTAATTAAAAAATTAGTGGAGCAAAAATATGCTCCTTTCTATAAAGAATTGATCTTGTAACTAATTAGTTTAGAAGTTAGTTGCAGAATTACAACTGCAGGCTTTAGATTAACTAATATCGATAAAATTCGCAGGACGCTTTTCCAACACTACAAATGCATAGGTAGCCCAGCAATCATTTATTAAAGGGAAACAAAGGACATTTCCTTTAATAGGTATTCATAATTAAGAGGGGAAATTTTAAAGTGCTTAAAAATTTGACTTTAAAAGTGTTATTATCCACAAAGTAAAAACCCTCCTTAGAAAAAGATGAGGAAATCCTGGTAGGAAAAATCTGGAGTGCCATCTAAGTAGAAAACAAAATAGCAAAATCTACGTATTTTTGAAAATTAGCTTTATTTTCTATTCTAAATGCATATAATATTATTTAATAATTTTCATTTTGAAAGTGTCCAAGTTTCATTTCATAGAATATGTATAATGAGTTATGACTTAAGTAATTTATAATTAAAGAAAGGATGCGTCCAAAACTAGAGAAAGATAAGTATAAATACAACTCTAACCAGAAAACAAGATAATTTTCTCAGAATATTGAACAAATTATTAGAAAAAGTCTGCAAACACTTATTTTATATGACTTATGCACTGGAGGAAACACACGTAGTTTGGCGGAAGTCTCTTTAGTAATCTTCTCTCACGTTTTCCAATTAACTTTTTTCCTCTCAAGGTATAATCTTTGTAAAGCGTTTGTGAAGTAGGGATGTTATTTAAGTAGTTACGTGAATAGAGTATGTTCTTATCTTCATTAATTTTAGTGGTGTAATTGTCTACTGTCCAATAATTTGGGTTGCAGGGAAGTTTGGTTCCCTTGCATGTGATGTTAAATCAATCAAATCCATTTCACACTGTATCCTTTCAGCTACATTTTAATTCATTTTTCATATCAAACTTTAACACGTTTATAAATATTCAGGTTACCTTACATTACTTTCTACAACTATTTACCAACTAAAAAGAGAATTTCAGACTCAACTCATCTCAAAGAATCACTAGGAAGGATTTTAACTTTTCTAAAACTATCATTCTGAGATTGATGCCTACCATGAAGCTATTAATTGACCAGTAAAGAATAACCAGAAAAATCAATGCTAACAGGGGGGTTAAATCAAAGTATTGAGTATCCAAATTTATACAACGATATTCTCAACATCTAAGAATTGCTTCCCAATGTTTGCAGTCAGCACGGAGCATTTTCCTGCATGAAAACAAGCTCACGTACTTCGTATGTTCGAAGAAAGTTGATTACATATAGCTGAAGCAAAGTTTTTTATAAGACTTTGTTTACTTTACACATAACCGGAAGATTGGACATGCTCCAATGCTCGCAAACATTCCTTACAGAATAAAGCTGACAACCCCAAATTTTACCCTCTTTTTTTTGCGCATATGGGATTTAATCCTGATCCGAAAATAAGCTCACCGGACAAAAATTAGTCACCCAGGGAGAAAAAACATAATTTAACATCTGAAGCGTGTACGAACCTTAGGCAGCCGAAAGGCGTATCTTAGTTTACGTCGAAACGTTAGTTAAACTTTATTTGTGTTGCGGACGGCATGAAGATCTGCAGATAGAAAATCAGCTCTAATTAAAATGGGCCGGAAAAGCGACGTCATGGAATGTCAAAAAGGTGTGATTGCATTTGGCCACGCCAAAGGTCATCATGGGAAGGAGGTTGCGGAATTTGGCAGTGTTTCAACGAGTACGGTCATCCGCATTTACAAGCAATGGCAGAACTCCCAAAATGCGGAAAACTCTCGCCAGAATCGCGAACGGAAGAAGGTATTGATAGACAGGAAGCGTGGTAGCATCTCCATGCTTGTAATTGCAAATCGATTTGACTCCAGACAGAAATTGCTACAAAACGTCAATTCTGGTCCTTCACCAGCCATTTCAGAAGAACACTACACAGGGAACTCCATAGAATGAACATATGGAGCAAAGCGGCGTGGAAGAGGCCTTTACTATGGTTACAAGTGACTATTCTTTTGTCCGGTGAGCTTAATTGATTTGGTCTCGTCACTGGAAACACTCTTTTATACTTCTCAGCGCTCCACCTGACATTCTTTGTAGTGAAAGACAACTGAGCTCCCTTATTTTATCTACTTATGAGCGGTTTCTTAATAGGCAAACATTCTATGGGTCTTACATCTCTCAAGTAGTAATAGTAGTAGTAGTTCGCTAACCAGCCTTTAGGCGGATCCTGGTCAGATAATGAAATAGACATAAAGGTGAGTATACAAACGCTGGTGAGCCCGAGGGCCCCAGGGGCTGGTCTTCTTTGGAGGAAAGGTGCCAAGAAGTTTTGTGTTTTGACACCAAACTGTGTTCATGTGGGAATTTCGTCGTCCTGGTGCAGCGGGACCTATTCCACGTCAGAGGTATATATATATATATATATATATATATATATATATATATATATATATATATATATATATTTACCCATCGGTAGGATTCCTTCCAACAGAGAGAGTGTGCGTTGTGATGCAAAGATGGGAGAGGAAAATTAATCAGTGTTGTAATTGGCGATGTGTGTGAAGAGAAGTGTAAGATCTACCCACCCACCCCGGTACAGGGTTGAGCACAGCGCGTCTACCAATCGGTAGCCAGATCTCTCCGTGCGCTGACTTTTTTGTCCGCTTTTGCCCGGAGCGAACCCGTTACCGCTACGTTGGGAGACTAACGCCGTATCCACTCTGCTAGCAAGAGCTTACATCTCTCAAGGAATAAATGACACTCTGGCAATACACATTCACGTTGATATTCGCATTAACCTGACAAAAAATTACCGACTACTCTCTAAAATTGGTCCTTTGGTGACCTACGTCGAACCGCGTCCTCTTCCCTGGGAATTGATTTTTCAGGGCTTTTCTCTCTGTCAAGTTCCAGTTCTCGGTTTCCTCATGAAGTTATTAAGCGTAAAATCGCACTTTTTGACAGAAATAAAAGGCCTCGAAATGTCAACAGTGATTCCTTCATGCTTCCACTAGACAATCTCCTTTCAAAAGGATTTTGCGACCTAAACTCGCCCCACAATCTCGATAAATCAGTAATACTATCAGTAGCAATCTACCATGCACGTGAGATAATGCTGCCATACATACTGAACGTTACGAACTTTTACGTGTATACTGAACGATTTAAGTTATCTCCATCTAGTTTAGACTCATATTTTATTCTAATATACATTATTTTCCTAATAACTTTTGTTTATTTTCTGTGCATTTTCATGGAAATTAAAGGAGTATTTTTAATAAAAGTTTTATTACGTTTCTATTTACTCTTGTTGGGCTTGATATTATATAGGACACTTTGACTGTACATAAAGTAGAAACCTTACGAAAAAGGTAGAGTTTATATAGACTTTCGAGCTTAGCTAATTTTGAACATAGATTATCATTCATATGAACTTGATCTGCATCGTGTGTCTTAATGACTAGATGGAAGTAGCACAAAGGGTTGACTTTGGGTTTGCATATGTGCACTGTAGTAACTCTTTGTTCGGATCAGACGGTAAACAATAGGATTTCTTAAGTTGCTGTCTACAGATTTCTATTAATTGATTAGACTAAAATAAAGTTCAACCATTATTTGTCCGGCAATAATTTATGTTATATTATCGCTTTATTGCATAGTTTGAGAGGTTAAATGAATTACTATGTTTGATTGGATGTATTCCTTCAAGGCGGGTACAATTTGGCTGATACGCTGTAAGCTAATAAGGCCGAAAATAGGCTAATGCAACCACCGATCTTACCACTAAGTAGCTTGCGGAAGAAGCGACAAAGTTGAATATTGTTTAGTTTATCCTGTATCCTGATCAAGTCATCCAAGTGATAAATTTATGGAAGAAAATGGTATGAAAATATAATTAGGGTATCGTCCGTGTGAGGAAACAAGCACATGAGGGGAGAAATAACGTCGCTTTTAAGCATTGCCTCACGTGATGGGCATCGTGTAGCTTACAAACATTTTTTGAGCTCAAAAGCGTGAGAAAGTATAAGAGCGGGTTCATGGAATACAGCCCTTATCAAGGAGAGTATTTGAACAAGACGAAA
This sequence comes from Ceratothoa steindachneri, assembly GCA_963969495.1. Classification (NCBI taxonomy): domain Eukaryota; kingdom Metazoa; phylum Arthropoda; class Malacostraca; order Isopoda; family Cymothoidae; genus Ceratothoa; species Ceratothoa steindachneri. The sequence continues at coordinate 119,203,313 of OZ018323.1, read as the reverse complement.
AGTCTCCCCCCATCCTCCTTCAGCCACGCTGGGAGCGGTTGAGACAATCGCCACCCGGGCCGCGTTCGCCATGACTCAAACGATGTGCGATAGTCCCCCCCCCCGCTCCTCACTTCTGGTGTCCATATCTACATACATAACGAGGAATGATCAGACTGGTGCGAGAGACTCTCTTGAGTGCAGATCATCTTACTCCTCCTCAATTCGGGTTGTCATACGCCGAAGGCAAGGAATCGTTGTGGGACAAAACCAAGCATCCATTCTTGGATAAAACATATACCCAACCCCTAGAGTTAGTTAAGAACTCTTCTCCCCGTAAGAATACCCGTCCGACTCTGCTTATCGACGCCATCTCCAAACAAGAACCAAGTCTTAACCCAAAAGGCTTCAGTGAAGATTCATCTTAGCGTAATACCCCCTTGATTACGCATCTCCGACCAAACAAACCGTTGATGTCTCGGAGAATCTCACCCTCCGTTTTCGTCAAAGGAATTTACACCGGAAGAATTCCAAACTTCCATTCTCTAAGACTTTGCTCCCCCCCCCACATCCCGTCATCTTAAAAGAATCTTTCACTAAAAGCAAGTTGACCTGGGACCCCATCAAAGTGATCAAACCATCATCTCACCGCCTTGCCGGAAACCACCATCGTCTTCCTCAACCCCCTCATTTGTGTACAAGGTATCGTAACGAATATTTTAGCTTCCCTAAATTTATAATTGCCGTCTACCGTTCCCCATTATCATTTGTGTAACTATGTATCTTAATTAACTGGGTATTATTGTATCATATTAACTTTAATTAGTAATATTTATTAAAGTCTATTTTTGCCTAGTCCTTTTATTTTCTCACCCTCGAGCTCATCATAGCCGTATAACGAAAGCCTATAACTAAGTAAGATTTGGAACTCTCAGCTAATACCAAGTTTTTCTAGTAGCATCTATTGGACTAGCCCTCCCTTACGAGGATCTGACCTTGTAACCGGACCTCGGCCTACCCAAACCATTTAAAAGGAAACCCCGCGCACTCTAAAATCAAATATAATAGATGTACGTATGATATATTGTTATAACACAACTTATAGTAATATATATATATATATATATATATATATATATATATATATATATATATATATATATATATATATATATATCCATTATAAAATCTGGTGTCAAGTGCGTTAGGTGGATTTAAAAGGGGCTTTTTTATTCTTTCAAAGTTCCCTGTAATTAACTTTTGCGTTAAGTGAAAAGGCTATAGATGTGCTCAAATCTTTAAGGTTAATAATTTCCTATTCAAATTTTAAAGTTCCTGCATTTAAATTGTGTGTACGTGTGTACCTAGATCTCGCAGAGTCGAGCAGAGAATTATCTCAGGCAGATTAGTTAAAGTGACCGTTTATTCCTTTTTTTTCGTGCAGTGAGATTCTTCCAGAGATAGGAACTGGAATAGTTCGTTTAGTGTAGGTAAAAAAGTTTGCGCACACGCTGTAGGTATATGAGGGGGGCTTCCTTATTATAATGGTTTCTTTTTTATCTATATCATTCATCTTGGGATTTTTCTATATTCGAATCTATTTATTACTTCTCGACTGATGTTGCCCCTTCAAACATTGATCTTCCATTTATCTGACTCTTGGTATTCTTGTTGGAAGAGATTCCTTCTTCTTTAAGTTGGCTGGGTTAGTTCTTGATCTTCGATTTCTTTCTTGATTAATGTTCATATTAACTTGCATTTATCTTGATGTGATGATTTCCTTCTTAATTCTTGATCACGTGATGATTTCTTCTTAATTCTTGATGACGTGATGATTTCTTTTTGATTCTTGATGAGTTTGAGATGATTTCTTGTTGATTTGATGAGTTAGCCCTTGAAGTCGTTTTCTTCCGTTTTTCTTTCTTGAGTCGATCCATTTTATCTTGAGTCTTCTTGAGTGGTCCTCAAAGCGTTTTCCGTGGTCTCCATTTTCTTCGTGAATTTTCTTCGTAAAAATTGTGGACTTTTGAGTTTTGATCGCGGGTCTTTGAATTCAAATGCCAGCACTCTGCCGTCACGCTACGGCGAGTCCGTCTTTAGTTCGTAATTTAATGGGCTATTTATATTCGCGCGTTGGAATGAATTTTCTCTCTAATGTATCTTCGCACCCCTACAGGTACACGTTTGGCGTGATTTTTTTTTTTTTAGCATTAACGAAGCTAAAAAAATTTTTGAAAAAAATATGGCTTTATTTGAAGTTTTTAAAGCGCAAGGCGAAAGTCTTGGCCTGTCTGATAGAGATTTGGTAAAATATATTAAAAATGAAGAAAGACATGTAAAGGAAGGAAGAAAAAGTAAATAGAAACTAGAACAAGAAGAAAGACAACTCTTCTCCCCGTAATAATACCCGTCGGACTCCGCTCATCGACGCCATCTCCCAACAAGAACCAAGTCTTAACCCAAAAGGCTTCAGTGAAGATTCATCTTTGCGTAATACCCCCTTTATTACGCACATCCGACCAAACAAACCGTTGCCGTCTCGGAGAAACTCACCCTCCGTTTTCGTCAAAGGAATTTATACCGGACGAATTCCCAACCTCCCTTCTCGAAGACTCGGCTCCCCCCCCCCAACACCCCTCGTCGTCTCAAAATAATATTTCACTAAAAGCAAGTTGACCTGGGACTCCATCAAAGGGATCAAACCATTATGCCTCAGATTCGAGAATTTCTTTATGGAGGGGAGGAAGCTACTGGGGAAGCTGCGCTGGAATTAGTGAAAATCTCATCAGGGCTTACAGGAACATAAGGTGTAACTTGCCACTTAAAATTTACTCTTTGGACTCACATTTAGACTTTTTTCAGCGAACTGTGGGTCAATTAGTGACGAACATGGTGGAAAGTTTCTACAAGATGTTTCTACCATGGAAAAACGGAGCCAGGGTATAATTAGCGCAACAATGCTTGCAGCCTATTGCTTGATATTGGCAAGAGATAATTCTTTAGTCTACTATAAGCGTCAAGCCAAAGGGCAGAGAGTGGATATGGATTAGAGTTTAAAACAGAATGACACATTGTGATAGAACGGTCTGAGGCCGCTTTAATTCAGGCTCTATCACATGTTAACCATGTTTACCCACATGCTTAACCACGTGCATCCTGCCTGCGAGAGGAAGCAGAAGCGTGTTATCTCCCATCAGAGCCAATGTTTAATCAAGAAGGTTCATCCCCCCGTTTCGCCTCCAAACGTCGATCTTGCCAGATTGAATTAGGCTTAAGGATAGATAAGCTATTTTTCCAGGCGCTATCGGGACATTCCACCGAAGTCCCCTACTCAATTATCCCCTACGCCATGGAGATGACTCCGGGTATTTATACCAGAACTTTTCCCAATTGAAGCAGATCCAGATTATCTTCGCGAGGCATCAAGCTGATCCGGTCTCCCTTATGTACCAAGGAACTCTGCAAAAAAAACCCTTATTGTCCAGGAGAGGACAATATCCCTTGAGTGCCAAAGTTCGTGCCTTCGAGACGCCAAGTCAACAGGGCCACCCTGTTGTTCAGAAAGAGAACAACGTTAGAACAGCCATTGTTCTTTGAGCCCGTTTGACAAGAGACGATTCTCACCCCCTCCTGTTGTTCAGAAAGAGAACAACGTTAGAACAGCCATTGTTCTTCAAGCCCGTTCGTCAAGAAACGGTTCTCGGTCCCAAGGCATCACGTCAGGATAATTTAATTCGCCCCTTTTTAACTTTCTTCAAGAGAACGTTTGGTTTCAACAATAACCTCCATTATTCATCTAGAACATCTCCGATTTGCTGTCACAAAGATCGCTCGTACTTCCGAGCCCCACTTCGCTCTCACTCCTCGAAGACAGTCCTTCCCCCCGTTAAAGACAACCCCCCGAAGAACCCTTCTGCTGGAAATCGCCAGTGGACCAAAGACTCCTTCGCATCGTCTTCCTCTGCACAACAACTTTGTAATTACGTAAGTTGAGCATTACCTTTAATCATTTAACCTTTTGTCAACGCAACCCTGTGCTTTAAATGGTTTAGGCAAACCATTTCCCCCCCTCTATTTTTTGTTCGTTTACCTTTTTAAATCTCTCCAAATTTTAATCCTCAGATTAGTCAGATATTCCCACGACCCTTTTTCATTTCCCGTTTATGTAAACATTTTCTTTGTGTGTTGTTGATAGGTTAATTAATAAAACTCTATTTTATTAATGGTAGCTATATTATTTATCCTTGTGCTCCGTTCCACTTCTTAAGCATATTGAAGATAAATAAGCCTCTCCAGGCCCTTTTTGGACTAACCTCGGTCAATCACATTACCACGCAATCGAAATATTAAAATAATTCCCTCAACGAATAGTTATTCATGGTATATCATGAGAGCCTATTCTACATCATATATATATATATATATGTATATATATATATATATATATATATATATATATATATATATATATATATATATATATATATATATATAATTTAAATTTGGTGTCAAGTGTGTAAGGTGTAACGCTATATCTTTGCAAACTCTGGTCTCAGTCGAGTGAAGCATAGTGTTATTCGTTATAGAATAGAGTATAGTAGTTCCCTTTTGTTTTAACGATTGCTATCCACTTTTGGAAACTTAAGAAGCTAGAGTAGCTCAAGGAACTGTTATAATAATTTGTTGTGTTTTTTATGTGTTATTTTATTCATTGGTTATCTAGGTCTAGAAACCAATCACAAATCGGTCGGTGCCTATATTTAGGTAGGCCAATTCTCTAGAAGGCATAATTCTTATCGCAAGGAATTTAGTTGGTTGACTATTGCGCCTCCAAGTGCAAATATGAATCAATATGTAATCTTTAAAGCGCAAGGAGAATCCTTGAGACTTTCCGGAAGAGGATTGATTGAATACATTCAAGCGGAGCAACGAACAAAAAGAGAAAAGTTAAGAGAAGAAAGGCAAAGAGAAAGAAAAGGAGAAATCCAACGAGAAGAAAGAGAAAGAAAAATCCAACGAGAAGAAAGAGAAGAACGGAAAAGACAAGCTCAGCGTCACCATCAGCTTAAAATGGCTCGTGTACATGCTGAAACCCAATTGGTAAGTTCAAGTTCCGAAGCCCCGCTCAATCTCCCACTTAAGTTCCCCAATTTCAGGGATGGAGAGGATTTCGGAGCATTTTTAGCATACTTCGAAAAAATCCTCGAGATCAATAACCTGGATTTAGAGGCTGAAGGTGTAATAAGATTACTTTCCCTTTTAAATTGTAAATTGCGCGACATTTTCATATCTTTACCATCTGAATGTACAATTGACTACAGCACCTTAAAAGCTGAGTTATTGACCGCCCATAATATGACTCCCGATTTCTACCGACAAGAATTTCGAGGACGTCGTATTAAACCCGGACAGACCTTCCGTCAATTCGGATACATTCTTCAGAGGAATTTTAAATTCTGGTTAAAATTCTCAAAGATTGATCCTAACTACGAGTCCTTAACAGACTTCGTGTTGCGGGATCAATTTTTAGGCGTCTCTCCCGACGGAGATCAGCGCGTTCGTCAAGGGTCGTCGGTGCCAGACCTTTAAAGAGTGTACCGAAAAAGCGGATATCTATGCCGCAAACCATAATTTATATCCCAGGAAAATCGAAATTCTCACCAATCCCCGTACCAGGAAAGAAGGAAGGATTCGCACCCCTTCCCAGGAAAGCCGACGAAGTTTCCGGGCCCTGTAAAACCCCAAAACTTCTTCCCCCCAAACCAACAACAGGACATCAAACCTCCCGTTAAGATTTCTCCACCATCACTATTCCCGAAGCGACCAATCATATGCTTCACTTGAGGGGGAGAAAACCACATGAGCTGGAATTGCCCCCCAAATTCTAGGCTTAAAAGCGGACCAGCCCACCAAGTTCACCAGATTAATGCTACCCCGGCTTCCCCGGTGGTGTAGACCAAAACATCAACTTCTCCTCCTCCGTCAGGCCACCAGTTAAATTTTATTTTTGATAAAAGTTCATCAGGAACTTTGAAATTTGAGGAGGGCAGCGTGAACGGCTGCCGTGTATCTACTCTCGTCAGGTACACAGGGTGCACGTGTTTCATCGTGTCCAACGAGCTCCTTCCCTTAGTGGACCCTAACCACCAAAAATTTGCGGTGGTACATGACTACCTTGGGCGGGCGAACCGATTCCCCGTCGTTAGATGTTACCTGCAGTGTCAGTATTATGATGGCTGGGCTGAAGTTATTTCAGCACCCATAAAATTTTGTTCCGTACTTATAGGACAGAGCCCTCAAGTAAGCTCCGACCCTATCTCCCAGGACACCCTTCCTCGCGGCTGAGCTAAGAAGGAAGCTCAGGAGTCCGTCCCCCTCAGAACATCGATACCGTCCGAATTCTCGGAGATCCTTTACCAGGATTTTAGGTCCGAAGATCAGAAATTTAAGCCCGGTGATGAAGTACTCCTGCTCCTTCCCACAGCGAGTAATCAATTACTGAGCCAATGGAAAGGTCCGTACTCGGTCCGCGAGGTACGAGGACCGGTAGATTACCTCATTGGTACCCCAGCAGGCGATAAGCTCTACCACGTCAACTTTTAAAAAAGTACCACCGACGCGCCCATGGAGATACGTCCGTAGCACTGGACGAAACATCGGCGCTTGAAGAGGATTACCCCACGGAGCCCCTAAATGTCATACAGACAGTGTGCATCCAACCTGATGCTGATTACCCTCTTCCTCCCTGCCAGGCGAGTCGTTTGAACCCTCTGACCTGGATATCGACGCGCAGCTGACACCACATCAAAAGAGTCAGCTACAAGAATTATTTTGTTAGTTCGACGATGTTATTTCAGAGAAGCCTGGATGCGCTACTAGTTTCGAGCATGATATTAAATTAACGACCTTAGAACCTGTCCGTTCAAAACCCTATCCCATGCCGATTCATTTACGCCAAGCTTTTAACGCCGAAGTCGATAATTTGATTAGTTTAGATATAATAAAACCTTCCACCTCTAGTTATTGTTTCCCAATCGTCATGGTCAAGAAACCTGATGGCTCTTATCGGATGTGCATCGACTTCCGGAAGTTAAATTCGGTAACTGTGTTTGACGCTGAGCCCATCCCGTTGGTAGATCAAAACCTCCACCTTTTTGAAGACGCCAAGTTCATCTCAGAAATTGATTTGTGCAAGGCGTATTACCAAATGCCCCTCCGGCCCAATGTAAAAGCATATACCGTCTTTCCAACTGAGAAAGGCTTAATGCAATTTAAGCGCCTTCCTTTCGGCCTCGTGACCGCTTGTAGTAACTATAAGCGTCTGATGAGAAGGTTGTTATATGGACTTCCGAATGTCTCCTTTTACTTCGATAACGTCTACATCGCTACTCGTGAATGGAGTCATCGTTTAACCAACCTATTAGCTCTCTTCGAGTGACTGCGCGAAAATGGCCTTACCATTGGCCCCAGTAAATGCCATTTTGCCCACAAAACTATAAAATACTTGGGGTTTTAAAATAGGACAAAGCCAGTTAGGTCCACAAGAGAACAAGATTAAGGCAATCGCCGACATGCCCCTCCTGAATACTAAGAAGCAATTAAGATCATTCCTAGGATCAGCTTCTTACTATCGGCGATTTGTCTCGAATTTCGCTGCAATTTCGGCGCCCCTCAGCACCCTTTTAAAACAGAATTCCCCCGATCGACTACGTTTGAATGATGTAGCTGTTTTTCATTTTAACCAGCTCAAGAGTAAGCACATTTTTGCCCCCATTTTGAAGTGGCCCGAAAGAACGAGTCATCCAGTTGCATATGCTAGTCGCCAGTTATTACCCCGCGAAAAGAGATATGCCACTATAGAGAAGGAAGCTCTAGCTATTATTTGGTTTATTGACAAGTTTGAGATGTATTTGATAGGAAAAGAATTTCAGATAGGACCTGACCACCGCCTGTTGGCCTATATTCGGAATGTACGACACTCCAACGGCCGAATTATGCACTGGAGTCTACTCTTGCAAGAGTACCAATTTAAGATAAATTTCTTCAAAGGTTCCGATACTAGGTCGCTGACGCACTCAGTAGGAATGCGTTACCAAATAGTGTAGATCAATTTGTAATTCGTAGGATTAGGATCTCCATGTATGTATATACCGTCTTGTACGACTTAAATTAGATTCTCCTGTAATATAATTAGTTAATGTACATGTCTGAATTTTGTGGCTCAATGTCTATTTCTTATTTTTTACGTGTGAATTCTTTTGTCCGATATGTACTAATTTTATATTAGTTCATTGTTCCATGTCTCTTTTATGGTTAAATTTGTATTAAAGGTTAGTTTTCCCTATAATCAAATGATCAAAATAATCATAATGTATTGAGATAATACTAGCTAGGTGCATGAAGGTACGGTCGGTGCAAGAACGTGAGTTCTCCAAAACGGAGCTCTATGGTTGTCCCTTCTCTCTTTTTTTCGAAGTGACAACTTCCCCTGAATGGAGGGGTGTGATGAAACGGTCTGAGGCCGCTTTAATTCAGCCTCTATCACATGTTAACCATGCTTATCCACATGCTTACCCACGTGCATCCTGCCAGGAAGAGGAAGCAGAAGCGCGTTATCTCCCATCATAGCCAATGTTTAATCAAGGAGGTTCACTCCCCCGTTTCACCTCCATACGTCGATCTCGCCAGATTGAATTAAGATTATGGGCAGATAAGGTATTTTCCCAGGCGATACCGGGACATTCCACCAAAGTCCCCCACTCAATTATCCCCTACGCCATGGAGATGGCTCCGGGTATTTATACCAGAGCTTTTCCCAATTGAAGCAGATCCAGTTTATCTTCGCGAGGCATCAAGCTGATCCGGTCTCCCTTGTGCACCTAGGAACTCTGCAGATCAAGTTCATATGAATGAAACCCCTTATTGTCCAGAAGAGGACAATATCACTTGAGTGCCAAGGTTCGTGCCTTCGAGACGCCAAGTCAACAAGGCCACCCTGTTGTTCAGAAAGATAACAACGTTAGAACAGCCATTGTTCTTCAAGCCCGTTCATCAAGAAACGGTTCTCGTTCCCAAGACATCACGTCAGGATAATTTAATTCTCCCCTTTTTAACTTTCTTAAAGAGAAAGTTTGGTTTCAACAATAACCTCCATTGTTCATCTAGAACATCTCCCATTTGTTGTCACAAAGATCGCTCGTACTTCCTTCCCCCTTGTTAGGGAAAACCCCCCGTACAACCCTTCTGCTGAAAATCGCCGGTGGACCAAAGATTTCTTCGCATCGTCTTCCTCTGCACAACAACTTTGTAATTACGTAAGCTGAGCATTACCTTCAATTATTTAACCTTTTTGTCAACGCAACCCTGTACTTTATTGGTTTAGCAAACCATCCTCATCCCCTTTATTTTTTGTTTGTTTACCTTTTTAAATCTCTCCAAATTTTAATCCTCAGATTAGTCAGATATTCCCACGACCGTTTTTCATTCCCCGTTTATGTAAACATTTTCTTTGTGTGCTGTTGATAGTTTAATTAATAAAACTCTATTTTATTAATGGTAGCCATATTATTTATTCTTGTGCGCCGTTCCACTTTTTAAGCATATTGAAGATAAATAAGCCTCTCCAGGCCCCACCCCTTTTTGGACTAACCTCGGTCAATCAGATTACCACGCACTCGAAATATTAGAATAATTCCCTCAACAAATAGTTATATAGGGTATATCGTCGAGAGCCTATTCTACGACACACATACTGTATGTTATAATCAAATATTACGTGCCACGTATCTTTAAACCTATAGCTAATAGGCGTTTTTCAACGTGATATTTGGATTCAGTACATAGAAATACATAAGAATTAACTAATCTAATTTAGGAAGCACACAACTTTTCAAATATTGTTGACCAGTGAGCTAATAAAACTAACTTGATAAACAATTAGTTATGTAATAGATTTTTATATTTATTTTTCTAGTTGACACTAAGTCAATCACTTGCATTATAAATCAAAAGTTACAACCAACACTCAAACGACCTCCTAACATAGACACATATTTAAACAAAATGTATTAGTTTCTATTTAAAGAAAAACAAGATATAAAAACGAAAAGGTCAGCTGGTCACCTTTTCTCTTTTATCATTTTTTATTCTTCACGTAACTTTACTCTTTCTCTAATTGATTCTTATTTGCAACCCCACTCTTTAATCTCCCTTAACCAACAACAAAACGCAGTTTGGTACCTTAAAGTGGTTGTTACATATTAATATCTTTATGTCTCGGGTGGTAGTCGATAGTGCACAATGCAAATGTCATTCCACATACAGAAGGTTTTGTTTGATTGTGAGTAAAGTCAAGTTTTATAGGACCACACTAATAACTTATGGAAAACAATGAAAATGCGTTGGTGCTCAACTATGGGTATGTTCCACACATGAACCCAGAAATCCCCTAAATTCATCCTTCGGAGAAGAGTCATTTTGTCAGGGAGATACTCGTAATGCACCTGGAATATGAATGGGTTCATCACCAACCCCATGAAATTGGCTCATTGCTGATACCAAAGAAATAACGCTTGAATTCATCCAATTTTTTGTTCAAAATAAGCCACGATTACTTTCTCTAGTGTCTGTCAGATTTTGACATACCACGTATGGCACTCAGGGGCAGAAAAGCTGCAATATTTAAATTTTCACTTCACAGTCCTCATCTCCAAAGCTAAGTTTTGCCTTGAAAGCTTTGATGGCAACAATGTGCATAATTACGTTGTTCCTTCGTCTCGTTAGTTTCCTTTTTAATTTATTCAGAGCTTCAAAGATATCATTAACATAATGCAGCCAAGCTTCGAATACTTTATTTTCGAAGCCAAACATTTCTACTTTGTTTGTAGCCTTAAAAAGCTTTAATTTTTTATGCAATTCGAAAACCCGAGCAAATTCATTTCCTTTCAACAGCCATTGAATTTTGAATAAATTAACGAGCAGTGCTCGACGTCTATGTCCTTGCAAAGTTCGCGAAGGAGGTGAATGTTGAGGGCTGATCCTTCCACGTAGTTCACAATGCTCATATTTATGATGACAAAAATATATACATAAATGTTTTTTAGAATTAGCTTTGGAGCGTGTTCCGTGTGTGAATATTATAGGCATTGCAAAATAGTTGCTGAAAATTAAGGCAAGTAAGGATTTTGCAAAGGGATGTTAGTTTGCCTGGAGATCAGGCTGATATCTCTCCATTATAGGTAGGTATAGTTAGTGTGATCAAATTTATAGTTGGTTTCGTGTTAGAATCATGCATTTCTCTTTTTGTATATGTATCTATTTGTATTTATTTCATTGTAGTGTTTGTTTATATAAGCTGTTCAAACTTTTATTAGTAATAAATAATCCATACTAAAACGGCGGTAAGATTCTATCTCTTAAGCTATTCCTTTCTCTTGCTATTCTGGTTATAATTGTCTATAAGCAATGTTTCAGTTATCTATTTAATCTTAGAATGCGTCAAGTAGTCTTCTTCTCTAGGTGTAGATTTCTTCTCCCTTCTCCTCTCCTCTTTCATCAATCCTTGGGAAACATAAGAATAATCTGTGTTCTCCATCCTTCTTATTGGGCAATTTGTTTAGTTAAATCAATTCCTATTTCATTCTGTCTTTTCTAAGACTTTCCTGGCTCCTTTTGTAATTATTCTGTTGAGCGGCTTTATCCTTGCCTCAATGTGAAGATCTCGTTGTCTTCTTAGTTCTCCTCTTTTAGTGTTTATTATTATGTAGATAGCTTTGTTCTGTATTATTTGGATTTTTAGTAGGTGGCGTAAGGCAACCCCACACCTGACACGGGTTTAATATAATATAGATATTACTATATTTCGGAGGTTGATGTTAGAACCCAACCCTTTTCAAAACTCCTCAGCCCGAGGGAGAGAGGCCTATGAACGGATTAGTCCGTTATGAGCGTGGGTAAAATTATAAATGCAAATCAGATTGCAATTAAGTTTCAGAATGCAGTTTTAGATTGAGCAATGATTAGCTATCTGTGAAGGTTATGTGGTAATAAAAACGGAGAACTAAAATATACTTTACTACTATTTATAAAATTAAAAGGGTTTTAAAATGGTGGGCTAGGGCATGTGAAGGGACTCTATAAAAATGACGATAAATAAATAGGTGTTTATTGGACAGGTAGAAAAAGAAATAAGTTAGTAGTTAACATAATGTAATAGTTCTTTGTCAGGAGGTAAATGTGGTCGCTGTTTAAATATTCCTAAATTAGGAGCTACCGAATATTTAAAATTGTAAAGGAAATTGAACCAAATCTGAACAAAATTCTATTTATCGAGCTGGTGAGTAACGTATGAACGAGAGTACCAATACGTTTTTTGATTATCCTTTCTAATGTGAGAGAGTGCCTCAGTGTTTTAATATACATAAGTCAATCAAAGAAATGCGATAGATAGAGTGCTAACAAATAAGGGAATTAATTAATTAATATCTAGTTATGATGGCCATGTAGGAAACAAGCTCGGGGGAACGACAGAATGTGACTTCCAAAAATTAATCTCGGAATAACCTCTTGTAGCTTTGTCACTGGGATACAATGACTAGAAAAAATAATTTATTGTCTATTAGGTAATTTCTTAAGTAATGCAGCATTTTTTTTCATTTTAAATATTTTATGGAAAGAAATAATCGACTAAATAGTGAATATATTTTATTAAGATTGTTAAGAGGAGGAAAATTGGTTGAGTTCTAATGATATTCAACAAAAACCATGTAGTGCCCAATTGCAAGGTGGATTAGGATTAACAAAGAAACCTCATAAATGAGACTAAGTCCTGTGAGTCCTATGAAGTCTTGAAATGGGCACGCACATAATTATGCACCTGCAATTAATCTACTAAAATATTATAACATTGTGTTATCGAACCATGAAAATAATATATGCAAATGCTATATTCTTGTAACGGCTATATAGGCAAAAATGAATTCGAGACGCTTTCACAAGGTAACACGCATACACACTCACACGAGCAAAGGTGCTTCTCGCGTTATCTTTGCTGACCATTCTGGCCGCTCAAAAATTCTGGGAGATCCCAAAACAGATGTGCAGATATATTTATCAAATACACCAAGCTGAGAAACAGGAAAGACTCTGGACCCTTGTTTTTGTCACAGAGACGAAATCTTATTTCCTAAAATTAAATCTAGCCAAGATAAAATTATCTAGCAGAGGCATGAATTAAAGCTCCCTGCTCATTTTCTCTCAATCCCATTGTACACACGAATAAACTTTAAATTCAAGTAAAATCCGCCTAAAAAGCATGATTGGCAGGCAGACAATCATGTTCGATAAATAATATTCAAAATGACGCACAGCACAGTTTGCTCATCACTAACATGGTCAACCGTCAGCTCGAAAAGAAGAAGCGCCGGCCAAAAGTAGACACCGACATTTGTAGGCCAGCTTCAAATACCCGACATACAACGAGCGAATTCATTGCACCTAGGCTTACCAAGTCTCCGTTCAAAAAAAGAGTCCAAGAATGCCTTCTGAGATTTCCTTCTCCTGCGGGTAATCAAACGATCCTGTTACCAAGCCTACAACGCCGAAAATCAAACTTAAGGATATTCATCCCAAAATAGGGTAAGCTGTAGATTAGTGCTTAGTAACCAATTACCCCCAAACGCGCTACATTGCATTGAAAAACTCTTACCCCATTACTGGGACTTCTATCACCTGTAAGTGGGGAAACTATACACCCATAACCCCTTAACACCGCTATAACTGGTAACCCCCTATAGCATAATCCACAGAAGAGTTTTTTGTGCCTTTGGTGAAAAATAAATGGCACAAATCCTTTTAAACTTCTTAACCCAGCATTTGATGAAAAAGGCCATTAATAATTAAAAGTGATCTATCATCAGGTCAACGCTCGACTTCATATCGCAAAAGATATCATACACAAGCTTAACAACTTTGATTGGGGACTAATAAGTCAGCCTCCAAGCATACACAATTTAGCCCTATCAGAATGCTATCTTTATTCGAGCTTAGCGAATCACCTGAAGAGAAAGAAGATGCCAAGAATATAAGAGGTCGAAATAACCTTTATGAACTTTGTAAATCAAGGTTAAATGATTTTTATAAACATAGTATTGAAAAATTGGTATAAAGATGGAGGCTAGTTGTAGAAATTGGTGGAAATGATATTACTTATTAAATTAATAAATAAAAACTAATTTAGATATAAATAACTTGAATGAGTTGTTTGATTTTTCTCCCTAAAATAATTATGAACTTGAAAAAGACCGCATTACTTATAGAGTGTCTTTTAAGTCCATGATATATTTTTTCATATATGTATATCTTTTAGCTCAGTATACATATACAGAGGGCAGTCGTGGTCCCTCAAAAATGTTTGCTTCTCCAATACTAAAATATATTGAAGCCAATATGAATTTTTTGTTCAGATTTGGAATCAGTACTTAAATATCTAGGAGTTACACGAGTTTGTTGTAAAAAAAGCGATTTAAAAAATTCCAATTTTTGCTCTTTCTAGGATTTGGGGGACAAGTAATCGCGGCTATGCGTCGCAATTAAAATATCAACATTGCCCTTGGAAAAATTAAGGTTTGACGGACCAATTCGCGACAATACGTATTATCAGCCTTCCCTGGCCGCACTACTGGAATGTAAAAATCATTCTGTGTTAGTCTTTCATAATACACTATTCCATTACTCAAAAGTAAAAATAATCGTTACATTCTTATTTCTAACAATATTTTTATTTAAGTCCGTCAACACCTTGCATTTTTTTTTATATTACATAAACTACATAGGTGAAATAACTTTTGACAAAGCGTAACATTTCGCATTTAAAATGATTAAATTGTATCTTCAAAGCGTCGCTCTATTTTCTTTATTTATTTAAACAAAATGTTAATCTATTCACGCCATATTATCTTTTATCATCTGATTTAAATTATTATATTCAGTAAATGAATTAACTTGGCACACAATTCCCGAAAATAGTGTTTGCGAATAATAAAAAGATGATTAGTTCAAAAACTGAGTCCTAAGGAATTTTACTCCTGAACTGTGACTGGTAGCCAGTCAGATGTGATTCACTTTAAAGAACTCTTTGTTTACGATCTGTTAACCAGTTATTTAATCAAGTTATTGTAAAGTGGCATAACTTTGGATTTTGAGGAAAAAATATCAAAATGCAATTAATCAAATGCTTCAGCAAAATCTAAATATTTGACAACGTAACTTAAACCTAAATCTGCAACTTTTGCCACAGTCATTAAAAGTGACCACTCTAATAAATGACGCTCTCCTTTTCCCGAAACTTTGTTAAGTATTTCCGAAAGGTTGATTATTTTCTAAATGGATTTGTATTGGGTTGAGAAATAGGTTCTTGCGGCTTTATCAAATTTATTCATTATCATTAACAATTTTAGAAAAACTTCACTTTTAATTAATAAAAATTTGCAATTAAATCAATAATGAATTGTCCGTGGTTATTTACGACTTCTTCCCAACGTTCAACTAGTTTTTCGATGCCTCTGCAATAAAAATCTCTGGATTTTGACTCGAAGAATTCGTCTAACCAGGTTCTTAATGTTAAACGAAACGCCGCACAAATTGTTGCAGAGCGATCGGAACAGATGGAAATCCGATGGTGCCAAGTCTGGCGAATATGGAGGATGCGGCAGGAATTCACAATTAAACGTTTGAATGGCGTCTTTTGTCATATTGGCAATGTGAGGACGAGCATTGTCGTGATGCAGAAGGAGTCCATAACCTCGATGAGGTCGCTTTTCACGAATAGCTTCAGCGAGTCGATACATTTGTTGAACTTAAAGTTCTGCATTGACAATCTCGTTGTTCGCAAGGAGCTCATAAAGAATGATGCCTTTACAATCCCACACACACACAGCATCGTCTTTCATGGATGAAGTCCTTGCTTTAATCGCAACGAGCTTTGGCTGCGTTTGCATTATTGCCGTCTCCATTGAAAATGACTAACAACAAGTGTCGAAAATGCGCCTTTCTTTCAACCTGACATTCCATTTTGAGGTTACAGAACAAAAATTAAATTAACACAACTTTTAAATAAACCGCAATGACTTATTACTCAATTTCAAGACGTAGCCTAAACAAAAGCCTAATAGTCTACGCTGTTAAGAGACGTAGCCTAACCTTTGCAAATTTTGCTCTCATTATTTATTATTGTTTCTTAATATGTGCACAAATCACGTCAACAAAACTTAAATCAGCACAACATTAAAAAAAAACGAATAACTTTTTCCTCAACTTAATAGTTTTAAGACAAAGAATACTCCATAAGATTGCAAGTTAATCAAGGTAGGTTTACTGTTCAATAATTTTGTTTAGGATTACCCCTACCATTTTTAATAGGACAACGCCTAATACTACCTTCGTTTGTTTTTTTTTCGAAACAGGTTCGTATTGTAAGTATAGCTTGTAAGAAAGGTTAGGTTTGTAAGTAAGCAACTGGTGCACACTTTTCGGAGAAGGTTTTTCCAATCAGTTATAGCGTCTGTTAACATTTTGTGCTATTTAACACAAAAAATACTAGGTGTCAATCCTTTGCACGATGGGTAAATGAAATAAACGTTTGTATCAAATGATAATTTTATTCTTCTAACCAAGTGTCTTCTCTCAATCCAATACTAAAATTGTCTTTACGCTTATTACAGCGCAAAGGGCAACCAGAAAATGCTGATAAAAGTTTCATAATACGTCCATTATTGCAAAGTAGCTATGCTACGTTGCCCTAACCTTAGCCCAACCTTAAGCTCGCGATAGCTTCGAATATATTGGATTGAGGAATAAGTTCTTGCGGTTTTATCAAATTTATTCATTGCCATTAACAATTTTAGAAAAACTTAATTTTTAATTGATAACAATTTGGAGTTTAATCAATAATGTATTCTCCGTTGTTATTTACGACTTCTTTCCAACGTTCAACTAGTTTTTCGATGACTCTGCAATAAAAATCTCTGGATTTTGACTCGAAGAATTCGTCTAACCAGGTTCTTAATTACACATCAGTGTTGAACGAAACGCCGCGCAAATTGATGTGGAGCGTTCAGAACAGATTGAAATCCGATGGAGCCAAGTCTGGCGAATATGGAGGATGCGGCAGGATTTCCCAATTTAAACGTTTGAATGGCGTCTTTTGTCATATTGGCAATGTGAGAACGTTATTATCGTGATGCAGAAGGATTCCATAACCTCGATGAGGTTGCTTTTCACGAATAGCTTCGGCGAGTCGATACATTTGTTGGACTTAGAGTTATGCATTGACAATCTCGTTGTTTGCAAGGAGCTGATAAAGAATGATGCCTTTACAATCCCACCACACACACAGCATCGTCTTTCATGGATGAAGTCCTTGCTTTAATCGCGGAAGTGTTTTTTTATTAGGGCTAAGCCCTTGTTTTCGAATGTTCATGTTGACATAAACACACCACTTTTCGTTGCCAGTGATGGTGCAGTGAAGAAATCTGTCCTTATATCCACATGTAGCCTTGTGACGAGCAAGCAAACCTGGGACAATCGTGGAGCGTTGAACTTTGTTGATTTGGCTCAAAGCGTGCGGAACCCATGAACCTAGTTTTTAAACTTTCCCCATCGAATGAAGGTGATTCACTACAGTTTTCTGATCACACGCCAATTGTACAGCCAATTCTCTAGTCGATTGACGAGGATTTTTATCAAGAAGGTCGTTCAAACGATCTTCATCTAACTTAATGAACGACCAGAACGTTCTTCGTCATTAAGATTGAAATGACCGTTTTTGAAACGTGGAAACCACCATTGAGCTTTCCTTTCTGATAAAGCATTTTCTCCGTACATTTTCTCCATTGAAAATGAATAACAACAAGTGTCGAAAATGCGCCTTTCTTTCAACTTGACATTCCATTTTGAGGGTAAAAACAAAAA
This sequence comes from Ceratothoa steindachneri, assembly GCA_963969495.1. Taxonomy (NCBI): domain Eukaryota; kingdom Metazoa; phylum Arthropoda; class Malacostraca; order Isopoda; family Cymothoidae; genus Ceratothoa; species Ceratothoa steindachneri. The sequence continues at coordinate 119,185,367 of OZ018323.1, read as the reverse complement.
TTAAATTAACACAACTTTTAAATAAACCGCAATGACTTATTACTCAACTTTAAGACGTAGCTAAGCAAAAGCCTAATAGTCTACGCTGTTAAGAGACGTAGCCTAACCTTAGCAAATTTTGCTCTCATTATTTATTATTGGTTCTTAATACGTGCATAAATCACGTCAACAAAACTTAAATCAACATAACATTAAAAAAAAAACCCGCAAGAACTTATTCCTCAACCTAATATAATTAGTTGCGAAGGCCTGTTGCGAAAAAGACCTCTGCTCTTTGTTCACCGGTCCAAATATTCTTTTCAAAGGAGTAATTGAAGTGAACGAAAGTAAATGGCACAAAACTATAGCAAAAAGATGCTTTTTACAAACCAAGAAATGACCACCTAGTGGCTTCTGGTTACAAAAAAATGCCTCTTTTACACAGGCAAAAGCAGAAGAAATGAATCAAACTTTGCTGTGAATAATGTCGATGAAGAGAGACAAGGATCAAGTCGAGGGAAGATGAGCTTCGGCGCTATTGATCCAGTTTGTTGGGTTTATTCGTCCTAGGGGCGGTTTCTTTCCAAGAGAGTAACATGGATGCATTCTTTTATATTTGATAACGTAATCAATTCATAATGTACGCTTATCGGTCGAAGAAATCGCTTTTGCAGGAGTGGAATATTCCCTCTCAAGGGGGATCACTAAATTAACGCTTTTGAGGAAATAGTTATGTATCTCGCTAAAGGGAGTGTTCAGTCACACCCTTCCATTTGGGTACTGATTGTACAATGACCTGGCTTACGTTCCTTTAATTGTCTCACGCTTGTTAGGTTTGACCATCGAATCTCCCCAATAATAAGGTCTCTACACCACTTTCGAATATGGCAGCCATTCTCCAAGGACAAATATTCAAATCTTTGTGAACTAAGATTTAAATTACATCGTTATTTTTTTAAAATTATTACTTTAGGTATTATTTTTTTCGCCTTTAAGTTATATTTGTTTGCTTTATACTTTTAATGTTTCATTTTGTCCATCAAAACTAGGCGTATTTTTAAATTCCAAATTTTGGGGCTTTAGTTCGCACAAGTGAATGAACCTTTATATTTTAAGAAAGTATTGCAAAACTTCTTCGGTGTGTGGATAAGTTTTCAGCATCTGTTAAAGACAAGCTGTAATTTCACATAATTCCTTCCCCCACGATCAATTTGTATGATTGTTGTGTGGACCTAGCTGCATATCATGTTATACTTCAGGCCAGGAGCATTCCCTTGGAGTATGCAGTGCTTACCTAAACCTATATTTTAGATGAAATGAATCAACTAACTATACATATAACAACAATATGAATGTTGTAAGTGAATGAAAAACGTTTTGATGAATACATGATCGATAAATCCATATGCTTTAATTTTCTCTAAAATATAGACACATACATTATCTTATGTTGGGATAAAGAAAAATAATTTCTAAGGCAAAAGTTAAAATTTGAAAGCTGGGTTTCGATATTAGGGCTAGTTTTTCGCCAATGCCAGCATGCCTATAGCTAAGTTTAGCTTCTGAGGTAACAGGATAATGACTTTTTGTAAGGTTTATGATTGTAAAAGAACAACCCCTGAACGACCCCACCCCTACCCCCCACCATTTTATTGAACACCACGTGCGATTGTATCCCGCCATGGGGAATGTCACTTCCTGTTCGGGAACATTCGCGAATTTTGGAGATACTCGTATGTGCCGACATGGCGTACCAAAATGCTGAGGTAAATTTGGAGAATTATCGAACTTATTTCGATTTAAAGGGGAAGGAAAGAAGATTTAAGCCTAGCGATGAGGAGCTGTTGCTACTTCCCACGGAGAGTAACAAGCTCCTTAGCCAGTGGAATGGACACTTTTCTGTTCTAGAGGTAAAAGACCAGTGGATTACCTGATTCGAACCCCCTTCCCAGGAGATAAGGTTTTCCACATCAATATGCTAAAAAAATATCACCGCCGTGCGTGTCTCAACAATATTGTGGCTCTCGATGAAAAGTTCCCTTTGGAAACGGGGTATCCCGCTGACCCCCTCAATGTCGTGCAAGTAGTATGTATTGAACAAGATGGTGATTACCCTATCCAATCTTTACCTGGAACCCAGGAATCATCATTCCCCGTGCTGGATGTTTTCCTCTAGGCTAGTGCCTCTTCAAAAGAGTCAGCTGCAGTAATTGCTAAATGGATTCGAAGAAGTCATCTCCGAGACCACCGGTTGCTCCATTCAATCTGAGCATGACATAGTTCTTACCACTCAAACACCTATTCGATAGAAGCCCTATCCTCTTCACATCCACCTTAGGAAAGCGTTTAACGAAAAAGTGGACAATATTTTACCCTTAAATATCATCGAGCCCTTGAATTCAGATTACTGCTCCCCGATAGTCATGGTTCAAAAGCCCGACCAAACTTTCCGCATGTGCGTCGATTTTCGAAAATTAAATTCAGTCACGGTGTTTGATACATAACGTATTCCTCTGTTAGACGAAAATCTCCACCTTTTTGAGGAAGCTAAATTTATTTCGAAGTTGAACCTCTGCAAAGCTTAATATCAAATTGTCCTCCGTAAAAAACGCGCGTAAGTATACTGCTTTTCCCTACTACAAGGGTCTTATGCAGTTTAAACAACTCACCCTAGGGTTAGTCACTGCATGTAGCAACTATAATAGGATGATTGTGGATGACTTGCCGCACGTCTCGTTCTAATTCGACAACCTTTATGTTTTGCTCGTGAGACCAACACGTAATAGCTCTCCGCGCCCTACTTACTAGGCTTCGTGAGCACGGACTCACCCTTGGCCCCAGTAAGCGCTACTTTTCGTACGATACTATTAAGTATCTGGGCTTTAATGTTGCAAAAAATCAGAGGGGTCCCAGGATGAAAAAGTCAGAGCCAGTGTCGAATGCCCCTTTCCCGCACGAAGAAACAGCTTAGGTCATTCATGGGATCGGCCTCTTTTTAGCGTAGATTTATTCCTAACTTCACGTCTATTTCCGCCCTTTTAAGTACCCTCCTTCAGAAGAGATCCCCACATCCACTTTTATGGAATCCCGAAGCTATTGCTAGATTCCAGGTGCTCAAGAAAAACCTAGCGTCCTCCACCATTTTAAAGCTCACTAATCCCCGTAAACCTTTCGACATCCGGACGGATGGGAGTGACGAAGGAATTGGATGCGTGCTGCTCCAAAGGTCCGAAGAAGATGAAAGCCACCCGGTGGCTTACGCGAGCCGAAAGCTACTGCCCCATGAACGTAATTACTCGGTTATAGAACTGGGAAACATTAGCTATAGTATGGAGTATTAAAAAGATTAGTATGTATTTAATAGGGAAAGAGTTTAATTTGGAAACTGACAATCGCACTTTGTCGTACCTCCGAAATACTAAGAGCAAGAACGTACGTATAATACGATAACTTTTGATACTCCAATAATATAAGTTCAAAGTTTGGTATATACGTGGTACAGAAAATTTTATAGCTGATAATCTTAGCCGGAATCCATTAGCCGACAATGCTGGCTGGCTAATCCACTAAATTATAGGTCGCCTTTAAACCCGTTAGCTAATCATGTATATATTATTTTTCTTTTTTTTTGTCTTCGGAGATAAATCTCTGGTGCCTGTAGATACTTATTTAACATAGTGTTTTTTTATGTTGTTCCAACTACCCTTTTAGACCAACTTCTAATTTTGTTCCTTAACTTAAATGTATTTTTTTTTGCCTATCCATTTACAGTAAGTTTTGCTCAGATCAATATCATAGCCTTTTGTAAGCCTATCGAATACAGGTCAGGACCCCGTTATTTTATCGGGATGTCACCTCAATAATTATTAATCCTATCCAAATTTGCGATGTCCCTTTATCGGAGATCACGTGCTATGATATCGCGCCATGGACGATGTCACTTCTTGTTCGAACATTCTCTAATTTTCCACTCCTGACCACGTTGGGAATATTTCCCCTCCCCCTCGGTGACGAGGTGTGAAAGAGCTGCTATGTCTCGCCCCTTGCTGCTAAATAATGAATCGACTCCGCCTCTAGAGTAAGATGTCTGGAGCTTGTGACTCCTTTCTCCAAACTCCCCCTTCCCCTCCAGTTCAGAGAGAGTCCAACCCGCACCTCAAGGCCGTCCTTATCGTCAAGTCCCGTGAGCGTTCGTCAGGCAGCAGCCTTCTTCAGCCGTGATTCAACCCAAGTCAATTGGTAGATTCTGTGAACGGCAAACCTTTGAATTTGCGCAATACCCTCCCTTTGCTTAATCGAACCGAAGAAAACCTCTATCGATTAGAGGAAAAAGAAGGTTCCTCTTTCAGTGGAATTACGAGAATTCTCACATTTCCCGTCGTACTTCATCTTTGAAGTTTGGCTATCTTCATCGGAAGGTTGATTCGGATCGTACCCACCTGTCTTATTCGGATCGTGCCTCAGTTGCTTGATTCGGATTGTGCCCCACCTGCCTCTTTTGGATCGTACCCCACTTGCCTCATCGGATCGTTCCCCACTCGCCTCATCGCAAGACTGAAACCCCCTCTATTATTACTATTGTCAAGTTCCCCCTTTTGATCTGAGCCCTGTTACATTAATCAATTAATTCCATTTGAAAATCCCTATTCATAGTAATTATCAAGAGATTCTTTCAATTTAAATGATTCCCCTAGGCCTATTATTATTCTTATCTTTAATATTTTTAAATAAAATTATATTTTTTGTTGTTTCATCTTTAACTAACCTTGAACGATACTCTCGGTCTATTCAAGTAAATCTCGCTAACCATTTATGCACTCTGTTTGACTATTAAGGATTAGAAATACAGCGCCTCAAGTGTGATCTCCTAGTCGGTCGTTAATCCCTGCGAACAGTCCTTCAACGGTTCGCGTTGCAGTAGGTGAGTAAGTCACCCCCCACTCCACACACACATAATATAGGAGTGGTGTATGGTATAGAGTGGTTGTACCACGATATTTAGTGCTAGTTCTTTTCTCTCTCTTCTTAATCTAAACCAGTTCTTATAAATTTAAAAAACTCAAGTAGTTATATGTGATAAAAAAGAAAAGCCGAGTTCTGAGCGATCAATACCCGTGGAATGTATAGGGATGTGTTCGTTTAAAAAAAAACAGATGAAATATGTAAGTCTTCCTTTAGGATTAAAAAATAAATTCATTGCAAGAGAAATCAAAACAAATGAATGGACACATCCGCGACTTATTGTTTTCTATTTAAGTTGTATCAAGAGATTCAGACACCTAAATCGATCCAAATTATGATCCGAAATCGTCTAAAAAAAGGCATTTATGTCATTTTTTTCTGAAAGTTTCCCAAGTCAATAATCGAAACACGACGATCAATCGTACTGGAAAATTTATGTTTTTATATGTCGCCTTATATGTGGTTTAATAAGATGATGATGCTGTTTATTTTTCTAATTTCATTAGTTGTAGACAAAAGATAACGTGGGGGCCTCAGTAGGAAAATTTTGCGACGTTTGTAATGAAAACGATAAAAGTTGACGCAATTAAAAAATATGTGAATTCTAAAGTGTCCGAATAACCTAAAGATGAGCCTACCTAGTGTGATAAAGATCGAAAGGACGTTCAGGTTTCCTAAACCAGCATGATTTAAATAAGATTTGCTCATAACTTTGCCAAATGGTGGAGTTGTTGAGATTTAATAGCTTGGAAAACAACTGCATGTTGGAATTTTTAGCCATTTGTTTGTATGTATTTATTTTTAAGTGAACGTGGTTCTTACTATCTATTTCCTAGGTCATTTATATGACCTTTTGATTGATATTTTTTAATAAACTAATGTGACATCCTTCAACGTATATTTTTCTATGTTCATTTTGAATGGGGAGTTGCACTCGCTTCGAATTGGCAAAAAATACTTTTATCTCTAATTAGATTGGCGCAGCGTCAACTCTTATTTAATTACAGTTAATAGAAAGGGATTTTAACCCTATTTAATAATTTTGAAGGAAAAAAGGAAATATTATTTAGAGAAATATATTTTGGACAATAAAATTTAATCCCTAGTAAAAGTAAATAGCTGGTGAAAAGTTTTTAGATTTTAAAATGTGGTAATAATACCTAAATTTAAAGAAAAGATTTCAAATTACATCTCAGATATGTATATATTCTGCTGAATATTAAAATTAACTATTAAATATTCAGTATCTTGTGAAAATAAAATTTTTAAGATAAAAAATATAAAAAGATTTATTTTCAGGGCTAAGAAATTTTATTGATGAAAAATAGTATCATGACATATGAAAAAGGACATATGAGAAATATAGTTCTTAATTAGTTAATTTTATTAAAGATGAATTATAATGTAATGCCGAATTTCAGCTTTACAATAGAATAACCGTCTTGTTTAATTACGTAGGTTAGCATATATAATTACAAATTTAATATCGATAAATGCTAATGGGTTGCTGGATTTTCACGTTCTTGTGCCATGTTAATTAGAAAATTGTCCGAAAAATTGACTATCCATAGATAATATTGATAGATAAAAATTTCGAAGGCAGTAAAATTCCTGCCAACTGTAAAAGTCTAATATTACTCCTATTTGCATGTATTAGTACACCTCAGTTTCCAACTGTTCACACAGTATAACATCTATTTCTCAAAAGGTTGCTCCAATTGTTATTAAAAAAACTATATTTGATCATTTAAGTAAATATAATAGTAGTAATCATCTGTTAAATATAATCTTTTAGAGTGTTTTAGGATATGGTGTTTAAAAGTGTTCCGAGCTCTAACACTTATGCTCTATACATTTTTACTTAATATGCTACACTTAATTTAAATTAAAATGTACCTATAAATTTAATAATGGTATTTTAAATTCGACATTGCATTTTTAAATATCATTCAAAAATGGGTTATTAAATGTAGCTTATATGAGTGGCATTCAGTATTATCAAGCGTACCTGAGTGGTGCTGTTTTAGAACGTCTACTATTTTTACATTAAGTTATATCGTTTCAGTTATTAAAGCATTGATACTAGACTGTTATCTATAGAGAAGGCAAAGAGGTAGGGTATCGTTAAAATAATTCGTAGGCCCGAAGAGGGTGCGTACTCTTGGCTTCTACACTTTAAATTCTTCTTTCTTTAAATGCTTTTTAACGCATTTTACACCTGTCAGTATTTGCTGTGCGATAAGAGATTAAGAAAACAAGATATATAAGCTTCAAAGAGTGTTTAAAGCACGGAAGTCACAAACATGCCTGTGAGTGCCATCTTTTTCAAGACCAAAAGTTAGGAGACGCCTTTAACACTTCAAATTGCCGATTAACACATTTAGGCTCTATTTTAGCAATACATTATTTGCGCCCTTCAATTTTTAGTCAACAGCCGGCGCGCTTTGCAGTGTACAGGCGAGCTATTTACTTGTAAACAGTGTTTGGCTGTCTCTTTAACTGGTCACTCACACACATGGGGGAGAGATTCGGTAGAGAAAGTATGGGAGTAGTTTGAAAAATCGTGCGTGAATTATAGGGTGAACAGGTAAAAGGTCACCCAGGGAGAGTGCAATGGCTGGAAATAGAGAGAAGTAGGAGGAATGTTTTGTAATATATACGAGTTGGCCGACATCGTACGTTATGTAGCAATAAAACTATTAGGGGTCTTCTTCCGTCCTCTTGCGATGCCGTAGTGATGAAGACTGTCAAACTCGTCCCGTTGTGTAGTCGATGACAAAAATGCCTGGGTTCTAACCCTGCACGGCACCCACTGTAGTTGCGTAGGTAGGATGAGTGATTTACAAATAGGAAATTGCATGAGGAACACATTTTATGGCTTCATGTTGAAAGGTGCGATGATACTAGTACCTACTCTTAGAAGAAGACATACCCGATGTGTGGCTGGTGACGGGTCCAGAGGGTTGACGGTTTGAGACTGATGGTAGAAACGAGATTCTCAATGAGGTTGGAGCTTCTTTCTCTTCAGTAAATGTGCGAGAGCCTTGGCAGATCTGACGTTGCCATCGAGTTTGTAGGCAAGCCGGAGTCGCTCATCAGCAGAGAGTTGCATTAACAATTCTGGTGATGATTTTGGCCGTTGACAAGATGTTTGGGGCTCATTCTCACAGGAAGGAAGTGCAATTATCCCAATGGGTTTAGCCCTACAGAAATAACATGAAATTCGAGTACATTTTGCCGTAGATATAGGAAGATTGGAGTGAAGTTTAGAGGAGTGTGTGTGTGGGGGAGGATACGACGACACTACCCTACATGGACTATGGATGTTATTTATAGACACCATTTCCATCCTTGTTTTGCACATATTTAAAAATAAAACAGAACTCACTTTTATGGTTACTTTTTTCTTTCGAATTTTCTAATGTGTTCCTGGGTGATAGGGTAAGCAAAGTCGCTGTGATCGGTTTTAAGCTTTGATGCAATTGTTCCCTGAATGAGCGGGGTAATGATGGCGGTGACCGGATTTCACTGAATATTTGAAAGCTGATCAAAAACGACTGTCTCATCAATGTTGGGGATTATTTGACTGATTTCACTGAGTCTTCCTGTAGTGGAAGTGTGCTTGAATGGAAGAGAGACATCAACGTCAAGTTATATGCACTAATATGGATATTTAAATTTTTTTTATTGAGAACCAGATTTTAAAAAGATTAAAAGAGAACAAAGACTGAGCATCATAACACTTATAACCAATCATAACACCACTAATATATCATTTCCGTCTATATAGCACAATATGCCCATTCTCTCCTATAGAGCAATAGTATATAGTATGGATGCAGTCATATCCGCATACCGCGATAGCACTGCGGAGGGTTCTATGATCGATGGTTGGTGGCAAAATACAATACCGCTCGCTTCTGCAATGAGGACCGTTCTCTGGTGCATTTATGGTTGTTAGAGATTTTCACTCTGATCTTTATGTGCATTTCATTACGCGGTCGGATTATCTCGTCGTCAATGCGATGGACCGATGGTAAAACATTCGTACACACAAATTATTCTGCCAAAACCTATGCTCATATCTGTAGAGCGAAGTATCGATGTGAGCAATATGCTCACAAGTGGTGGGATAGGAATAGGGGTTGGGGCTGGAGAAAACTTAGATCATAAACTTTAAGACCTGCAAAAGGAAACTCATAATTCATGGAAATCTCTCGGAAAGTTTCCAAGAATTCAACAATGTCACAATAGCCAAAATTCGTACCAAGTTCTCGACCATTAATCACAGACAAGAAAAATTCAGCGGTTGCATGGAATCGCAAAAAGGAAGAGACGCCATAGAGCAATTTGTATCTCCAACAATTATTTGCAATTTAACGGAAGATGAGTGTTCGATTTGCATCAATAATGAGATGGGGTTTTTGTTGTGCGTGGAAGGGAGGATATGTCTGCCCTCCCCCATAATAACATGCACTTGGCATGGAAATTAATATGTTAATGGCAGCAGTCGATGTTCTAATGGTAATGATAGATCGGCGTTGAATTTATGGCAGTGGAAGATTTGTATTACTTTGATTACTAAATTAAAGTTATATTGAGACTAACGATAAATCAATTTTAGAATTAAAAAAAACACTTAACCATGTGAAATTAAGAGGCGTGAGTGGAAGTTTAGAACGATAATTGAATCATATGGCTGAAGATAAAGTGAGAAGTCATGACTGATTGCAGCAACAGGCTACTTACAATATTAAATGTCAGTCATAAACGGATGTTAATATTACATAATTAGTCTAATGATAAGATTAGTTTTATGGTAAGAATTTGATAACGATAGAAATGGTCTCAGGATATGAGAACTTGAATAGACTGTGACAGTTCGTACCCATGGCTCATTCTGCCTCTCTCCTCTTCTTCCCACTCGCCAGATTACGGTCAGATGCCGGTGATACATTTTGCATAACTGATTCAATTTGTGAGTTTCCGAATTTATTTTAGGAAAAACTTTCACTTTTTCACATTTTTCTCTAATGTATTTGGGTATTTAATTTGTTCTAATATAGATAACTCGCAACTACACACTCAAACTAAGCTAGAATATTCAACTATGCTTAATAAATATTTGCCTCTTACCTGCCTTTGCATGTTTATGTGTAATTTCTGCCTAGTTCATTAATATTTTATTCTAATCGCCTCACTAGGTATTACCTTGTAAACTATATATGCATATTATGGGCTGGATTATAATTATTTTAAAAATTGCGTGTTATTTCTGGTAAAGGAAATATATTGTTAGTTTTGAAAATGTCTTAAAGGTTGACAGTACTACTACCTAGTTGATAGTACCTCCAGCCTAGTTTTATGTAGTTTATTTTTCAATCAGAATGAATAAATAATTACATTTTGGACCAAATTCAGCAAAGCCTCCACGCATGATCAGGAGCTGTTTCAATGACCTAGATGGACGGCCCATTCTTCGAAGGAGGCTTTGATAATAAGACTTAACACTTTGGAATTACAATTTTTCCCTTTCCTTCAGGTAATTTTCATATAATGTTAAATTCATCGTTCACCTACAGGCATCTTAAAAAAATAATGCTAATTGATTTAAAAAGTAGCGTAGGCTTGCTATTCTTATATTTAATATTTTTTTAAAATCTGACAAAGATGATGTTCAGCCATCTTTTCTTCCTTAGAGGCATAACCGCATAACCCATGCAAGTCATTGATTCATGAGTGATAGACAAAACTCCCAATAAACCCATGACCTCCCGACGCTGGGAATATCAAACACCATAAAATGTCACCGGATAAAAATCAGGGAGCAGCAAGAAATAAGAGGTAAAATAATGGACAAGAATTTGATAGCCAGCAATAGAATCTGGACTGCCTGTTATGAGAACCTACATCACCGCTATAGCCACAGCCGTCTGCCACACGCTTTATTAGTCTCATGCAAAGAAGCTGAGGCAGGAGAGGGATTTGTTGAACGAGCAGGCAAAGTGTTGCTCTGCATTAATAAAACTCGCATTTGACTTGATTTGAGGATTTTCCCTTACCATTTTCTTACAAATTTGGCCATCATTTCCATTTAGAAAAGCGTGAAACTAGAATAATCAGAATAAATTAGGTGTAATACTTCTTTTTCATTTCATTTCTTAACCTGTTTTTGGTACCTGCCTGTCCTTTTTCACTATGGAAATGAACATCATTCAGTGCAACCAGCTCAGAGTCTTATTGAATCCCTCTACTTTATATAATTTCAGCATCAGGGAATTCATCCGTCCCGTTTTGTGCCATTATTTTCGGTTATTGAAGCGGCTATAGCAGGCTTTTCGTCCTTTGGTTAGGATTTATTCTTCTTCTCTTTCACTATAAATTGTTTTTTTTTTTCTCTTGTATCAAAGCTATTTATTAATCAATTCACCTTTGTGTTCTACTCTGTCCTTCTCCATTTTTCATCAGCTCATAGGCATAGTTGAAGATATGATGATCAATCCGTGTTTATCTTTGGAATATATCACTTAATCAGTTCAGAATAATGATTTGAGGACTACAAAAGATTACCACCTTCATTTTCTTAATAGTCATTTAGCATTTACAGAGGAATCATTCTATGCTTTTCACAATTACAGGCTTCCTTTTCTTAATAGTAAATAATTCCAGAGAAAAGGTTTTATGCCTCAATTCAGATAAATATTAGATGTCTGTCTTAGATTAAGGGTTCTTTTTCCCAATAATTACTTTATAATTCCCTAGTAATCCTTCATAATAATGTCCTTCGAATGCAATTTTTCTTTTAACCCTGACCACTTAAGCTATCAGGTATTTTGACATCACTCATATCTTAGATATATATATATATATATATATATATATATAGAGAGAGAGAGAGAGAGAGAGAGAGAGAGAGAGATAGAGAGAGAGAGAGAGAAAGAGAGAGAGAGAGAGGGAGAGAGGAGTTCGATCCCGCATATTTCATATGCCGGTCGGATTCACCCGCTTTAGAATATATTTTTATCAAGGAAAATTATCATCGACAGGTAATATAAAAGTCAATGCCATCGCTTCCCCTTCTACTTATCAGGAACACATTTTTTTAATTTCTCTCACTCTCATGCAAATCTTTTGGGCACTTTTTGTGATGGTGTGGTATAAAGTATATTTCAATTGATGGTAATGTAGAATATTTTATTCTGTACCTGTAAATATTTTGCATATGATATATATTAGCAAAACTTTTTGCGTAATGGAACGTAATAAAAATATTATATATACTTAGTATCAAATATCATGTCCTAACATGATACTACATATACCATATATATTGTGGGGGAATTTCACGTGGAATATATTTTCCAGCACGGAAGTGACGTCCATGAGTTAAAGAAAATTCTAGAATTTAAGTGAGGCTTAAATTGGTAAGCCTTCCCTCCCCCCCACCCATTCACAAGCGGTAGCCTCAAACCGTGTCCAACCCGGACCACATTTTCGAGAGTTAGAATCACCTGGGCGTGAAGGTTCCAAGCCATTCGAGAGTAGCGCTGGCCAAACGCCTCATGTTTCCCCCACCCCTGCAGGGTAGGGCTCGTCTTCCAGGTGGGAGATACAGAGTTGAGGAGTCCCGCCAGGATCCAAGTAGCATTGCCCCTAGTTCCAAGTCAGGTGCTTAACAACGAAGCAAGGTGACGGCTGAACTTTTCGTGTCGTTGGAATTAGCCGTTGAAATCGCCCCTGAGCGATTTTTCCGACTCCACCCATCAACTCCTGTTGAAGCCCTCCTCGTTCCCTCCTCGTTTTAGGGTGGCCGAAATACTCTCCCCTGGACTGGACGTTACCGCCCCTTCCCCTTTGGAGAATCGTCATCACGTCAACTTCCTGCTCAGAAGCTCCGAGCGCCCTCGCCCTCACGTTTATTGCCTGCAGAAGACATCCGTAAAACCTTACTCTGACGTCTCACCCTGAATCCTCTGTAAGCCAACCCCTCGCCCCCTTCAGCAACCCATTTTAGTTAATCCTCCCATTGGAATAGTCTCCTTCTGTAACGCATTAATTTCTAACTTCAGAGTCTGATGCATAACTCTGCAATTTTCCCCCTCATTTACCAATATTAATTTTTGTACGTGCCTCTTTAAATAACCTTGAGCTGTGCCATTGACCAAATTTTACCTGACCTCGTTTTGCACTCTATTCTTGCTGCTCAGTGCGTCGAAACTTGTGGCGTTCAGCCCCTTTGTCGTTTTGCCTTTAAGTTATTAGTCCCTTCCCCATAGATATAATATGTTATTGATATAATATAATGTCACACCACGACATATATATATATATATATATATATATATATATATATATATATATATATATATATATATATATTAATATACATATTGTATAATTTTGATGTTAAGTGTGCTTGGGGTTTTTACAAACCCGTGTCATTTTAATTTCAACATTAGAAGTTCCCTCGTTATTCACGTATATTCCTTTTATTTTAATTTTTGAATTGTACTCGTAGAAGGCAAGTTCAAGTTAATTGAAGAGCAGTGGAACGTTAATCTATTTAGATTTTGTGTTGGACTGCAGGTAATTAATTTTTTTATCGTGTTTAAATTTTGGAGACACTCGTGGTTATTAATCCAAAAGAGGTAATGTCTTTGGTGTCCTAATTCCGGTAGGACCATTTTAATTTTTATTCCACTTAGAAACTAGATATAGGTAGCTTTATCATAATTTTTTTTGTGAACAAGGCCTTCACGACTATTCAAGTATTCGTTTCGCGTTGGTAGTGTCCTAGCTCGTTCGCGTGTTAGTGTTTCCTCAGTTAACTGCGTAACAATGTCATCTTTCGAAAAGTTTAAGAGTCAGGGTGAAATGTTAGGTCTTTCGTTAACAGACATGCTAAATTACATACAGGAAGAAGAGAGGAACGAACGGGCAAAGCGAAGAGAAGAGGAACTAAGAAAAACGGAGATGGAGAACAAACTGAAGATGGAGATGGAGAAGAACAAAATGAAGATGGAGAAAAACAAAATGGAGATGGAAGAACGTGAACAAATTAGGCAGCATGAGCTGGAAATGAGCCGAAATCAAATGGATTCTAAGTCCATCGGTTCCCGGGCTGAAATTCCCAAAACTCCTTCAGTCAAACTTCCCGCTTTTAATGATGGAGAGGACTTTGGGTCATTTTTTGACCCATTTTAAGAGAATCTTTCAGATCAATAAATGGGATCTCAAAAATGATAGCGTCACTCGGTTACTCTCCCTCCTAAACGCCTAGTTAAGGGAAATCTTCGTATCTCTTCCTCCGGAAGCAACTTTGGACTATTCCATGTTAAAGTCCAAATTGTTAGCCACTGTTCATATGAATTGAGAATTCTACCGCTCCCGATACCGCCAGGAAAGGATCCGCCCTGGTCAAACATTTCGGCAACACGGGTACATCCTCCAAAGACACCTTCAGTGTTGGATGGATGCATGCAAGATTCCCCATGTCTACGAGTCCCTTCTGGACTTCTTCCTTAGGGATCAGCATTTAGCTGCCGTGGCTCCCGAAATTCGCGCCTTCATTAAGTGCTTGGAAGAGGCCGATGTCTACGCGGCTAGTCACAATTTATACCCTAAGGATGTTTAAAAGGCTCCTCAATCGCCCCCCAAAACTAAATTTTATGGTCCTAAGGCTCCTCCTAAATTGGTTCCAAGATTTACCAAAGTTCCTAGTCCCTCGAAGCCAAGAAACTTGCATCCATCTGAAAACCGAGACGTTAAGCCCCTCATTTCTTCTACCCCGGTTGTGCCGTACCAAAATAACCCGATTATCTGCTACACCTGCGGAGTTCCCGGCCATTACCGCACAAACTGTTCTTAAAATCCCGATTCGCAAACTCTCAGTCCCACCAAGTGCACCAAATCTGAGCGGCCCTTGCTCCTCCTCCGTCGCCTCAGGATACCCCTTATCCTCCCTTGCCCGCAAAAGTTCCGGACCATCAAGTAAACTTCCTCTTTAATTAGAACAACCCTGGTGGATTGAAATTCGAGAAAGGAACTCTGAACGGTTGCCGAGTATCCACCCTCGTCCGTGACACCGGGTGCACCTGCATCGTAGTGTCTGAGGACCTACTTTCCCCTGTTGGCCCCGACCACAAGAAGTTTGCGGTGGTCCCCGACTACCTTGTCCTGGCTAGTCGTTTCCCAGTAACTCGTTGTCACATCGATCGTGACTATATGTCCGGTTGGGCCGAAGTGGTAGCGGCCCCAATCCAGTTCTGCTCCGTTTTCATCGGTCAGAGCCCCGTAATCCCCGACCATCTCATGGCCTATCCCGTGATTACCCATACACAGGCCTTCCTTGAATCCCATGCACTCGTTCCCCTGGAAACCCCCATCGACCCGGGGTTCCAAGCCTTTCGGAGCGACAAATTTTCCCGCGTCCAGAAGGAGTGCTCAACTCTTCTCCCCCTTTAGGAAAAAACTAAAACCTTCGAGCGTGAGTCCATCCGAAGTAACAAACGAGTGTCGTACCTCGTGTCGTGAAGAAGAACTTATTGTATCGTGTCTGCTCGGAAGTCACAGACCAAGAAACACATGTCTTGTGTGTTCCCCGTGAATACTTCCCGCAAGTATTGAAGCTCTCCCATGCTAGTTTATTCGCAGGCCATATTAGCCATAATAAGACCGCGCAACGAGTTTTCAAGTATTTCTTTTGGCCAGGTGCAGCCAAAGATATCGCCGAATATTGTCTCTCATGTGATATCTGCCAAAAGAGGTCCGCAAAGGGCGGGTTAAGCCAGCCCCCCTTCAGAGAGGCCCCATCATCACCGATCCCTTCTCCCGAGTGGCTATCAACCTGATTGGCTCTATTCATCCCCCTTCCAGCGAAGGACATTGCTACGTTCTCACCCTGGCAGACTTCGCTACCCGTTTCCCAGAAGCAGTCCCCGTCAAGAAGATTGATAGTATCACGTGCGCCGAAGCACTGATCTCCATATTCTCGCGCGTAGGAATTCCCAAGGAGGTACTGTCAGATCGAGGAAGACAGTTTACTTCCAAACTCATGGAATATGTAGGCACTCAATGGATATTGTCCTCTTCTTGACAATGATGGTGGATCTCAAGGTAGAGGGCTCTAGGTGCACAAGGTGAGACCGGATCGTAGTGATGTTTCACGAAGAAAATCTGGATCTGAATCTGCTCTTAGTGGTCAAGTTTCCATATAAATAGTCGAGACATCCCCTTGGCGTACGGGATAATGGAGTGGGGGCTTCGAGGGAATGCACATCCACGCCTGAGAACAATACCTTATCTGCCCATAAGCCTTACTCAATCTGGCGTGATCGGTGCATGGGGCGAAACGGGGGGGGGGGATAAACCTCCTTGGTTAAATATTGGCTCAGGTGGCAGTGATAACGTGCCCGGCTTCAAGGCGAAGATGCACGTGGGTAGCATCGTGTTTCTAAACAACATGTGATAACGGTTGAAATTAGGCGGCCTCAAACCGTTCTATCACACCCCTCCATTCCAGGGGAAGTTGTCACTTCGAAAAAAAAGAGAAGGGACAACGATAGAGCTCCGTTGTGGGAGCCTCGTTTTCTTGTACCGACCGTACCTTCATGCACATAACTAGTATTACCCCAATACATATGATTATTTTGATCTTTTGATTATAGGGAAAAATAACGTTTAATACAAACTTAATCATAAAAGGGGCATGGAGCAATGAAATGATATAAAATTAGTACATATGGGACAAAATAATTTATACGTAAGTTAATGGGTACAAATATATATACATACAAAAAAAATAGACATTGAGCGTTACAAAATTCAGACATATACATTAACTAATTATATTACAAGAGAATCTAATTAAAGTCGTACAAGACGGTATATACATACATGGAGATCCTAATCCTACGAATACAATTAATCTACGCTATTTGGTAACGCTTTCCTACTGAGTGCGTCAGCGACCTGGTTATCGGAACCTTTTATATAATTTATCTTAAATTGATACTCTTGCAAGAGTAAACTCCAGCGCATAATTCGGCCGTTGGAGTGTCGTACATTCCGAATATAGGCCAACGGGCAGTGGTCGGTTCCTATCTGAAATTCTTTGCTCTATCAAGAACATTTTAAATTTGTCTATAACCGAGATAATTGATAAAGCTTCCTTCTCTATAGTGGCATATCTCTTTTCGCGTGGTAATGATTAGAGACTAGCATATGCAACTGGATGACTCGTTCCGTCATCCTCATATTGAAGGAGTACACCTCCAATGCCCTTGTTGCTCGCGTCGGTCTTAATCCCAAAGGATTTTTCCGGGTTGGGCAACTTTAAAATGGGGGCAGAAATGAGCTTACTCTTGAGCTGATTAAAAGGGGAAACAGCGACATCATTCCAACGTAGACGATCGGAGGAATTCTTTTTCAAAAGGGAGCTAAGGGGCGCCGAAATTGCAGCGAAATTCGGGACAAATCGCCGATAGTAAGAAGCTGATGGGAGGAACGATCTTAATTGCTTCTTAGTGATCGAGAGGGGCATGTCGGCGATTGCCTTAATCTTGTCCTCTTGGGGTCTAACTGGCTTTGTCCTATTTTGAAGCCCAAGTATTTTATGGTTTCGTGGGCAAATTGGTATTTGCTGGGGCCAATGGTGAGGCTATTTTCGCGCAGTCGCTCGAAAAGAGCTAATAAGGTGGGTAAATGGTAACTCCATTTACGAGTAGCGACGTAGATGTTATCAAAGTAAAAGGATACATAGGGAAGTCCATCTAACAACCTTCTCATGAGACGGTTATAGTTGCTACAAGCAGTGACGAGGCCAATAAGAAGGCGCTTAAATTGCATAAGGCCTTTCTTCGTTGCAAAGGCGGTATATGCTTTCACATCGGGCTGGAGGGGGGTTTTATAATACGCCTTGCACAAATCGAGTTCTAAGATGAACTTGACGTTTTCAAAAAGGTGGAGGTTTTGGTCCTCTAACGGGATGGGCTCGGCGTCGAACACAGTTACCGAATTTAACTTCCGGAAGTCGATGCACATCCGATAAGAGCCATCAGATTTTTTGACCATGACGATTGGGAAACAATAACTAGAGGTGGACGGTTCTATTATGTCTAAACTAATTAAATTATCAACTTCGGCGTTAAAAGCTTGGCGTAAATGAATCGGCATGGGATAAGGTTTTGAACGGACGGGTTCTAAGGTTGTTAATTTAATGTCATGCTCGAAACTAGTAGCGCATCCGGCTTCTCTGAAATAACGTCGTCGAACTGACATAATAGTTCTTGTAGCTGACTCTTTTGATGTGGTGTCAGCTGCGCGTCGATATCCAGGTCAGAGGGTTCAAAAGGCTCGCCTGCTAGGGAAGGAAGAGGGTAATCGGCATCAGGTTGGATGCATACTTTCTGTATTACATTAAGGGACTCCGCGGGGTAATCTTCTTCAAGCGCCGATGTTTCGTCCAGTGCTACGAACGTATCTCCATGGGCGCGTTGGGGTTATTTTTTTTCTTTGGGTCCACGGACAGTCTCCGTGTTCTTGTTTTGGGCCCTATCACCTAAGGGTGTTAGTAATTCACACTCCTTTTGTGCCGTCCTAATGTCCTGTTTAAGGTTTTCCGAGAATTCGGACGGTATCGGGCTGACGGGGACGGGCTCCTGGGCTTCTTTCTTAGCTCGGCCTCGAGGAAGGGCGGCCTGAGACACAGGGTCGGAACTTACTTGGGGGCTCTGTCCTATAAGTACGGAACAGAACTGTATGGGTGCTGAAATGACTTCAGCCCAGCCATTATAATATTGACACTGCAGGTAACATCTAACGACGGGGAATTGGTTCGCCCGCCCAATGTAGTCATGTACCACTGCAAATTTTTCGTGGTTAGCTTCCACTGGGGGAAGGAGCTCGTCTGACACGATGAAAATCGTGCACCCTGTATACCTGACGAGAGTCGATACTCCGAGGCCGTTCACGCTGCCCTCCTCAAATTTCAAAGTTCCCGGTGAACTTTTGTCAAAAATAAAATTTACCTGGTAGCCTGACGGAGGGGGAGAAGTTGCTGCTTGGATCTGCACCACCGGAGAAGCCGGGGTGGCATTAATCTGGTGAACTTGGTGGGCTGGTCCGCTTTTAAGCCTAGAATTTGGGGGGCAATTCCAGCTCATGTGGTTTTCTACACCACAGGTGAAGCATATGATTGGTCGCTTCGGGAAGAGTGATGGAGGAAAAATCTTAACAAGAGGTTTGGTGTCCCGTTGTTAGTTTTGGGGAACGAAGTTTTGGGGTTTTACGGAGCCTGGAAACTTCGTCAGCATTCCTGGGAAGGGTCGCGAATCCTTCCTTCTTTCCTGGTTGGGAGATGGTGAGAAGTTCGATTCTCCTTTGGGTATAAATTATGGCTTGTGGCATAGACATCCGCTTCTTCGGTACACTCTTTAAAGGTCTAGCACCGACGATCCTTGACGAACGCACGGATCTCCGTTGGGAGAGACGCCAAAAATTGAACTCGCAACACGAAGTCTGTTAAGGACTTGTAGTTGGGATCAACCTTTGAAGATTCTAACCAGAATTTAAAATTCCTCTGAAGAATGTATCCGAATTGACGGAACATCTGTCCGGGTTTAATACGACCTCCTCGAAATTCTTGGCGGTAGAAATCGGGAGTCATATTATGAGCGGCCAATAACTAAAGCTTTTAAGGTGCTGTAGTTAATTGTACATTCAGATGGTAAGGATATGAAAATTTCGCGCAATTTACAATTTAATAAGGGATGTAATCTGACTGCACCTTCAGCCTCCAGATCCATGTTATTGATTTCGAGGATCTTTTCGAAGTGGGCTAAAAATGCTCCGAAATCCTCTCCATCCCTGAAATTGGGGAGCTTAAGTGGGAGATTGATGGGCGCTTCTGAATGAGAACTGGCTGATTGTATTTCGGCTTCTACCCGAGCCATTTCAATCTGATGGTGAAGCTCAGCTTGTCTTTTCCGTTTCTCGCTTCCTCTTTCTTCTCGTTGGATTTCTCTTTTTCTTTCTTCTCGTTTGATTTCTCTTTCTCTTTCTTCTCGTTGGATTTCTCTTTCTCTTTCTTTTCTTAACTTTTCTCTTTTCGTCTTTTGCTCCTCTTGAACGTACTTAATTAATTCTTTTCCGGAAAGTCCTAAGGATTCTCCTTGGGCTTTGAAGATTGCCAACTGAGTCATATTTACCCTTGGGGGCGCAATAGTTAACCGACTAAATTCCTTGCAATGATAATTATGCCTTCTAGAGAGTTAGCTTATCTAAATATGGGCACTGACTTATTCGTAATTGGTTTCTCGATCTAAATAACCAATGACTAAAATCACACAAAAAAAACACAAACAAATTATTATAACAGTTCCTTGAGCTACTCCAGCTTCTTAAGTTTCAAAAAATGGGATAGCAATCGTTAAAACAAAAGGGAACTACTATACTCTATTCTTATAGCGATTAACACTAAGCTTTACTCGACTGAGAGCAGTGTTTGCAAAGATATAGCGTTAAACCTTACACACTTGATACCAAATTTAAATAGTATATATATATATATATATATATATATATATATATATATATATATATATATATATATATATATATATATATGTCGTAGAATGGACTCTCGACGATATACCATATATCACTATTCGTTGAGGGAACTATTCAATTATATTTAGAGTGCGTGGTTATCTGGTCGACCGATGTTATTTATCTTCAATATGCTTAAGGAGTGGAACTGAGATCAAGGATAATAATATGGCTATCATTAATAAAATAGAGTTTTATTAATAAAACTATCAACAACACACAAAACGGAAAATATTGACATAAACAGAGAATGGAACGGGTCGTGGGAAATCTGGCTAATCCGAGGATTAAGATTTTGAAGAGGTTTAAAAAGGTAAAACAAATTAAAATTAAAGGGATGGGATGGTTCGCTAAACCATTTAATGCACAGGATAGGGTTGACAAAAAGGTTAAATACTCAAAGGTAATGTTCAGCTTACGTAATTACCAGTTGTTGTGCAGAGGAAGGCGACGCAAAGGAATCTTCGGTCCGCTGGCGAGTTCCAGCCGAAGGGGGGGGAATTAAATGATCCTGACGTGACGTCTTGGGAATGAGAACTGGTTCTTGAAGAACGGGCTTGAAGAACAATAACTGTTCTACGTTGTTCTCTTCTGAACAACAGGGGAGGGAGAACCGTCTCTTGCCTACGGGTTCAAAGAACAATCAATGGCTGTTCCAACGTTGTTCTCTTTCTAAACAACAGGAGGGGGGGAGGGTGAGAACCGTTTGTTGTCAACGGGCTCAAAGAACAATGGCTGTTCTAACGTTGTTCTCTTTCTGAACACAGGGGGAAAGGGTGAGAACCGTTTCTTGTCAACGGGCGCAAAGAACAATGGCTGTTCTAATGTTGTTCTCTTTCTGAACAACAGAGGGAAAGGGTGAGAACCGTTTCTTGTCAACGGGCTCAAAGAACAATGGCTCTTCTAACGTTATTCTCTTTCTGAACAACAGGGGGGAGGGAGAGAACCGTCTCTTGGCAATGGGTTCAAAGAACAATGGCTGTTCTAACGTTGTTCTCTTTCTGAAAAACAGGGGAAGCCTTGTGGACTTGGCATCTTGAAGGCTTGAGCCTTGGCACTCAAGGGATATTGTCCTCTTCTGGGCAATGATGGTGGATCTCGAGGTAGAGGGCCCTTGGTGCACAAGGTAAGACCGGATCGTAGTGATGTCTCGCGAAGAAAATCTAGATCTGAATCTGCTCTTAGTGGTAAAGTTTCCATATAAATAGTCGAGACATCCCCTTGGCGTACGGGATAATGAAGTGGGGGCTTCGAGGGAATGCACAGCCACGCCTGAGAACAATACCTTATCTGCCCATAAGCCTAACTCAATCTGGCGTGATCAGCGCATGGGATGAAACGGGGGGGGGGGGGGGATAAACCTCCTTGGTTAAATATTGGCTCAGGTGGCGGCGATAACGCGCCCGGCTTTAAGGCGAAGATGCACGTGGGTAGCATCGTGTTTCTAAACAACATGTGATAACGGTAGAAATTAAGCGGCCTTAAACCGTTCTATCACACACGACATTGTCGTTATTACCCAAGAAGCCGTCCGCTCCAAGGGGGAGAGGGGTTGGCTTACGGAGGATTCAGGGTGAGACGTCAGGGTAAGGTTTCACGGATGTCTTCTTCAGGCAATAAACGTGAGGGCGAGGTCACTCGGAGCTTCTGAGCGGGAAGTTGATGTGATAACGGTCCTCCATGGGTTGAGGGGCGGTAACGTCCGGTCCAGAAGAGAGTATTTAGGCCACCCGAAGGCGAGGAGGGAGCGAGGAGGGCTTCTACAGAAGTTGATGAGTGAAGTCGGAAAAATAGCCCGGTGGCGATTGTCAAATGGAAATACCTCACTGACTGGGCTAGTTTCAACGACACGAAAAGTTCAGCCGTCACTTTGTTTCGTTGTTAAGCACCCGACTTGGAACTAGGGGCAATGCTTCTTGGATCCTTGCGGGACTCCTCATCTCTGTATCTCCCACCTGGAAGACGAGCCCTATATATCCGAGTCTCCCCCCGCAGAGGTGGGGGAGACATGGGGTGTTTGGCCAGCGCTACTCTCGAATGGCTTGGAACCTTCACGCCCATGTGATTCTAACCCGCGAAAAGGTGGTCCTAGTTGGACGCGGTTCTAGGCTACCGCTTATGGATGGGCGGGGAGGGGGGAGGCTTACCAATTTAAGCCTAACCAAATTCTAGAATTTTCTTTAACGCATGGAACTCACTTCCGTGCTGGAAAATAAATTCCTCGTGGAATTCCCCATATATATATATATATATATATATATATATATATATATATATATATATATATATATATATATATATATATATATACTGAGTAAAAAAAGAGAGAGATGTACCTAATATCAACTCAAACACCACTATCGCACTCACTTCCTTAGTTCAGTAATGAATTCCTTTAAACAATGTTTTGACAAATTGGTCTTTGAAGTATTTGATTCGAAGCAATGTTAATCAATCCCAAACTAAATTTTATAGTATCATAAACAGACAAGAATAAGCGTAATCTTGAGCGGTTTTGAAGATACCTATCTCTTTTTCACGACCGGATTCAAGTTTAATTTCTGTTAATATACAAATTCTTTATTAGCTCTTTAACATTAATGCGAAATTAACTACACATAAAATACTTTGTCGTGAAAAGTCAGCGGCTGTATTTATGCGTTGAACTACTCTGTGTACCCTAAAACATATGTATGTGCATCGGTGGATTGAATAGGTCTTATTTACCAGAATAAATAATAGGATAGAGTTGGGAACAAAGTTTTCGCACAACTTTTATTGGCAATGATTTATAACAAAAGATGCAGCTAAAGAAATATTTCAATAAACAACATAATCACCGTTGATTTGTGGACTTGTTCAACGACGAGATTAGATCATGGATGTATTTATTGTAAAATTCAACTCGTTTGCTTTCAAAGAAGTCTCGAAATACAGTTTTGATTACGTCATCAGTTTCAAACATTTTGTCATTCAAGTTGTTCTGCAGTGCTAGAATTAGATGGTAGTCTGTTGGCCCCAGGTCTGGAGAGGACGATGGGTGAGATAGAACTCCCACCCCCCAAGTCCAAGAGTTTTTCTCGGAATAATTTTCAACGGGTGTCGAGGTGGGGGGGTCTATCATGAAGAAATATGACATAACTCAATTCTGGTCATTTCTGTGCAATTGCTTTTGCCACCTGTTGCAGTTTTTAACTATATAATCGAACGTTGTTAGACTGAGTACGTTCCAACTTTCCCACTAGACACAGGATATATGCTATATTTGATGTCAGTCGGTCTTTACCTGAAGCTGTGAAGGTGTAAGTTTGTCTGTTCAGCTTTTTTTTACCTGCCATGTTCGAGTGTAGACACCATTTCTAACACACAGTAACCCCTTTGTTCATTAAATCAAAACGACGTTTCTAGGAAAGTAGTGACATGCAAGCGTCCCTGCTGCACTGACCAGCAAAGTCGGCAACTTTGTTTACTTTGCCCATTTCCTCTAAAATATGCAAAATGGCTGCATAGCTGACGCTAAACTTTTCAGCCAGCTAGCATGATATCAGATGTGGATCAGCTTTGACACAAGAACACAAACGGTCGAAGTCAATAAGTGAGGGTCAACCATTTCTTGGCTGATCTTAGAGATCGAATTGGCCGCGCTGAAACAAAGATGACGTATTGTGTTCTCCAAATACTTGGTTGATACGACGTTACGAATGGGCATAATTTAGCCCTGATTTGTAATCATAAGGTAAATAAGTACTTTGATATCATAAGAAATAGCTATTTGATAGGTAATTTTTTAAACTTTGTATAATTTATAGTACGTCCCAATATGTAATTACTGTCCAAGGCTTTCCTAGGCGTCGCTTGAAAGTTCATAGTAACCTAGTCTATCTAAGCTCAAGGTCAATGTGCACTTACAAGCGAGGGTTAAATAAGCCTAGTGGACTATAAATTAACTAGTCGTACATCTTTCATAAATCTATGAATAAATATATAAATACTAGCATAGATGCCCGTCGTTGCCCGTGTAAAATGTGCGTTCTGAAATAGGGTAAGACTGATTTTTTTATTCTTCAAAAACAATATTTTCATTCTATGAACTAAACTTAATCTTGTTCATTAACGCTATATAAATTCGTGGTACTCACTATTTTTAGTTTTTCCTTATGGAACAACTATATCAGATACCTTTGCTTCCAACTCTAGAGCAATTAACATAGAGCTAACCATAAGACAAACAGGGTTCCTCTAATTGCAACTATGCCACTAATAGAGTCTCGCCTTACGATTTGTAATCCACATTTCAAAACTTACACTGATTTGGAAATATAATCTTCTGAATGTAAATAGCAATTCTGATCCAGATTGATTTAGGACTATTCTGTGAATAAAGACATCCTCTCCTTTTCCACGTCCAGTAAAAAAATCTTTACCACTAGCCGAGGCCATTACAAAGTTTTGTTGGATCCAAATTGTGCAACATTATTTTGATTTACTAACTTCAGTTCAAATTGGTGAGAAGGTATTTAAAGAGCTTCTAGAGAGTTAAGCAATTCTGTGGAATACTCAAATATCTGAGCATGATCCGAAATTGTATGAACTGACTTGTAAATTTGTTGATTCTGCAGTGTTGTTCTTCGGAGCCAATATAGCTCTTTCAGACAGCCAATTGTATTTTTACTAGTTTTGGGTAATACCTTTGCCTTTAAATTATCAATAGTATTAAGAACTAGCTAATTACAACACTTCTTTCTTTCCTCTACTGTTTTCACAGCACAACACACACACACACACACAATCGTTGTTCCAAGGAACACCTGAACGCTGTTTGGTGTCAAAACAAAATACTTTCTTCCACCTCTCCCAAAGAGGACTGGCTCCTTGTTCACTCGGGCCGACCAGCGATTGTCATACTGACCTTTATGTAGATTTCATTATCCCGTCGAAGATCCTATTTGGATCAAGGAAGGGTTAGCCTCGACTAGCTAACTAACTAATAGGAGATATTTCTATTTGACCATTAGCATCAAGAGGTACTTTGCCATTTCCCAGTGTCAGAAAGTTTTTTGAAAATTGTGCTAACATTTGGTCCCCAAAGAGCTCTGCTCTCATATTTGTGTTTAGAGACAGTGTTCTAATATTTCTACAGAGAGAAGATGATTTGAGGCGAGCCCGGACCTCATCTGACCTGGTTGATTTATGTATCACTGGAAGCGTCTGCCTGAAATCACCTTACAGCAAAGGAGTGACACCTCCCATAGGACCTTCACAATCCTGATGTCTCACATTGTCCTGCCAAGTACCTCTAATGATCCCTTAGGAGCCACTGAATCAGGTACCCGGCGTTGCCCAGGATAAAGAGTCCTGTCACAAATAAAGACATGAATATTGTCTGAGATTCTTATATTGTAATACAAAAATATCTTTACTTGCTGATTATTATTTTTTTTTAGGTTGAAGGCTGATTCAGGAGAGGTGTGCACTCTACCTATCATATAATATACTTAAAATGAGTAAATATTTCACCGCGCACGCCCGACAGTTTACGCTCATGTGTGACTGACAGGTAGTTAAGAGCAAACAACGTTGTAGCCACAGGAACAGATCGAGCGTCTTATCTTCTTCTTCTATAACTATATTTTAAGAACGCTATTTTTGGAAAAATTTTATTCTTGGTTTAGATATAATTTTTTATGGGGGAAAGGAAGTGAGATGGGGGAGAGAGAGGGAGAGAGATTGGGTGAGATGGAAGAGAGGGGGAAATGGGGAGATATTTTAATCTTTTGATATGGATCAACTTTTGTAGAGGGCAGAGGGTGAGAAAGGGGTGACAGGGAGAAAGGGGGAGCGGGAAAATGGGGAAGAGGAGAGGGAGAGAGTGGGTAGAGGGTAAGGGCAGGATAAGGCGGAGAGGGGGATGGAAATTGATAGAGGGCGCAGGGGGAGAGGGAGAGGGGGGCAGAGAGGAGATAGAGGGAAGGAGAGAGTGGATGAGAAGGGGGAAAGGGGGAGAAGGGGTTTGTGAGAGGGGGCAGGGTATGAATGTAGAGAAAGCGAAGGAGACAGTTGTGGAGAGAGGGGGAGGGGGGAGAGGGGGGATTTTTTTTATTTTTATAAATGGACAGACGCACTCACACACACCTAAGCTTCATTTTTTATTATAAAGATAAATATCTTAATAAATAATTTTTTTTTAAAAATAGTGTGCAGAAACTTTCTTTCCACCGAATAGGACGTACAGAGACGGTAATTGTGTGGCCAAGCATATATTTGAAATAGAACAACTAACTAACTTCAATCATGTTAAAACTATTACAAAATTTCAAGACAAAGATATTCTTAAACTTTATAATCATTTTATATCAATAATTTTGACACCTCAAATAAATATAAAGGTAAGCTTAAGTTTAACAACTTTATTTTCATGACACTTAAAAAGTTATTTGATTAAATATGAATGTGATTCTCCTCTCTGCTTATCTGTGTACTTGGTTCATCGCTGACCGACTTGGTAACTGAGTGTAAGTTTCATGGCGACGTTTTTTATTTGTTATTATGTAAGTAAATATCTTTCTCTTTTTCTTCCCTTATGCTCAGATTTGCTTGAGGAGGAGCCGTTTTTGATTGCAGATTACATGACGCGTGATATTCAATGGATTTTTTTAATAACCTAAGAAAGAAAATGGGAGATTTAGAAAGGGAGAAAATAGGGAATACTATTTTAACTGCTGTATAAAGGTGAAATAAAGGAATGGTTTCGAACCTCACCAAGTGCTCATCGCAATCAAAACTACGACGCTCATCGACTGAGCCACTATCCTCAACCCCCTTCATATAGCGGTTAAAATAGTCTTCCCTATTTTAAAGGTCACGTAATACATTCTTCAGCTTTTTTTTCCGGGTTGTGACACCAGTTTTCATTTTGGGGCTATTACCAACATATGAAAGATATATACATATATAAAGTAGTAGTAATAAAGCTAAGAAATGCTAGTAAACGAGTCTCCGACCCGAAGCTATTAACAAGCTATTGTAAACCTTGAACGATTCGGTAAATTTGGATTTCTCCATCGGATGGTTTAGTACAAGGAACCTTGGGGTAGGACAATTTTCTACCACTTTTCGAACCTGAGTTCTTCCACACAAAAAATTGACTTACTTGGACTACTTTGGTGCTTCAGATGGCTTACGAAATCTCTTTTAGTTTACTAAATTTATAAATATATTAAATATTGAAGTTCATATTAAAAAGCTGAATTTTCGTCAAAATTAGTTTGATGAAAATTACTGTTCAAAAATGAATTTAAATGGTTAATAACGAATACTTTAAAATTAAGAAAAGTTTACAATTATTACTATTCAAAGACTAATTCAAAATAATGCACAAAAATAGGTCAAAATATGAATTTAAAATTAATGCAGAAATTTATCTCTTTTCTATTCAAATAGAACTTATAAAATTTCAGCCACACGTTGTTTTTAAAACACACCTTCTCCGCTTCGGTAGCTATTTTCCACAATTGAATGATGGTATAAGGACATGCACGTACAAATAGGGTGTGTTGATCTTATCTTATATGGTCTTTATGAGGAAAGGACATAGAGATAAGATTCAAGAAGTGTGCTTCTGGTGGAGAAAACTACCTACTCCATCAATAGGAAGAAGGAGAATGCGCACAATGTAAATAGTTTGCACGCTTATTTGACAGTCTTCTGCCTCAGTCTTTCCATATTGGTCCCTTTATATACAAATTTTACTCCTGCTTCTGATTCTATTTTTTATTTTTTACACTATCAATTTTAGGTTTTCTATTCAGGCCACTGTGTTATGGGGTGGAGCCTATTGTCATAGCCGAAAGTTCTGAGACTACTCTAATTTTTCATATAAAAAAGTAATAGAACTAAACAAACACTGCATTTTAGTAAATTTGTATGGTAATTTGAGGGAAATATAAACACTTTACCGCCCAAAGCAATTTAATTAATGAATAAAGTCAATTGATGCTGGCAGTCAAAATTTACAACAATATTAGTTGTTCTTTAGGCCTGCTTCGATTTGTTTTAGCATGCTGGAGACTAAATATGTGATTATATCTTGACTCATATTGCTCCATTTATGTTCTTTAAGCGTCCGCAACTGCTTTCCATTTGGATGGATTCTGTTTATCAAACGCCAGTTTGATTATTACACACAAATTTTCCATTTGGTTCAAAGTTTGCGAATTTCTGGCCAAGGTCCCAAAGTTCTGATGTTATTTTCCGTCAGGAACCTTTTACTTGGTTACAAAGTGCGCCATCATGCTGAAAAAAAACAGTTATTTTCCTATAATTGTCCCTGAACTGTATGGAAAAGGTGCTAGTGAACCACGTTTTGGTACTATTTTGAGTTGATGGCAGTTTTCTTATGCCAAATTGTTACTGCTCAAGTTCCAAGAGATGATAAGCAGCTCGAGACATGGAGAATGTCTGGATGCTTCGCTTTTGGTAAGACACAGGATTCATGAAAGCGCTCTCTTTTTATTTTTCTAATGAGGGCTCCTACAGAAGCTCCAACAATAGTAGAAGGGAGCTTAATCAGATTATCACTTTGCTCCTGTCTTCAAGAGTCTATTTTAAGTGGTGACTATTCGTAAGGTTCTTCTTTGGGAGATAAGGATTTTCGCAGCCGTTCTCGACTTGAGACCTTTGTCGATAAGTCTCCAGTCAAGTTGATGAATCATCTTTTCCCTATAAACTAAAACGCCATCGGAGACGTGGCTTAGAAAGTGAAGTTTGGGTATTTTGCCTAATAAATATTAGTTATTTATCAGCAGTTGAGTAGAGAGAAGCAGATTAACACATACTTTTGTCCATAATCGAAGAAATAGGAAGAAACCGAAGAAATAGTGATGAATGCCATGCCCACATAAATCTGCCCCCAAATCCGAATTACCAGCAAAGAACCCCAAACATTCTTAGCCCCTCGTTAATCCACAAATAGATGTCGATAAAGACATATTGAATTGTATTAGAAAACATATAAGGCGAAAATTAGCAACATGCGAGGATGCAAACGCGAATTTCTTCCAGGTTATTACAACAGTTCATCAGGATAAAACGAAATCAAGTAAATAGGTTTATTAATTTCTGTATAGCAATTGCTACTCACTTTCCTTTCTAAATAAATTAGTATACTGATTTCCATAAATAGGATTATTTATTCTGCGTTTCTTCTTAAATAGTAAATTGTCTTATTTGTTTTTTCATCAATAAAGGGTCGATCAAGTATGTTTTTTTCTTTCCTTTACATGATTATTTATATTGTGGTTTCCATTCATGTCATGGGAACTTTTGGCGTCACTATTCTTGCCATGGTAAAATTGGGTTTCCTATTCTTTAAATAATAAAAATTTACCTAATGTTCTTCATTATATGAGAGTAACTTCTTTCGACACATTCACCTAATTCTCTCTTCGGCTGCAGATTATTTCTGCTCTTTTTCACCGTAGCCCTGAAATGATCGTTCCCATACTCTCTAAACAGCCCATGTTTTCTTTGCTTAGATATCAATACTCATTTCTTAAAACGTTTATTTTCCTCTCTACCTCGCTATTTCTTGGTACAGATTATCCTTTTAATTCTAAAATTATGCGATATTTTGTATATTTCTTTTACATCTACATTTGATTATTAATTTTCCTTCAATACTGGTTCCATACTAGTGTCCGAAGGGAATCCTTGCGATAACGCTAGCCAACGTCACGACTCTTCTAGCAGCGGAAGATGCGAACGAGATCTATATCAATGCCTCCCCCGACGCGTTTAGACTAAAATTGTAGCTGAAAGGTTCGATTTTTTAGATTTTACAGTTCTACATATAATTATCCGATTATATTTTATGATTGCCATCGCATATTGTGCCTGATAATTAGTTTATCCTAGATTGTGTTTGCCTCATTTGAGTAGTGAACAATATGAGCCTAACCTAATGTTCCTTAAACTAATTAACATGTAAAAACTATTAACTAAAACTCCCACAGAGAAGAAAACCCATAAAATCCAAATGAACCCAATTATTCAAATTAAAGATCACATTTTGTTCTTATGCATAAGAAAGCCCCGAAATGTCTCGGTGCTATTTTAATACAAAGTTTACCAGATTGATGCCCGAGATATCTCGGGAAGTTCCAAATTACTATATAATTTAAAAATGAGATTTCAGCTGAGAATCCCAAAAGAGGTTAAATGGAATAAACGACATATTTTTATATTAAAAAGACAAAAATCACTAAAAGCATTTCTGTTAGTGCGGTTTTAAATTAAGATTGCAAACAAGGAGTAAAATTATGCGCAGTAAAAGTGTGAAGGACATGAATGGTCAGAGTACTTAATAAAGGAGTGTCCTCGGTGCTCTTTCGGCAAGATAATAGTGGTGAGGGCTATATATTTTTTATCTTTCTCTTTCCTCCTGTTTGTTATCTGTACCGATTGCACTGCCCTCGTTGGTTAAATGACATTCTAAATTTTCCTCTCTGTAAATATCTAATTAGCAAATTCATATTATTTTACCTATTAACGAAGCAGGTCCAGGAGAACTACGCCCCTGAGTTTAGTTCCCGTAGCCCCTCCTTAGTTCGCCTCTTCCCAAATCTTCATTTCCTTTAACTTCACCAATTTATTAACCCATTTTTCAATAACTTCTAGCACAGATGCCTTCGATGGTTTTCGTTTCCTTGATGGAAATTTGTCAAGACTGAGTTCGAGTACTTTGCTTCTTGCAGGGTTATTGATGAAACCCGATAGAGGTGATGATCCCGTTGGTTGTCGGACTAATGAGAATTTTGTTTACTGCGCACCAATGCATTGTTGTTGTATTTCAACTCGTGTTGTGCCCTCTTGCAGTCGTTCCTGTCCTATTTACTACGATCGTGTCGAGGTAAGACGCTACAGAATACTATTCTTCTCTTGCATACTTGCAATCCATATTTTGTTGAAATAAAAAGCAATGATGCCGAAAACTAAAGTAGAATTAGGCCATAGTGGAAGAGTGAACGAAGCGACTCTTTACCTATTATCCTTTTAACCGTTGTGGTAATAAGTTTTAGAACTCTTGCTCTTTATAGTGGAGTGAATATTAAATGAAAAATGTTGAACATTAAGTTTTACTTTCAAAATAATTGGTACTTGCAAGTACTACAAGAATTTCAAGGTTACAATAATGAAGTTATTTTTATTTGGTATTCATTTGTTACATTATGAATGAAAAGGCTTTATAGGTTTTCATTATCTGCTTTGCTCTTATGAAACACTACAAGCAATTCATAAACCAAACACATAAACGCGTTTAGTAATAGAACATAAACCATCCAAGCTGTGGATATTGGTGAAAATTGGTTTCTATGCAGAGTAACACGGCTACAAGAATGTATTTATTCTTAAATCATCATATATTTAATATTTTTGAAGAAAGATTACACTATTTCTACATAAATTAAAAATAAAATAAATTAGTAAGCAAAGGGATAAAAAACATTGTAGTGAGTTGTTTCCTAAACATTATATTTACAAAAACCAACGGATCAAAATGTTTTCTTTTGAGGTGAATGCTATACCGGATGTCCCAGAAAAAGGTTAACCGTAATTTGAATTAGTATAACTCAAGAACTATTGAAGATTTTTGTGTCCTGGTAAAATTGTTTTATTTATCAACTATTTATTTGTCGATCCTGGAAATATCATTAAATTCCCTTCTATGAAGTTGATACACTAATGGGTTTAGTGGAGCCTTTCAAAAATATGTTTGCGCAAGGCGGTAAAATAATGAAGCGAAGACTAGGTAGGCTAGGCCACCGTGCACTTTCAAGAGAAGCATAGGCAGCCTAGGTAGGCTAGGTCACTGGACGATTCTTCAAGCAAAGCCTAGGCCTTTTTACAGTGGTTTTTCAGCCACGCTGTGGTATGGTCTCGTACTTATTGCTTACTAAGCAAATCAAAGCGTTTCTGGGTAAAAGTTTACTTCCATAGAACCTTTTTAATCATGCGGTTAACAAAAGATCAACGCATATTTGTAGTAACAAACTTTATTTAGACTGGCAGTATTAAACAAGTACAAGATTCATTTGAACAACTTTTTTCAGGTAGGCACCCTACAAGTAAGCCCACAATTTGGAAAAATGTTCGTAAATACCAACATGAAGGAACATGCTTAAATCTAAATAAAGGTCGTTCAGGTCGTATGCGAACCATAAGAACAACAAAAAATATCGAAAATGTTCAGATGACACTTCTTAAAAATCCACATGTATCAGTCAGAAATAATGGGTTACAATTGTAAAAGTCGTCATTTAACCGCATTATTAAACATGACTTAAAATAGCATCCCTATATGATGCATGCATGACACTAGCTTCTTAAAACTGATTTTCCTCGTCGTAGACAATTCGTTGAATGACTTCTCATAAACCTTCTCGTTTCTTGGAAATCATTGTGATTGGTGACGAGGCAGCCTTTTTCATGAATAGAAAGGTAAATAGCCAGAACATTCGGCAATATGCGCGGCTGAACCCCCCCCCCCCCCCAGTATTCAACTTTAACATACGTATTTGTCAGCAGAAAGTGTCACTTTGGATCGGAATGTGCGGGAGGGGCTATCATGTCAACCCATTATTTTACAAAAATAACTTGAATGGTGCTTCCTACCTGAGCATAATCAACAAAAGGATCTTCCCAGGACTCCGCCAGATTTACGGCAATCAATTCAATAGACTTTGGTGGATTCAGGACTGCGCATCAGCTCATAGACAGCTTGCTGTACGAACAAAACTAAGAGAAACGTTTGACAACCGCATTGTCGCGCTAAATCATGCAATTGAATAGCCCCCAAGATCCCCTGACTTAACACCGTGCGATTATTTCTTATGGGTTATATCTAAAGAATAAAGTGTATTCTACTCCACCACAAAACATCAACCAGTTAAGAGATAATATCACACGTGAAGTTAATAGACTTAAGGAAAATCACAAGTTAATCAAAAAAGTTGTTCAATCAATGCGATCAAAGGCGCAACTGTGCTTGGAAAGAAATGGAGGATATGTGGAAGGAAACGATGCCTAGGAAATTATAAAATGAATTTGTATTACCCATATGAAGAGGTGTTTTGTAAAAAATGGATTTAAATTATATTTGTTGATTTTAAACTTCGAAGTTTCATTATTTTACTTCCTTGCGCAAACATAATTTTGCTAGCCTCCACTAAACCCATTAGTGTATCAACATCGTAAAAGGGGATTTAATGGAATTTCCGGGAATCGACAGGTAAATAGTTTATAAATTTGTTTTGTTTTACAGAACTCAAAAATCTCACATAGGTTTTGAGTTATACAAATTCAAAGTACGTTTACATTTTTTCTGGGACACCTTGTATAGAACTAGTTGAGTAAGAATGACCGTGTTTGATTAAAGGCCCTTTACGGCCTCAAACTTGCCTAAATGCACTGGAAAACATTGTGAGCACTGAGAGTAGTTAATTAAAAATTTTATTTTAAATATCATCCGAAAACATTTTGATTACTTATACAACAAATTAACTCTTTTCATAACTTACTCTACCAACAAATGGCTTTTGTCTAAAAGTAATAAATAGGTGGAGTTACAAAGATTATATTTTCCTCTCTGACGTATTTTTAGATATTTAATTATAAAATGTATTTTATCAAGATTGTTTGCAAGGATTTAATAAACATCGAATCAAAACATTCATTTAAAGTTGACTTTATATTTTTATACTTGCCATATTTGAACTCTCATCTACTTTTCTATCATTCTTGATCATTTTATAATTTTTCCTTTACTTTTTCCCATTAATTGCGATAAATTTCTTTTACTCAAATCATTCCTATTACAAACAAATACGCGAAAGTTGAATTACCGGCGTCCAAATTGTGACTAAAGCGAAATAATTTTCTTGTTGCAATGGTGCGAAAAACGTCTTCTGTTACTTACATTATCACCGTCAAAAGAGAAGAGGATAATAAGCAAATGTAATGGAAGGAAAATCGAATCCAAACCATGTGAGCTAACACCCCAAAGCACAGGAAAAGGCCACTATTTTCGGATAACTCATTTGCAAAATCAGCGATTTAAATACCTTCGTTGGGTCAATCGAAGTTTTTTGGAATAAAAAATAAAGAAAATAAACCACAATCAAAATAGTGGCCTAAATATAAAAGAAAAATCGTATAAATAGATAGGGAAAATAAAAAAAATAAATTGATAGTAAGAAAGACAATTGCAGCCTTAAAGAAAAAGAGCTGTGGTCGAATAATATATTTATGAAAATCTTTAAGATGTAAAAATTAACAATTAATCTTACGTTAATTGTTTATCATCCACATTTTTAAAATTTTAGGTCATTCCGTTCTTATAAGAAACGTTCTTTTAGTCTAATTGGAATTCCCATTAACTTCGAGCCATTTCGCTGATTGACATGGATAACCCCTAGTTGGTGAGATTAATTGGGGCCAAACAAAAAGATTTGTCGTCCAATAGTTTTAGCTTCTCTTCGAATAGCTTATTAAAGCTGAATTTAAGTGTTCACATCTGGTCGTCAAGGCTTATGAGCATAAAGGCTCGTTTTACAAATAAACAAAGTAATATAAATAATAGTTTTAAATCCTAAACTATCATTTCACTTATGCTTGTTTCTGCAAATGGCGAAATGGCATATATATATATATATATATATATATATATATATATATATATATATATATATATATATATATATATATATATATATATATATATATATATATAACAAATTGACGTCTAAAAATTATAAAATTAAAAGAATGATTTATCATTGATCAATAAAATATAGTCGTATGTTTATAAATATTATACTACCTTCAATGCAGCCGAGAGGAAACACGGCTTCCCAATACAGCGAAGTTAGGAAACATTAGATGAAGTAAGTCACAAGATGGTATCTCATTTTGAATCCCCCCTCTGCACTAGGGGTTTTACCATCAATTTTCTTTCTCTTTGGGGGATTTTTATTCCTAGAGTTTAATTGGAGAGGCAACCGCAGCAAGTCTACTCGAAATGGGACACCATTGATTTTCGACCAAGAAATCGTTTATTTGAAAGACTTTTTTCATTACATTTATTATCCCAACAATATTTTCAATAAACTAGCATCACATTTTCTGAATAAACTTTCATTCCAAAACCAACTATTTAAACCTGTTCAAAGCAGAACGTGTACATAAAATTACCTTTTTAGGATCACCTGACCTTTAAACTCAATAATAATATCAGATTCCTTCTTCCTAGATATTTTCCCCAATCTGATTTTATCATTATTAATGACAATCCCTTCAGTTTATCATCCTTTTTCAATTACACTGATCCCATCCCAAAACTTATGAGGTCCTCGGTTGTTTACTTATATACGTGCACGACCTGCAACAGTTGCTACATTAGTTTAACAACTTTGCAGCTACAACTGAGGATCTTTAAGCACTTTGGGTTTTCATATAGAACTTGTTGACCCATTTACAAACCTGATCAGTCCCATATTCGTTCACATATCACCAATAATGGCATTCCAGTGATACAGATAATCTTTCTTTAATTCATACTGCACCAATCTTAATAAAATTAAAAATACTTGAATCACTGTATATAAAAAAATGAACCCCAAATTAAATGATTAAGCATCGTCAATTGAGTTTATAATACACTAAATATACTCCAACCAATCAATTCCCTCGTATCTCACTAAACATAACTCACTCCCTCATCATTTTGTTCAGTACATTTAGTTGTTCCCCTAGAACCTCGAGAGTCAAGGTTAGTTATTGTGTGGTTGCTTTTAATTCAGATCTTTCTCATTGTAGTCGATGTTAATAATTTTATTTCGTTTGATGTGTGTATTCATTTTAGTATTTTTACTATGCTGGCTCACTAATTCCCATTTTCAATTACTTAGTCAAACAATGTTAAATTTCTACATATTATCTATATTAATCTAGTTTTAATAGTTTAATATTGTAAGTAAAAATTGGTTTGTGTCCCTTGGTTTAAAAGCCTTGTTCTCATTGTTTCACTTATAGTCATATTATTTTATTTTGAGTTATTTGCTGTCCCAATTTGAGCTCTTTTTCCGGCCAATACGTTGTTAAATGTGTCTGATACATTTCTTATAACATTATATTTATTGTCTGTAGCCACTGAAGATGGACCAGTGTTTGTTCCAGAACGTCTGGAATAATAAAGTATGATTTCTACCATCGCGTACGTCTTTATTTTCCTGCTCAGAATAAGGTTCCCGAGATGTTCCTAGTTGGTTAATTACCCTTTAAATTTTATACAGCTGATGAAGGTATTTTTGCATCTAAGTAATCTGGTCGAGTCAATCTTTATAAACCTAGGATTTAAATGAATTCTGCAACTTAAAGCCCAGTCATTCCAGCCATGTGCAATAATTAAAACTCAAAAGTAATATCATCGTCAATTGGATTTATAGCTAAATCCTTTCGTAACCATCACTCACTTGACCATACGAGCATTGATTTTTTTTGTTAGGATTAATTTCTTCTGGGATTAACATCTTTCAGGGGGAAATTGTTCTGTGACTCATATTGGAAAATATTGAAACATACTTTTTTTATTATTTTGCTGAGGTAGTTGCCTGCTATTTATTTTTAGGAGGCTTTTTGCACCGGGTTATATTTAATATTACTTATTTATAAGTGAATGAAAATGTGCAAAGGGCAGCAGTTAGAAATAGTCTGGCCAATTATTACAGAATTACAATTAAGCAAAGGCTCCATGATCGACTCAAGGCTAGTTTAAAGGAAGGAAAGAAATGAAAGTTAGAAGTGAATGCTTGGTAAAATGAAAAAGGATATTAGGTAAATGGAATTATTTTAACATTTTTTAATTTATATTTTAAATTAATATTTGTCTATTCTATTCTCAAACATATTTACTGTAGTTCATTCAGCTTCTTGGTTTGGCAAATTTTTATATGTTCGTGTTATTATATCGAAAAATAATTTGTGTTACCGGAGTGTTAAAACTTTTGGTCACAAGCTTCAAACCACTAATTATAGTGGCTACTTTGTTATCTAATTGCTTCATAATTCCTATTAGTGAAACTGTTTCGTATTTTCAAACCTTTAATAAGTTAGCCGCCTAAATGCTGCCGTTCCAAGGAAAGTAACTTTAGATTCCTCACACTACCATTCCTGAGCGAAATAAACGAACGATTTTTTTTTATTATAATATTTGAAATAATGATGACTAGGCAAATGAAATTTCCATGCAATCGTATATTCCAAAAAATATAATAAATAAACTAACAAAGTAAAATATTGATACGTGCACAGTAAGAGATCGATTTTTTCATAAACATTCAAGACGTTTCTTAAATCATCTGACAAAGTTTTCTTCCTAGGGTGAGAAGTGTACAATGGCCATTTTTGTCGTACTTACTCTGCGCAGATGCCACCACACAAAAAAGCGACTCCTGAACTCCGTCAGAAAATTATTCGCTTAAGACTTAGGGCAGAACTCATTCTGTAAATTCAGGATAAGGTAGCAAGGTCCAAGAGTGTGATTTCACGAGTGTGGAATCTTTACAACGTACCTAAACAAAACATATATATCTCCTACAAAAATTGGTCGACCCCGCATAACCACCGTTCAAGAAGACAGAGTTATTTGGCGCTTCCCTATGAAAGATCCCTTCAATACTGCAGCAAAAATTTATCGAAATATTAAGACAAATAGTGGCGAAGGATTGAGTTGTTTCACAGTGTCCCATCACATCAATGCATCTGGTTTAAAAGCTCGTTCTTCTGCCACCAAACCAATCATCAGTAAGAAGAAGCAGAAGGTGAGACTCAGGTATGTTGTTTGTAGGAATGAAGCTTAGGAGAGTATTCATTTCAGCGACGAAAGTAAATTTAATTTATTTGGATCTGATGCAGACACTTTGTTAGACGCGCTGCAAGTAACAGACTTAACTTTAACTGTGTAATAAAATTATGCTAAGCCTGATGGGTGCAGCGTCATTGTATGGGAGATGTTTTCATTTGAAGGAGTTGGTCTGCTATTGTGAATAATTGAAATGATAAATGCGAATAGTTACCTAAACCTTGTACAGCAACATGCTATACTTTCACTCCGAGCATCTTTGAACCAGCCAGCAGTATTTATGCAAGAAAACACGCTATGCCATATTGCAGAGCGATTAAAATACTATTTCCAACAAGTAAATATAAAATTGATCAAGTGACATCTGAGAGCCCGGACACGAACCTAATTGAGAACTTCTGGAAGATTATTTGAGAGAAAGTTAGAGACCAGCAGCCTTCAACTGTGCTCGAGTTTTGGATGAAATTAACCCAGAATGGAAGAAAATAACCTTGGAATTTGGCAAAAATATTTGAGGAGCTGTTTTCATCATTGCACCGAACTAATAGAAAAACAAAAACTTAACCACCATATATTATGTGTTATAATTTTCATCGTTGTCGAATCTTGCTTTGTCTCTCGTGTATTTGACTGCTAAGCAATTATGTGAATGATCATTCTCTTATTTTGCACGTGTTTATATACCATGGAAATTTCATTTACCTACATTACCTTCTTTTTTCACGTTGAATTAAATGTGCCATCTTTTCGACGACTCAACTACTCTATCCAAACCTTTGTAATTTTTCATAGTCATCAATGTATTTGGCCCTTGTACCTAATTTCGTGTACCAGCAAATTTTGAATTTTTACATAATATGTTCTTGTCAAGATCGTTGATATATATAACAAAAACAAGTGGGCCGACAACAGATCCATGAAGAACGCTACTAGTGACGGAAGCCTATGAAGAATTATTCCCATCGATAATATCTCTGCATCCAGTTATCTAGGGAGTCTCCAATCCAATTAAATAGGCAACCTTTTATCTATGTGCTTCTCGCTTCATCAAGAGTCTCATATGTGGAACATGGTCAAATGCCTTTTGATCAAACGATGTGATTATTTTGCGAAAAAATAATCGAGCAAATAACTTAATCATGACTGTCCACAACGAAAGGCGTACTGCAAGTCACTTTTAAAGTTATTTATCTGCAAATACTCTACAATCTTATCTTTAACAAAGGACTCCAAAGTTTTATCAACAATAATATAAGGGAAATGGGTCGAAAGTTTCCGGGATCATTCTTTATGCCATTGTAGAAATTGAAGTTATAAAGAGTCTTTAAACAAGGACGCTCGAGCTTTGTCAGGCGATAGTGGCCATGTCCTTTCAAATTTCAAATACATTGAGTGTATATATCCCACACAACTTGTTTTATTTACATTTAAAAATCGAGCAACGTTACTGAAAATCCCTATATTTATTTCTTTGTACTCCTTAGGATCTATTCCCTCATTAATTGATTTTTTTGAATAATTATACAAAGTGGTTTTAATATTATGTTTCCTAAATCTTTGAGGTGTAGTGAATACATTTTTTCAGCACCAAGCTCATTGAAAATTTTCGTTTTTTAATATAATTAGTTACCATTCGTTTTGCTAATTCAATATTCGGCAGTGTATTATTTTCATCAAAGTTTATTATTTTCTGCAAAGCTGGTAATTCAGTATTTATATCTTCTACTGTAAAACATTTGAAAAATGGTGATTTACTTTGTTCCCAATATGGTTCTGATTACTAATAAGAACACCCTCAGGATTGTATATGGGACCAATGCCCTTTCTAATAGGCTTACGATTTTATTCACATAACTATAAAATTGCCTTGGTTCGTGTTTTGACATTGATGCGATAACAACCTCGGGATAAGGTAGAGGTGGAAAGACAAACTTGCATCGTAATGAATAATGCGTGTGTACAGTGGTACTGTAAGGAAACTTTTTTTCCTCCAACTAAGCTTTCGGGTTTTTACCTTTCCACTAATTTTCCGGCCCCGTCCGTTTCTTTGCTTGAATATTTCAAAGGTTTGACTTTTCTTGGAAAAACGGGTAAGATAAAGATGAAGGACAAGTTGATCCTATTTCGTTGGGTATCGATTAAACCTTGTATAATATTGTATCGGACTTATAAAGAGATTTGTATATTTTAATAGTTCACTTTTAGGTGAATTTATTTAAAATGCCATCATCATACTTTGGTTAT
Source organism: Ceratothoa steindachneri (assembly GCA_963969495.1). Taxonomy (NCBI): domain Eukaryota; kingdom Metazoa; phylum Arthropoda; class Malacostraca; order Isopoda; family Cymothoidae; genus Ceratothoa; species Ceratothoa steindachneri. Next base: position 119,144,662 of record OZ018323.1, on the reverse strand, counting down.
TTTTGACTAATGATCATCGCCCAATTATTTGGTTTATTAATTTTAGAAATAGGGTTAAGATGAACTTAACTGCAATACAAGCTCGAGGGAAGTTTAATTAATTAAATAAAGAAGGGTATTTCAAAAGATATGTGACCCTTGCTCTCGACCTTGCCACATAAAGCTTCTAGGCTTCTTGTATTTCGGGATGCCCTTTAAATAAATTCGGTAAAAAGTGAAATATTAAAATATCACTCGCTTTATTTTGTGCTCGGAACTATTGATAAGAAATGTGCATCATTGGGGAGGAGGATGCGAAGGCATATTTAAATAAACTAGTGTTGTCCTCATCCTCGCTCTTATCAGTGCTGGAAAGGACAACCCCGCAACTATTCCGGAGCAATACAGGTTTTGGTACGTTCTATTTCCTTTCTTTAAACTATAAAAAATAAATTTAACTCAGCAACTTAAAAATTCATAGAATAAAAGCAAATAAATTTCTAGGTATATTTTCGTTATTTTTCCTTGCTCTTGAGCCAGGATATTTTGGCGCTATTTTCGTCTATTTTCGGAAGAGCATTTGTTAATTTCATCTTTCATCCCGGTATCGAGCCTTTCCTCTCTAAGGTTTTCATTTTTAATCTATAGGGGTAGCTAGGTGGCGCATTAACACATTTTCTAGTGCTCCGTTTCCATTTTTCTTTTATTCGTCTCCTTTCCATTTTTATCATGTTTATTTGTGCCGTGAAAATACCTGGTGAGGGATGAAGGACGGATGGAGAAGCTCAAATTCCAGTGATTGTTTTAGTAAGCTACGGCATCCCTTCCTCGGATTTTGGATTAGATTCCAAGACAGTAATATGAAATGTACATAAATATACAAAAGACAATCGCTGGTAAAATCGGCTGCAGCTCGTTTGGCGGGAAGTGACGAGGGGAGGAGGATTATTGTGTGTTTTTGTCACCAATTAGCAACCGAGAAACAGATCCCTAACCTCAGAATGGGGAAGGGGGCACACGTCCGCCGTCATGCGAATGTAGATTAGAGTAACTCCTTTGAGGACACTAATACTTTATCAGTCGGGTTCTGGAACAGAAGAAGTGGTGGGTATTTTGCGTCGTGAAGACGGGAAAGTCGATATAGCAGTGTTGTAAGGGATGACGCGTGTGGAGCTACTTACGCCTAGGAGGTAATTTCAAAGTATCTGTCAATGGGGATGGGGCAGCTTGGGACTCCACGGAAAGTTAAAATTTGTGTCCGCGCTCAGTGGCATTAAATTCCTCCCTAGGCGCTGGAAATTCGCAACCGTATCTATTAGGCTAGCGAGAATTCCATAAAAAAAATAGTGCATGCGACGTTTCACTGTGCTCTTGGCTCTCCAAGAAACGCCAGAATCAACAATTTATGGAATTCCAAGGCTCTTATTCCCTATCTCTAACTATACTCGTCTCTCGAAGATTCTCCGTGACAGTTGTGATGCAATGGTACAGCTGCTTAAAAACATAGAGTGGGGTGAAATAAGTATTTGTACACCTTTAAAATTCAATTTTAATAGACTTCCAACCCATCAAACTTCATGAAATTTACACAATAGATGTATATTAATATAAAGTTAAAAGTTCGCTGCACAAAAAGGCCTGAAAAAGAATTGATATTCAATAAACTTGAAATTAATGAAAACAGGGATGAAAAAAATATTCTTACAAATTTATATTTGCTGAATAATACTTAGTTGTGTAACCTTTGTTGGCTTTCACCGCCATCAATCGTTTCCTGCATTTCTTCATTAATGCGCTGCAACATTCCTTTGGTATTTCAGCAAATTCTTCATTGCAGATTACCTCGGGTTTTTTGATGTTCTTGGGAACCCTCAAATGAATCTTGCTTTTCAATGTTCACTACAAGTTCTGTATTGGTTTCAAATCTGGCGACTAACTAGGACACTCTAAAACGTTTACTTTATTTTTAAGGAACCATTCGCGAGTAGCTTTCATAGTATGCTTCGCATCATTATCTTGTTGAAATATCCCGCCCTCTCCTAATTCAAAGCTTCTCTACAGAAACGAACAAATGTTCTTTTAAAATGTCTCTGTAGATTGCCGAATTCATGGTCCCATCTATGAAGTTGATATTGCCACTACTTTGCCACCAGATTGCTGCTAGCCTCCCCCCAAAGAAATGCCGATACCTTTATATGAGAACAACCGACACCATGTTGTTGCCTTCCTCAAACTTCACGTTAAGTATGGTGTTCTTATAGTCGTATAAACTGTCGTCTTTCCTCCAGATAGGATAGCCATAGTTACAACCAAACAATTCTATTTTTCTCTCGTTTAATCACAGGACATTATCTCAGAACTCAGCAGGTTTCTCCAAATGCTCACATGCAAACCTAAACCTTGAAGCTTTATGTCTCTTCAGCAGCAGATGTGTTTTCCTTGCCCTGCTAGACTTAAAATGATGCCGGTTTAGTTGATTACTGATGATTGAATTACCTTACGGGTCGTTATAGACGAAGTTCTAACCTTCCTGAGTAGTGTACGAGAAGCTTTGAGGGAAATCTTCCGAGGAACACCTGAATGTTGAAGGTTGTAGATGGTTCCGACCTTTTTCCTCTTCAGAATGAAAGAGCCAATGGTGCTGAAATATATTTTCAGTTGCTGCTCACATATCTTTCGGTAGCTCAGCCCATCAGTATAGAGCTTCAGGATCGCCGTTTTATGGTCATTGGAGAGTATTATTCTTCGCTCTGAAAACGTCTTTACTGAGGAAACGTCAACTGCTGAATGGTATTCAAATCTTTCCTGAGCTCTTGTTGACTGCCCTACATATTGGAACCCACTAGAAGTTTCTTTGCACTGCCACAGCTAATAGTGCCTCTCATGTGCTTTTAAAAATAAATTTCGTTAGGTTTATGCTTCTGTACGTAAACTTATTTCAACCTTGTTTTCATTACTATAAATTTTACTGAATATCAATTCTGTTCCATGCCTTTTTGTGCAAAGAACTTTTAACTTCACATTAACTTACATCTTTTGTGTAAGTTTCATAAAGTTTGATAGGTTGGAAGTTTATTAAAATCGAATTTTGAAGGTGTACGAATACTTATTCTTCCCACTGTACATAAATATAAATGGAGGTTTTGAAACACTCGACAAGCCTTCGTGAAGTGAAGGAATGCAATTCTGGATAAATAATTCACAGGAAGAAATTTCTTACAAAGGCGTCTCTGATCTCTTTCGACCGTTAATTTTTCTCCTCTTAATGACTGCTGCTATACTTCCTGAGGAAATTTCCACTCGTTCAATAATTGCACGGCGTTCACTTTAGATTTCAGGTTGATAGACCAGTAGCGGGAGGGCGGGGTTAGCCAGTATATGTGTCAGGTTGCTTTAGGCCAGGTTGATGAGTTCTAAAGTGCATGGGGAAGGAGGATCAAGAAAAAAGTTAAAGTAATTATTTTATAAATTATCGAATTTATTCCTGGTGAGATTTTTCCTTCGTATGTTTTTTGAGTTTCGGGCAAAGGAGAAAAACTTTTGGTTTTGATTACTGGTGTTCATTGTTTGATTTTGACCTTGGATACTCTGAGAGATCTCTCACCTCGTCCTCAGTTATCATTTTGATCCTGACTATTTCACGTTTCTATTTTACTTTTCATTCTTTCTTCTTCTCTCGGTTTATTCCCTATTCTTTCTCATCAATGCCTCCTTGGATTATTGCCTCAACTCACTGAGGTACCATTGTTGCCCTTAAGATGGGTTTCCGGGCAGGGATTTTCTCATATTATCATGGCTCTCTCTGGCAAACACGGAATATCCTTCCACACATAATCTCTCATTGCTGCAATGCTCTTATTGGCTTCATCGTATTTATTTTATTGCTATAATACTCTGACTTCGTTTTATTGCTACAATATTATTAGTGGTTTTCATTGCTACAATGTTCTTATTGAATTGGATTTATTGCTACAATACTCATTAGTTTTTATTGCTACAATGCATTATTGTTTTTTATTGCTACAATACTCTTATTGTTTTTTACTGATACAATTTTCTTACTATGTTTTATTGCTATAATGCTCTTACTATGTTTTATTGCTATAATGCTCTTACTATATTTTATTGCTATAATGCTCTTATTGTGTTTTTTTTTGCTACGATGCTCTTATTCTTTTATATTTTTACACTGTTCTTATTTTTTATTGCTACAATGTTCATATTGGTTATATTGTTTTTTCTTGCTACAATACCTCATTTTTTTAGGTAAGTGGTAATGTGTGGAAAATATATATGTATAGCCAGAGCTCGATGAGCCAGGTTTCAGCTGCAGCATGGTTCCTCATTCTACATCTGTCCCCACCCCTTTCGTTGGATTGTTACGATATCATTGAAATCTATCATACCTAAATAGCCAAAGTTAAGCTTTAATTTCTCAAAATATCTTCTATATATCTGATGGCGCTGATTGGTGCCCTCTTCTCTTTTTTTAACCTTCCATCACGAATTTAAACCATGTCTCAATCCTGTCTTTCAACCAACTTCCAATTGCATCATTTAGTCATTCTTTTAGGAATTATTTTTACAGGATGCATCGAATATCTTAACTTCTCTTGTCATTCTGAACCAGTCGAACCTATTTGCTACATCACTCTTTCATATAGATACTTATTTGTGTTAGTAGCGATAATTTCCTTTCACCCCAAACACAATCTATAGTCTTTGATAAATTGAATTAAAAGGAGGGATCAAAGGGATTAGACGCCCTAGTATGACGAAACTTTCTTCGGATATTTGTTTCTAAGACCCTAAACTTCGAGCCTCAGTTCCAGAGGGATTATGGAATGAGGATCGAAGAGTTTTCTCTTCCAAAACTATAATAGTATCCGACAAAACTTTCGATATATCACATGATTTAATTTCAATAATATATTCCTTAAATTGGTAAAGTTTATTCTAGTTTTCTTTACTTTACACCCTATGTACACACATATTTTCGCCCTTTACACCATAGCAATTCATTTACCAAAGGTGGCAAGGCTTAGCCGAGCCGAAACATAGCTTCTGATTGCACCGAAGTTAAATTACATCGAGTGAAGCAAGTTGCCCAATTGAAGTCATTTGTCAGGTTGCCTTTACAGTTGCTACCATACGCTGTAGATACCGGTGGTTCTGATCTCTGGTTTGAATATAGGTTGCCCCTGAGAATAAAGGTCATGCGGCATGACCAGGTCGTGGGTATAACCACCAAAATTCCTTTTCTGTTTATTGAATAATCAGTTGTTTTTCACACCTAAGCTACCTCTGAGGTCTTTCTGACGCCTTTAGGGACAGCACTCATATTTCCTCGGGGCATCTCTATTCATCACTCTATACCATCAATTCTACTTTTGGGCTTACCTTCCTCTCTTTTACACACTTAAATTCCTATATTAACGAACCACAGATGTGACATACCACAATCATCTCTGTAAAATGTAATGAAATATATATTTTTTTATTTTCTCTTTCATTCCCATCAATCCTTATTAAAGCATCCGTTCTACCCTTTAAACTCAACTTATGACGAGAGGCGCCTAACCAACTTGATCATACAACATTTAAGAGCCTTTTTTCAGCCGCATCATATTCCATTGCAATTGTATATTATTTCATGTCGTTCTTAAGATTATTAGCTCGTTAAAACTAATTCACCTGATTTTCCCTAAATCCACAAAAAAAATCAAGTTATTGCTACTTAATAATCTAATATACCTCCGAGCCAATTCAAATTTGAGAAATTGTAATCATGTCCAAATAATTGCAACTGTCATATTTTTTAAATCTTGACAACTGTTAATTGGACTTTGGCAGCTCGTTCGTGGTCTGCCACACCCAAATTTTTCTAATTTCTTTTACAGAAATTTAAGAAATCTATATTGGGTTGGATGAAAAATTGGATTTTACCTTTCTTGTCAATAATGTTCCTAATTATTTCACGCCCGCTATTGAATCACCCTACATGTTTAATTTGGGCCTAATTTTCTAATTTAACCGCATACAACATATTTTTACTGAAGAACTATATTTAGTCGTATTTAAGCTTATGTTTATCATAGAAAATTCCTGAATCTTAAGTATCTGGCTGGTAAAGTTTAAAAGGAATTTGCTGGTTTAGTATTCTTTATCCCTTTGGGTTTTTTTTTTCTTTGTCCTAGTTCAGATTTTATTTATCTTCTTTTGCGGTTGTTGTTTACCTTGATGCTTTTGTAGCCCAGGCCTACGGTGGCTTCTTCCATAGATCTAACTATCAAGTACCAGCGTTGGGTATGTTGTAAACATGTTTGTACAGAGTTTGTACATGTTTTGATGCAGGTGGGGACTTGATCGGTGCCTATCCAGGAGGAACAGTTTGTTCATTGGGACCATATTCTTACGGTTCAATTTCCGGCTGAGTTGCGTCTTCGAGAGGGGTGTTTCGAGGTTATAGTTTGGAGGGCTTGAACATTGTGAATGAGATCCCCGAATGAATGAAATGCACATTCAGAGGAACGACTGTACCAGGGGGCGGTCTTCGTTGGGGAGGGAGGTGTCTAGGTCGTATAGTATGTGTTCCGGACACTGAAAACTGAGGCTGAACCCCTTTATGGTCTCAGGAGGGGTGCATATGTGGATATGCGTTCCTCAATAATGGATACTAGTACTCCCTCGGCAGGGATCCGGAACAGAGGAGAGACTGTGGTATGTTGAGCGATGAACACGGGAAGGAGGCGGGTAGCGGTGTTTATACTGGGAGCTACTAACCTTACTGGGGGTTAGTATTAGCGTTTTCACCCCATGTGTGCCCAGCTAGTGAAGCCAACGAAACTTTTTTGTCCGCCCTCGCTGTAATTGAACCCGCCTAGACGTCATAAATACAACACTGTATATACTAGGCTAGTGAGAGGTCTAGAGTGATACCTATCATTGCTGAAATTTTGTTTAAGGGATGTTTAGAACTAGAATGACGGGGGTGGCGGTAAAATTATGTTCTGCTTAAAAAAAGTGGCTGGAGGCTTGAGGGGGAGACGGGTCGTCAGAGATCTTTGCAGTCAGAGTTCAATTATAGGGATGTAGTGCTGCTGTTGAATTCAATTCACTTTGCTCTATTTTAAGTGTTGGATGATTGATGTGATATCATCTGCGCAGTTGTAGTTGTTTGCATGGAGTGTCGAACAACTTGTATGTTTGTGATATCGTGTAATTATTTTACCCGTTCACGTTGTCGTGCAGGGAAATTCGGGAGTTAGTGTCTCATTTGGAGCCGAGTATTTTGTTAATGTGTATGAGTTCTCAAAACGGTTCTATCAGCTAGATTGAGTTTATTGAGGCGTTTTTTTTAATTAGTACTCTGATTTTGATGACAAATGTTCTTGTTAAAAGTACTGAAAAGACTCCTCGTGTAGAAAAGGTTTGTTAAATTTTTGATTCATTTATGTGAATTGTAGACATTTTCTGAGATCAAAAGAGTTTTCGAGTAGGGAGAAAGACTGGTGAGTGTTTTGTTTAGATTCCGGATATGCAGTGTGTTGGTGGATTTCCAGCCAGTTTCGAAGAGTTATATGAGAGGAAAAGGTTAATGACTTTCATGAGAAAGTTATTTACTCTGAGGCCATGCTGTTTACGATGTTTGTTTGATATGTTGCCGTGCCAAGAGAGAGGGAAAATTCTCATGGAATGCCACAAATAAATTGGCATGGAATGTCATGGTCAGTTGTGAATGAGTGTTTTTTATTGTTTTGTTCTTGAGCGCAAGTTTTGTGTCACTAATTTGGTCAGTGTGATGTATCAGGATTTTTAGTTTATTTAAGCTTGTTTGCTTTCAAGTAGAAGGCGAGTCGGTATTTGCCGTGTGTATTTCAGGGAATTACTTGCTCATGGGTTATGTTGATTAGGAGGGTTCGCTAGTGTCGCTTCTGTTGTTGTCTGATCAGTGGTTGGTTGGTTACTTGTTACACTTTTAGATGTTTTATTGACTTCCTGGTTTTTCCTTCAGAAAATTTCAGGTTTTTGTTGAGTTATCTGGGTGCGCGATGCTTGCTCGGGTTGGATTTTGTTTGTGCAATGGTTGTCAGGAGCAGAAAATCCAGGCGAAGTTAAGCTACATTAAGTGCAGCAAGTTTCCGGATTGGAGTCATTTGTCAGGTTTCCTTTCCAGTTGCTACCATAGGCTTTAGATACTGGTGGTTCTAATCTCTGGTTTGAATATAAGTTACCCCCAAAGAATAAAGTCTTTCTATTTTATATCTCTGCGGGATATAACTGATTCGAACTTTTTTAGAGAAACCTCTTATAAGACTTTACGCCCCAAGGACTGCGTGGTTTGCATCTCTACACTGCTCTAACCATTTCCTTGTTTTCAACTTTCCACTTTAACCCTTCACATTTGCCACACCCAGAATATTACTTGATCTGCCCTTCAGATATTAACAACAAAAGAGGACACGTTTGTGTATTCTCATTTACTTTATACTCACTTTTCCTAACTTCACCACTTTTTTACATCGTATTTCCAAAATCTTTCGAGAGATCCTCACCTTGGTTTTCGCTTCAAAATTTATCATAAAATACACTCTTTCCTTCATACTAATAGTTCAAATGTGGCTTCTCAACTGTATATTTATTACTTTCCAGTGTTATACCAAAAGCAGGAAGTCGATCGATTAAAACCACAAAATAATTGAGTATCGTTTGCAAGTAACATTTCCAAAGCATATTCTATATATTAAAGGCAGACCGCAATGCTCTCTATTATACAACTCCGTCTGGTGTAGATCTAAATGTTTTTGCGGAGGTTGTCATTGATAAATTTGAAATCATTAATCTTTCAGCTCTCTGCGGAATTTAGGTACAAAACGCAAATCCCTAAACTTAATCGAGAAAGAAGCACTAATTTTAGGACTGCACGTCGTCTGACACTGGCCTGCTATCAAAACTCTGGTGAAAGAATATATAACTATGTAAGTGTGGAGAAGTGTGAATGCAGGAGATACATATATCTTATATGTGTGCACATTTATGGTTTATTAGCATATATTTCATATTGCAGAAAAATTAGCATGGTTTGAAAATTAACTAATGCCAATCGATGTTATTGATTCCTTGATATCCAGAACCACAATCTTAAAAGCCTTTAAATAAAAAAACTTTTAACGACCCTGAAAAATCTGAGACCAGTTTAATTATATATATATATATATATATATATATATATATATATAATTAATATGTCGTAGGTCAGCTAGGCTTCACTGACATTGGCTGGCCCTCCATAGAAATGGTGGAATTCAGTTTTAAGTACAGGGGATATTCGAATGCGTTTTCTGCCGTTGGCCGATTTAGAAAATATATCAATCGCTTTATATGTGGTTCATGGATTTAAACAAGAGAAACAAAAAAAATCTTTACTATTATACAAACAAATAACAAAATTTAACAATAATTTATACACTATGGGAAAACTAATGGTTCAGCAAAAGGAAATTAATTTACAATGAATGCTTCGGCACGAGTTATGAGTAGCACAATATTTACCCAAAATAATACGGGAGGAGATGATGAGGTGAAGCTTCCTAGTCAGAAAGCGTCACGCCTCTTTGACGGTGATAGAGAATGATGTAATAGGCTTACGATTTTCTAATGATGGAAGGGGCCTCAAGTGTTTGTTCGAGGGAGTATCCTTGCAGGGCACGGAGCGAAGCGCGTTATTCCAAAATGATTCCATACATCCTTGTTTGCTAAGGTTTGAATAACTGGTTTCTTGGTTGCGAGTTATTAGGGTACCAGAGAATCGCTTTTGAAGCGGTGCGATGTGTCCTTTGGCTGGTTCTAATGAATCCTTTTAATTACTGCTTGCATACTGCGTGAGCAGTGCCTGACTCCTGGTCGAACAATAATTTGCTCGTTTCCGCGCTGGGAAATATATGCGAGTTCGCCGGAAGCGATTTTGTTTGCCATCGGAAGTGGGTCCCAATCCGATTCGGGAGCGGCGAGCAAGAGCTTAGTGCTTTCTCGCTGATTTGTGTTCCGGGCTCCAGTTTGAAGAGTCTCGTTTCGTTATCGTCCCGGAAGTTTACCCAAAGACGTCGGTTGAAGGTCCGTTCGTCTGTGAGATACACCCTTAGACTTCTTTATTCCCGTTAATCTTTCTCTCTCTGACATGATTATTAACCATTTTTTTGCATAATAGGTTCATGAATGTATTAACTTAACTTAGAACGAGAGAGCAAGTTGATTAACCTGACCTAACTTAGAGCAGGTTCCTTCACATACCTCCTACTCATTCTTCTAATTTGCGCGTTTGGGAAGCATATTTTGGCCAATACTTCGATTAATATATTAAATGACTCAAAATCCAATTCTTCTATTCACTAGTTTTCCATCTTATTGCCTCAATCGAATAAATAAGTCCCTTATGCTAAGGAATTTGGGTACAATAAAGTACTAAAGTACAATATAAAGTTCGATCTAGATTCAGAAATGGAGCATGTAGCCACAGAATAAAGAGTGATACAAGTTTAGGGAATTGTGCAACTTAGCCTACTATTCTATTCTTAACTATCTACTGATTTAACTCTCGCACCTTTCTAGTCATCCGATAGTCAATAAATCCCTTTTTCTGTACCATATTTTCAGCATTGGATGAAAACCATCAAAACTCAATAAATGCTAATAAGCGAAATCTCACGTGAGCGTTTATTTTGAAAAGCGGACAAATTAGGGAGCAGATTTAATGTGAATTTGATCACTATAGCACACCGAGAAGACACTTTTTCCAGAAAACACATTCATACACACATTTTATCCCCCATTCTTCTCGATGAGCACTTGATCTCTCAAGTGCCGTGCCACATCATTAACCCATCATTTATACGCCGGCCCCCGAATTCCTACGCTCTGGCGCTCACTCAGGTATATTCTCTTAAACATTATATTTTTATCTATTCTTATTACATGCCTAAACCAAACAAGTAAATTTAATTACTAACCGCTTTCACACCTTTTCTCACACTATATCTGTAACCCATTTATTCCCATTTCATCTACCTAAAGCAAACTAAAAGAAAACTCTCAAATCAATTATTTGAGCTCTAAATATTCAAAATCTTACCTTTCCGTTCTACAGAAATCTCTTTTTCATATATCAATGACGGCATACGCATCCTATAGTGCAGATCTCTTATCCATTCTACACTAAAATACTAAAATTCTGATTTTCTTACGAGTCAAAAACTCGTGGTCATAATCAGCTTCATTCATACCCCTAAGCTTCACGATACAAGTCAAAATCCAACGAAAACAACTCGGCACTTTAACGAAAAATTCTGGTTATTTCATTACTCCTTAACATCTTTTCTTCCAGTCACAATTACCTGACTCTTTTATAAATTTACTATTATCCACCTTTTTGTCCTTTTTCGCATAGTGTAAAGGTTTCAAATTTTGTTAGAATCGGCCGAATAGTTATGATGTTATTGCCCAAAAACTAAGTCCCGAGCTAAACTAGGGAGGAGTTTTGGAATTATATCATTTGAAAGAGAATGTAAAACAATATAAGGGTTTCAAATTTCGTTGAAATCAGGAGAATAGTTATGATTTTATCCTCTCCCCCCGGCTAAAGAAACTGGTTAAACTTGCGAGCACTTTGGCTATTAAATCATCCGAAAGGGAGTGTAAAACAACAAACCACTTTGAAATCTCGTTAGAATCGGCCGAATTGGTATGATGTTATTGTCAAAACAAAATCATTTCCAAGCTAATCTTGGAAGAACTTTGTCAATTATCTCATTCCAAACAGAATGTAAAAGAATATTAGGGTTTTAAATTCGTTAGAATCGGCCGAAGAGTTCTGAAGTTATTGCCTAAACAAAATAATTCCCAGGCTAATCTTGAAAGGAGTTTTGCAATTATCTCATTTGAAAGAGAATGTAAAAGAACATAAAGGTTTCAAATTTCGTTTAAATTGGCCGAATAGTTCAGATTTTTAGGTTATTCCCTAAACAAAATAATTTCGAAAATTCGGAAATTATATTTGGCACGTATTCCCACTAATTTTTATTCACCATACAATTAGCACAAACCTTCTTTGGTTAACATATCATCGTTGCCCTTTCTGTTTTTTTCAAACATAATTTTATGAATGTGCTACTTTGAGAGTTCCACAACAGCTCCTATGACCGCTCCAAGACACATTAAATTAACAAAAATTTGTAAGGCAGTAAATGACAACTAGATATGAAAAATCGTTTGACTTTGACTTATATAACTTTGTAAGGTTGTTTCGACATCCTCTGTTGTTGATTCGTTGATTCTCTTTATCTGCTTTGATAAAACATTAAAATGATAGTAACTTGATGGAGCTAAATCGCTCGAGTATGGAGGATGGCTCATTAGTTCCCAATCGAATTTTAAGCTTTTTATGGCATCTTTTGCGATGAGGTGGAGCGCGAACTTGATGACAGAACATCGTTTTTCTATGTAGTAATGCTTGCCTTTTTTGCATGTAATCGAACAAAGTGAGCCTAGTTTCCATTTTGGTTTTAGTCTCACTTGGGGTAAAATGTTAAAGATGGATTTTTTCAATAATATCCCACAAAATAGGACGAGGAATTTTCAATAGATGAAGACTTGGCTCGGCTTAATTATTGCTTTCTTCCGCAGAACAAAACTTTTCTAAAACGATCCATATTATAGTACATAACACCGTTTTCGACGCAACTAATAATTCTACTATAAAATATTAAACTTTTTAGTCGTATTCGTATTCGTATAGTTGTAAAAGTGGATATAGGAAGGGAATGGAGTAAGGGTGTGTGGACAGATAGACGGAAAGTAGAGAGGTGGTGAAAAGAGAAAGTGTGAATAAGTGCAAAGAGATGCTACAGCCTGGTGATCATGCCTATTGCTTTTTAGTAATTTTGGATTTGTAGTTCCTTTGTTGTGTTTGAGTTAGTCGAAGATGGAGAAATGAACAAATGTTGATTCTTTGATGCCACTCTGAGAGGTCGTGACTAATCCATTGCCCCAATCGTCAAACCTTGTCTATTCCTCTAAATTGAATGTAGTACTCGCATATCAGCCAAATGTTAAACACTTACAATCGGATTTACTTCCACTGTTATGTATAAAATATTTTGATCATAACACGTAATTACACTAATTGATCCTTCACCGTATACTTCGCACAAACATCTTGGTTGACTAAGCATTATTCCCTTTGTAGATTCATGAAACAAACTTACAAATGTGCTTATTGACACTTCCATATTATTCATCATTTAATAAGGAAAATGCACATTGAATCAACAATGATAATACAAAATTTGTATCTCAGTATATGAAGACTAAAGTGACAAAATGTCATCTTTGGGTTATGCCTAATTATAAAATCACCTCAACTTTGAGTATATTATATTACACACGATTAGTATAAAATCAAAACTGCTTTAGATCATTTATATCAATAAATAATAAAGATGAAGAAAATGCTACATTTCCTATGAGATGATTTCAAGTATTATGTGTAACGCATTTCCTAAGAAAAAATAGCATAAAAGGAAATATTTTCAATTTTATATGTATTGTATGGATTTTAACTTTATTTGGCGAAATATTTTTTTTTACGTTCACTCAATCTCCTTTATATGGTTCTTGAAATCATACAAGTAACTTTGAATATATATTTATTCATAGTTTACTGAATTATTGTAATGTAATTCATATATATATATATATATATATAGATATATCAGGTGTGCCATGGAGATCGTCCGGTCTTGTCTTGTGCTATCCATGACTTACTATGACTCTCGAGGGAGGAAAGCACCATATTCTCCTTGCCGCAGCAAACCTACGAGCACAGTAGTCGCCGTGCCCATTTGAAACCAATCTGCACACTTAACTTCTTCTGGTGCTACCCTGTAAAATATGGCGCCTCCAAAGGATTGCACCTCTCTCCAGTGAAATCAGGGCCTCAACATCTCCATACTCCACATTCGCAAATAGGGGGGTAATCTTGAGACCATACTCTGGACTTTCTATGGATGTCCCCAGAAAAGGAGGGTAACGACAAGAGAGTTTCAACTCCTCCAAATTCCAAAGCTCGAGGGCGCTCCTTGGAAAGGTATGGCCATTCAAAAGATGAGGTACCTCCCCCAAAGCTCATCTACCAACACTCAACGCTCGGTACATTTTTATAGGCAGGAAGAAAATGATCGTACGCTGACGTAAACCTGGTTTTTAGGTGGAAGGTGGTCGAACACATTCATGGTACGCTACTCTTAGAATACCCGCATCGGTGCTTTTTAGAGCAAGCGCGGTTACACCCTATCCACAATTTTAATTTGGTTGATGATGCCGTTGAGGTGTTCTCTTGCATCCTTATCGGTGTAGGTCTGATTACTATTCATTGAACATGTGGCTGTTGTTTACGACGTGCGATAACTTGGTATACTCTTCCGAGTGTGAGGCTACCGCCAAAAAGGACGACATATGCTTATATGCGCTATACGTCCCACACGACCAATTTCACCGTATATGAATCTCGGGAGCGAGAGCCATTTTTTCGTACATTACGAAGATTGCTCGCCTTTTGTCTTGGCGGAAATACGTCTGTTCATTTAAGGTCAAGTCCATTTTTACAGCGGAGTAAAAGTGCATCAAAATGATTCAGAGCAAGGTATCACACGCCCCTTCCCTCCTAACCCCTTGTTTTAAGGTTGATCTGATCGCAATCTCGGATCACGCCTACATACAGAAAGAAATTGATACGAGTTTGCATAATAAAAGGGATTCGGTGATTTTTTTCCCGAACTAAATCATTCATTAGTTGTCTCTTCCAGCTGATTTTCGCTTTCTGTGTTCCCGGACAAGCGGGGCAAATTACTCTCAATTGTGCTAATTAAACGTATCTACGGTTTTCATTCAATTAAATTGGTCTTGCGAGAGGCAGAGAGAATTGGAAAGAGATTTTGTTTCCTTCATTCAGAGAACAAAATAATCGCGGACATACATCGTTATACATATATATATATATATATACAGTTAAATATATATATTAAAGAGAGTTCGATATCAAGTTTTAACCCCACATGACGTAGTTTTAAAGTCAAGTCCTTTTACCTCACATCTTATTTCTTCATAAATGGATTTATGTAATATTTTCCCAATTATATTAATGGATAACAATCAATTTAGTCAGTGATAAAAGTAAGTGATTTATTTACGTTTCATCAAAGTTCTTAACTCGTTTCATACTGCTGCTCGGCAAACTTGCCTCCATGATGTTTCCGCCGATCACGGTTTAACGCTCGTGTCTGCTACATTACTAATATCATTAAGGGATGTTCCTCCTACTACCTTCTGCGAGGACGTTTTCTGGTTTGTTATATTATAAATGTGCCCAGGTTAAGTCGTCCATCATCTTTCATTTCGTAGAGCAAGGTATTCTGCCTATTCCACAATAGAACATTTCTTCTTCCTACTCTCTCTCTTTCTCTCTCTCTCTCTCTCTCTATATATATATATATATATATATATATATATATATATATGCGGTAACAACATGTGTTTTCGTGCTTATGAAATTGCTTTGTTTTAAGTTCCCCTCCTTTAATTTAATAAATTGCTTTCATTTTATGCTAATTTTTGCGTCAAGGGATTTGATCTTAGGCATCAGAAGATATTATGCTTTGCCTCAGGCGATTTATCTTTTGTATCATATTTTATCTTGTCTTAAAATTTTAAAGATGAAACCTTACAAAGATTCTGTGCTATTTAATTTAAGGCGATGCACATTTTAGGGGACCTTAAGAGGAAACAAATAAATTTATCATTGTACAAAAGAATGAAAATATAAAAACAAAGTTTGAATAAATTACAGACGAAACACGCTTACCCATTACTAGCGCTTTCCTTTTTATTATATGATCGACCGGCCTATTTGGAGCACACTTTGTGTGACGCTGGATCTGTGCCAGTGTATACGGATGGCTGCAAGTCCAAGCAGAGCGTGGGTTTCTACGCTATATCCCCTCTATTGTAGGTCGCATGTTCCCCCGCCCCGCGTTCTTCCTTCTTGTTTTTTTTTTATTAGTTGTTTTTTACTTTGTTTTTCTATTTTTGTTATCTTCTTTTGCATGTTTTTTAATCTAGTCTCGTACTATGCTGTAAGGTGATTATGGCGTCTTTTCCCTACTAGGCAGCCGCCAGATGAGTTCTTACAAAAGACAAAAATATCTGACCTATTATTAGAGGTGGCAATGGTTCACTGTTGTGATTTAGTTTTTCTTTATTCTTTCCTCGCTCTTCCTTAAATATATTCTCCGTTCTATTTGGTCAGACCTTTCTCACATACTCTACTGACTCAAAATTTCCCACTTAGATAGATAGCTGTGTCCATAAATTCCCGTAAGATGTATTTAATTCTCGAAATAACAAAAAAATGATTTGATGAATTATTGCTGTGTCAAAGATATTGGGAATGGATATCCGAGGATCTCATGCTAGCCGAGTGGATACGGCGTTGGCCTACCAACGTCGTGGTACCGGGTTCGATCCCGAATCCCGGCATAAGCGAACACGAACGTCGGCGCACGTAAAGATCTGGCCACTGATGGGTGGACGCGCTGTGCTCACCCATGTATTCGGCTGGGTAGAACTTACACCTCTCACCTCACACATAGCCAATCATAACACTGCTTTTTTTTCTTCTTCCTTCACATCCACAACACACAGACCACATTCTCTGTTCCAAGGAATCCTGTAGATGGGTATCTATAACCACATACCTCTGACAAGGAACAGGATTTATTCCCAGGGGTGACGAAGGTTCCACCTGAGCGCTGTTTGGTGTCAAAAATATAATACTTCCTGGCACCTCACCCTAAAAGAAGACGGTCCCTCGTGGCCTCGGACCGAGCAGCGATTATCATACCTACCTTCATTACCCGGTCGGGGAACCTCCTGGATAAAGGAAGGATTGGCGTCAACTACTACTACTACTACTACTACTGGATATCCGAGCAAAGGACACCGGGAGTTAATGCCGAATTACCGAATTGCCGAAATTGGATTCATACCTCCTTGATTGAGTTAATCATATTTTGTGTTGCCACTTTTGTTATCTAACGTCTACTCACATCTACCGACGTTTGCTTGTCTGTCGATATTATCTGCGTGCGCTATTTAAAAGTCATGTATGAATTTGTAAAAATACTGCGTGTGGTTTAGAACAGTCAACATTTAGGTGTAGAGAAACTGATTAATACCAAAACAAGAAACGTAAAGCATGATCAAGTGCCAGAGGGAAACCCGTTGGTGCTGGTAACCGAGCATATACGGAAATACCACACAAAACTATATACAATTTCAGAAGCCTGCCTCCTCTAATAACTCGTCCAATGAATATTAATGTGTGCACGATGCCGTCCTAAATGCACGGGACAAGCGAAGGCGACCGCAGTTGTTCCCCAACTGGGATAGGTAGCATCCTAAAAGTTCTCATAGAGTCGGAACTTCGACAAGAATGGGACATACACTGGTTACTAAGAAGAAAACGCAGTAAAGTGCAGGAGAGCGCTCTATCAAATGGGGCTGCGTCCAGCGAATGTGCCTAATTGGGAGGTGACAATAATACACTAAAGCTGCAGAGCCATTGAGATATAGGTCTATGGAAGAGTAGCGATGCAATGACAAGCAACATTAGGTTCTTGTCTGCTCTCTTCCATCTTTATTGCCACGCTACCCAAAGAGCTAAGGTAGTTCGTTCCATACAGTCACTGTGGGTAAGAGAGAGATGCTAGTTCGATCGCCCATTTTTTGAAGGTTGTTTGGTGATCTCATCAACGTTCTCAGTTCCATCAAGTCCTACATGTCCACGAACTCAGCAGTAGACAATCTTGACTTATTTCTGGTTTGGTACATTCATGGAGTCACGAATACTGCGAATCAGGGATGGGGGTGGAGGCGGAAATTCGCATGCTTTAAATCAAGTCTTTCCTCTAGTTCTGTGAGATGCTGTATATCAGAATCTGATCTCTAAACTGGGAACGACGTATAATTTCCATAAGTGAACGAGGTCTTACAACCAGCTCCGCCGTGAAGACAGATAAAGTGGTAGGTTAGGCCCGCAAGATTTAAACAAGTGTATAATGGTGAGACTCAAGGGTATTAACGTGTGTGCTCCTTTTAGTTCGATGGCAACACTCTCAGTGCTGCAAAATCTTTTGAAACAGAGGAGTGGCTATGAATTTTCGAACGGGGTACCATGGTAATTTTTATTACTCTGTGATTCAGCTTTTTAGGTGCTGATATAGCTATCACCATACATTTATAACGAATTTTTGTTCGTTCTCAGCTATATTAAAGAAAGATTGAAATTAGATTCGATCCGCTGCGCTTGTCTCCGTTTAGCGATCAGTGTCATCCGCGCACTACCTTTAGAAACCTTCTTTTAAACTCTGGAAAGATGTTACTCAATAACCAAAGAATCAGGGATCAACTATCACATTCGGAGAGCCATATTTACAAACAAGTCATACTTTGAGTAAATATGTGGATTGCTATAATTCTGCACGATCTTAATCTTGCTCAATAAAATATAAAATTTTGAACTTAGGTATAACAAAAGTTACTGTTCAAATCCTTTGGAGTTGATGCTACTGATTACCCATCTAAGAGGCGCCAAAGAGATCTAACGGTCTTATACGTAGGCAGTAGCGATAACATCTTCTCCAAACAGACACTAAGAAGGTGCGTTTTCCCCTAGCCCTATTGTGTGGAAGGTCTTCCTGTTACACTATTAGCGTGCAGTATCGTAGGACTTGTACAAATAAAAATACACCGTTGTGAAGTGCTCTCACGAAGGAGGACTGACCAGAGCATCCGGAATGGAGTGGCACTTGCAAAAAGGCACTCTGATGGAGAATGATGGAACTCACCGTTCAGAAAATGAAGTAAATTAAGCTATGCAATTTCCTCATCAACTTGAACAGCAGGGATTAGGATTCCTCTATCCATTCTTACTAAAACTAATATTCTACTCATTTGCCATGATTGAGGAAATGTGCTCTTCGTCAAGATCCTATTGAAGAAAACTAGCAGAAATTACAAGCATCGTTCATTCAGCTATCAAAGCATGGCTTTCGAGACATCATCCGGGGCATGGCTGGTATTTGCGGATGGGGTGAGTGCGAAACGCAGCTCGCTTAGCAAAAGAAGGTCATTAAAGGTTTACTCGGCTCTGAAAATAATGCTCAGCCGGACCTTCAACCAGTCTATGGCATGCGAGAATTATTAAACAGCCGCAAAAATGTGGAAAAAGCGATCGCGAAGGGCTCCGGTATGGAGGCGTGATCCGAGATTGCGATCAGATCAACCTTAAAACAAGGGGATGGAAGGGGATGGGCGTGTGATACCTTGCTCTGAATCATTTTGATGCACATTTACTTCGCTTTAAAAATGACCTTGACCTTAAATAAACAAACGTATTTCCGCCAAGACAAAAGGCGAATAATCTTCGTAATGTACGAAAAAATGGCTCTCGCTCCCGAGATTCATATACGGTGAAATTGGTCGTGTGGGACGTATAGCGCATATAAGCATATGTCGTCCTTTTTGGCGGTAGCCTCACACTCGGAAGAGTATACCAAGTTATCGCACGTCGTAAACAACGGCCACATGTTCAATGAATAGTAATCGTACCTACACCGATAAGGCATCATCAACCGAATTAAAATCCTGGATAGGGTGTAACCGAGCTTGCTCTAAGAAGCACCGATGCGGGTATTCTAAGAGTAGCGTACCATGAATGTGTTCGACCACCTTCCACCTAAAAAACAGGTTTACGTCAGCGTACGATCATTTTCTTCCTGCCTATAAAAATGTACCGAGCGTTGAGTGTTGGAAGATGAGCTTTGGGGGAGGTCCCTCGTCTTTTGAATGGCCATACCTTTCCAAGGAGCGCCCTCGAGCTTTGGAATTTGGAGGAGTTGAAGCTCTCTTGTCGTTACCCTCCTTGTCTGGGGACATTCATAGAAAGTCCAGAGTATAATCTCGAGACTACGCTCCTATTTGCGAATATGGAGTATGGGTATGTTGAGGCCCGGATTTCGCTGGAGAGAGGTGCAATCCTTTGGAGGCGCCATATTTTACAGGGTAGCACCAGAAGAAGTTAAGTGTGCAGATGGGTTCCAAATGGGCACGGCGACTACTGTGCTCGTAGGGTTGCTGTGGCAATGAGAATATGCTGCTTTCTTCACCTGAGAGTCATAGTAAGTCATGGGAAGCACAAGACAAGACCGGACGATCTCCATGACATCTCTGATATATATATATATATATATATATATATATATATATATATATATATATATATATATATATATATATATATATATATATATATATATATATATATATATATATATATATATATATATATGAATTGCATTACAATACTTCAGTAAACTCTGAATAAATATATAGTCAAAGTTACTTGTATGATTTTAAGAACCATACAAAGGAGACTGAGTGAACGTTAAAAAAAATATTTCGCCAAATGAAGGCAAAATCCATACAATACATATAAACTGGAAAATATTTCCTTTTATGCTATTGTTTCTTAGGAAATGCGTTATAATATAATCAGAAATTTACGTTAATGCGCCGAGTTATTTTCGTTGTATTTTGACTTGTATCGTGAAGCTTAGGGGTATGAATGAAGCTGATTATGACTACGAGTTTTTGACTCGTAAGATATCATAATTTTAGTATTTTAGTGTGGAATGGATAAGAGATCTGCACTATAGGATACCTATGCTGTCATTGAAATATATAGGAAAGAGATTTCTGTAGATAAGTAGAGCTCAAATAATTGATTTGAGAGTTTTCTTTCAGTTTGCTTTAGGTAGATGAAATGGGAATAAATGGGTTACAGATATAGTGTGAGAAAAGGTGTGAAAGCGGTTTGTACTGAAATTTACTTGTTTGGTTTAGGCATGTAATAAGAATAGATAAAAATATAATGTTTAAGAGAATATACCTGAGTGAGCGCCAGAGCGTAGGAATTCGGGGGCCGGCGTATAAATGATTAGTTAATGATGTGGCACGGCATTTGAAAGATCAAGTGTTCATCGAGAAGAATGGGGGATAAAATGTGTGTATGATTGTGTTTTGTGGAAAAAGTGTCTCCTCGGTGTGCTATAGTGATCAAATTTGCATTAAATTTGCTCCCAAATTTGTCCCGCTTTTCAAAAAAAACGCTCCCGTAAGATTTCGCTTATTAGCATTTATTGAGTTTTGATGGTTTTCATCCAATGCTGAAAATATGATACAAAAAAGGGATTTACTGACTATCGGATGATTAGAAAGGTGCGAGAGTTAAAGCAATAGATAGTTGAGGAAAGAATATTAGGCTAAGTAGCACAATTCCCTAAACTTGTATCACTCCTTATTCTGGGGTTACATGCTGGATTTCTGAATCTAGATCGAACATTATATTGTACTTTAGTACTTTATTGAACCCAAATCCCTTAGCATAAGGGACTTATTTATTCGATTAAGGCAAAAAGATGGAAAAATAGTGAATAGAAGAATTAAATTTTAAGTCATTTAATATATTAATCGAAGTATTGGCTAAAATATGCTTGCCAAACTCGCAAATTAGAAGAATAAGTGGGAGGTATGTGAAGGAAACTGCTCTAAGTTTGGTCAGGTTAATCAACTTGCTCTCTCGTTCTGAGTTTATTTAATACCTTCATAAACCTATTTTGCACAAATTGGTTAATAATCATGTCAGAGAGAGAAAGATTCACGGGAAGAGAGAGGCCTAAGGGTGTATCTCAAGGGCGAACGGACCTTCAACCGGCGTCTTTCGGTAAACTTCCGGGACGATAACGAAACGAGACTAGTCAAACTGGAGCCCGGAACACAAATCAGCGACAGAGCGCTAAGCTCTTGCTCGCCGCTCCCGAATCGGATTGGGACCCACTTCCGATGGCAAACAAAATCGCTTCCGGCGAACTCGCATATATTTCCCAGCGTGGAAACGAGCAAATTATTGTTCGACCAGGAGTCGGGCACTGCTCACGCAGTATGCAAGCATTAATTGAAGGGATTTATTGGAACCAGCCAAAGGACACATCACACCGCTTCAAAAGCGATTCTCTGGTACCCTAATAACTCGCAACCAAGAAACCAGTTATTCAAACCTTGGCAGACAAGGACGTATAGACTCATTCTGGAATAACGCGCTTCGCTCCGTGCCCTGCAAGGATACTCCCTTGAACAACCACTCGAGTCCCCTCCCATCCTTAGAAAATCGTAAGCCAATTACATTCTTCTCTATCACCGTCAAAGGGGCGTGACGCTTCTTGACTAGGAAGCTTCACCTCATCATCTCCTCCCGTTTTGTTTCGAGGAAATATTGTGCTACTCATATCTCGTGCCGAAGCATTCATTGCAAATTAGTTTCCTTTTGCTGAACCATTAGTTTTCCCATAGTGTATAAATTATTGTTGAATTCTGTTATTTGTTTGTATAATAGTAAAGATTATTTTTGTTTCTCTTGTTTAAATCCATGAACCACATATAAAGCGATTGATATATTTTCTAAATCGGCCAACGGCAGAAAACGCATTCGAATATCCCCTGTACTTAAAACTGAATTCCACCATTTCTATGGAGGGCCAGCCAATGTCAGTGAAGCCTAGCTGACCGACGACATATTAATTAATTATATATATATATATATATATAAAATTAAACTGGTGTCAGGTTTCTAAGGGTCAATAACGGTTTTTTATTGAAAGGCTTTTAATATTGTGGTTCTGGATATCAAGGAATCAATAACTTTCTTGCTAAACTATTTGCAAATTTAGATATACGATCCCGTTGAATATTTGAAGTTAATTACTTTGTGGTTATTGTGACTGTGCATCACTAGTGTTCCCATGCGGAATATTATATCTATTCTTTGGGCCCCGTATACTCTGTCATTTGAAAGATTCAGAGAAATTGTATTTCTTCGCTTTTTTTGGCGTAGCTAGGTGTAGGATTCAAGGCTTGTTCGCCTCAATCACAGAATTCAGCACGTGAGAATTAAGCGAGTTTTTTTTGCGTGTGTTTCTTTGTGTGTGTTTACGAATGGGTCCCGTAAAACCAATTGGCACTTCCGTCAGTCTTCATAAGTTCGTTAAGTGAAACACGGTTAATTCGGGTTCGACAATCCCGCTGCATCCTTTTGTTGTGTGTCCGTTAATTCGTTTTTTTTTAAGTGCGAACAAGTTAGACATCATATCTTTGTTCGAAATTTTTAAGGCAGAGGGAGAATCTCTTGGTCTAACTGGGAAGGAACTAATGTTATATATCCAGGAAGAAGAGAGAACAGCAAGATAGGAATTATAAGAAAGGGAAAAAGAATAGAAGGAAAGAGAATAATGAAGAGCATAAGCAAAAGAAAAGAAGGCAAGAGAAGAAAGAAGAGAAAAAGAAGAAAGGGGAAAAAAAGAGAAGAGAGAATTCGTGTTCACGAATTATCGATCACAAGGGCGAGAAACGAAACCCTATCTATCACTTCAGGCCTGGAATCCAGCAACCAGGATCTGGCAAACTGCCTATCTTCTAAGAAGTGAAGACGTCACTTCATATTTAATCCACTTCGAGAAGATCTTCGAAGTAAATCATTAGGACATAGAATCAGACGGCGTAGCTAAATTGTTGTCCCTACTGAACACCAACCTGAGTGATATTTTTATTTCCCTGCCCTCAGAGGCAACAATTGATTATTCCTCGTTGAAGACCGAGCTACTTGCCACGTATAATATGATGCCAGATTTTTACCTTGTGAAATTTAGGCAGTGCAGAATTCAGCCCAATCAAACCTTCAGATTTCGGGTACACATTACAACAGCACTTTAAATTCTGACTTAACGCATCAAAAGTGCCCTATGACTACGATGCTATGATCTATTTTATTCCTAAGGACCAACTTTTGGCATCACTTCCATAAAAAATCAGATCGTTAGTTAAGGACAGAAGTTGCATTAGTTTCAAGGCGTGCATATAAGAGGCTGATGTATATGCAGCAAGCCACAATTGCTACCCCAAAGAACGGAAGAAAAGGGAACCATTTTCTCCAAAATTGAAGGTAAATAAGCATAAATTCGGGCCTCACAACAAGGAAAATTTTGTTAAGATGACAGGCCATTTCAAGCGGAAGCCTGTTCGAAAACCCGTCAAACCAAACATCCAGGCTTTCTCCTTTAATCCTTCTTCGTCGGTGTTCCCTAAGAGGACTATTGTGTGTTATTCTTGCGGAATCGAGGGTTATGTGAGAAAAAATTGCCCTTAAACTCTCCCTTGAGGAATAACTATTCCCACCAGGTGCACCGGGTGATTGCCACCTCTTGTTAGACCCTGTCTCAACCAGAAACTCCTGTCTCTTCGAACGAACTAGGTCCCGCTGGCCACCATGTAAACTTTTTGTTCAACAAAAGCAGCAATGTGGGCCTTCAATTCAAGACTGTTACGGTGAACTGCTGCTGTATCTCTACCCTAGTCAGAGATAACGGTCGCACATGTATCGTGGGTTCGGATAAGCTACTCCTACCTGTAGCTCCAGATCATCTTGCATGATTATCTGGGGTGCTCTAATCGGTTCCTCATCGTTAAGTGCCATATAGACTGCGCCTACTTCACTGGCTGTGCCCCCATCAGGTTTTGTTTCGCTCTGATTGGGCAGAGCCCCCAAGTTTTTTCACCCCTGGTAGCTCAATGTGATCAGCCGCTCACAAGCGAAGCAGGATTTGGAAGCACCCGCACACCTGGGAACCCCCAGTGTTTCAGAATATAGCAATGTTGTAAACGAGAACTTGGCTAAGAAGCAGAAGGAGTGTAAAAACACTTCGTCTTCTGTAGACTAAGGGCCAAAATAAGATGCAAAATTACACTAGCCAATAAATTTATACTTTGTCTCTGCTACTTGAGTAAAGGTTGTTGTAACTAACTAATTCTCGTGCGCCAATGCCAAATCTGTGCTCAGATCGGTTCTAGCACGTAAGGTTCCTGAGTTATGCAACTAGGCTTTATGGCACATTTTGTTACCTTGGATCAATTAATGATATAATTATTACGAGTTTGAGAAGAAGGAGACATTTCTGGGCAAAGGTTTGGAATTGGGGCACTCTATTTGGCACTATGTACGTCCTATTGCAGACCCAGACAAGATATTTATTACAAATAAAAAAGATAGTACTTACCTAACTATAATTTTTTTTTTAAATGTTTCAGACGCTTGCTCTTGCGCTTGTGCGTGGATATAGGATCCTTCCCATTGTAGGAAGCAGCAAATAGTGACCCATCATGTTTTCGTTGAAGCGGTCTTGATACCTGCTTTCCATCATTGCGATATCTCGGTGAAACCTTTCTTCATGTTCGTCACTAATATCACCCATATTAGATGGAAAGAAATCTAAATGCGAATGAAAGAAATGCATCTTAAGAGACATCCGACACGCCATTCGTTGATAGGCCTATAGCATATTATCCACTAGTTCTTTATAGTTTTCAGCCCTACAATTATCAAGGAAGTTCTGCACTATATGGACAAATGAATCCCATGCTGCTAACTCCAGTGGAGTTAGTTTCTTACTGAACTCCCTGTCACGTATCAATTCTCTTTCCTACAGCCCTACAAAAATGCCAGCTGTAAGTCTAACATCGGTTTTCTTTGCACCAAATTTCTCTTTGAGATACCGGAATTCATCAGAACCATGAGCCATTGCTTTAAAAAAAAATGGTAATAAGGCCAAGTTTGATATGAAGTGGTGGAAGGTAGATCTTCTGTGGATGTACCAAAGGCATGTGCTTCACATTGTATCGGTCAACTAAGTGTTCTTCTGTTTCGGGACACTTTTTGACAATATAATGATTACTGTCGTCACGACTGTTCCATAGGCATAAGAAGCACATATTCTTTGTATCTTCTAGCTGCAATCCAAGAAGTAAAGAAATTACCTTTAGATCACCACAGATATTCCACTTATGATGCGAGTAATCTTCTGTATGTAAATACCGTTTTAACCCTCCTACTCTAATGGCTAAATATAGCAACGTGATAAAGCAGGAGTGTAATGCCGGAACTAAACACGCATAAAACATCCTCTCACTACGGTAGCCGAAGCAAAAATGCTCATATGTGTAACTAAAGAGTTAGTGTGGAACTCAGCAATCTTACGTGCTAGAGCAATTCTCATTACAGATTTGGAATCAGCATCCGCGATCTACTATAAATCACAAGTTAATACCCAAGTAGCAAAATCATTGTTGACTAGTGTTATAGGTGGAAAAATAATTTCATCGTTATAGATAACATCATCTACCTCATATGCTCCAAGTGAGATCCTACCGAGTCTAGAGCATTATGTGTTCCCCGCTCTCATGTGCGACTTATTTTACAAACAACACATCCTTTTCTCGGGTCATTTCATTAACACAAAGACTGCTCAACGCATTTTTAAGTACTTTTATTGGCCCGCGGCGTCGGATGAAATTCTTTGCTATTGTTGATCATGCGACATATGCCAGAAAACTGTCATTAAGGGGCGAGTTAAACCGGCCCCCTTGCAAGGGTCCCATAATCTCAAAACCCTTCTCCCGAGTGGCAATCGAATCGGTTGGACCAATTCACCCAATATCTAATGAGTTATAGTTATGTACTCACTTTGGATGATTTGGCCACCAGGTTCCCCAAGATTGCCCCCCTAAAGAAGATCGACAGTATTTCGTGTGCCGAAGCCCTTATCTCTACCTTTTTATGCGTTGGATTACGGGAGGAAATATTGTCTGACCGAGGCCTTCTGTAGGGGTGCGAAGATGTATAAGAGAAAAAATTCCTTCCAAAAGCGAGAATATAAATAGCCCATTAAATTACCAAGTCAAAACGGACTACGCAGTGGCGTAATGGTAGAGTGCTTGCCTCGGGATGCAAAAGACTCAAGATCAAACCCCAAAGTCCACAATTTTTCCAAAGAAAATTCTTGAAGAAAACGGAGACCACGAAGAATTCTTCAAGGACTAACTAATCCAGCAGGACCAAGAAATCAACTCAAGAGAAAAACCGCTGTCAAGGAAAACGGAAAGAAAACGACTTCAAGGGCTAGCTCGTCTCAACTCATCTCATCCCATCAAAATCATCAAGTATCCAAGAAATCATCAACGTCTCAAGAATCATCACGTCATCAAGAATTTGGAAGGAATCATCACATCAAGATAATACGACAAGTTAATATGAAGATAGATCAAGAATTAACCCAGCCAACCCAAATTAATAAAAAGAAGAATTGACTCAGCCTACAAGAATACTAAATGGCAGCAAATGTTTTAAGGGGCTACTTCAATCATATATAGAAATATAAATATGCCCCCCCCATACTTCAATTTACCTCCCAGTTGATGGAGCAGGTAGGAAAATTACTCATGGTAAAACCCCTATTTACCACCTCATTTTACCCCGCCGGTAATGGTATGTGTGAGATGCTGAAAGGGAATCTAAAGGCCATTCTGCGGAAGATTTGCGGCGAGCAGTCAAGAGAATTTCATCGTTAACTACCAGTGGTTCTTTTTGCGTATAGAGAGATACCACATCACACTTTGGGGTTCGCGCCATTTGAGTTAATTTGCGGAAGGAACGTTCGGGGCCCATAAAGCCCACTCAAAGAACTTTTTACAAACCAAAAATTAGAACGGGAGGTACAATCATCATACTCGTACCTAATCGAGCTCCGTCAGAGGTTGGAAGAATGTGCTGAAATTGCCTACCACGACGTTAATCTGAATAAATATAAGGCTTACTTCAATTCTAAGTCCAAAGGTCGAAAATTTAAAACCAGTGAGGAAGTTCTGTTATTGCTCCCGACCGACAATAACAAACTGCTCAAGCAATAGAAGGGCACCTACCAAATAATAGAGAAACGTGGTCCCGTCAATTATTTGGTTGAAACAAACAAGGAGAGGAAGCTTTTCCATATAAACCTTCTTAAGAAATATAATCGTCGCGCAGGAGTTAACCAAATATTGGCTATAGACGAAGAATCGGCCATTGAATCAAATTACCCTCTGGATCTCCTAAGTTTAGTACAAATTGCATGCGTAGAGCAAGATAGCTAAACTCCTTGCTCGTACCAGATGTGATGAAATCCTGGTTAACCGAGCTCAAGATAAGCGACAAGGTATCGTCCGCTCAGAGAAACTAGCTCACATCTCTTCTAAATCAATTCGGTGACGTCATCTTAGACATTCCAGTTTGTGCTACTCAGTTTGAGCACGATATTCAATTAACCACCCAAGAGGCTATTAGGTCCAAGCCGTATCCTTTTATCCGTGTATTTAACCCTAGAATGGTCACCCTCTATTTCTGGGAGAATTTCTCCCGAGAATTAAAATTTGAAATGAAACATTTATGCCAGAAATTATTTTATTTTGAAAACATACAAAGAAAATTAAACTTTTACTCTATTATTAAACAAATTTTAACTGAAATCATCCTTTGCATTATAATTGTTTTTGAATTTAAAAAATAAACTTTTTTCTTGAAAAACTTAATAAATAATTTGACAAAAAAAAATACTAATCAGATTGATTTTTTCTTTTGTATGCGTGTTCTTATGTCCTTTGAGTATGCCCTGGCTGACGCCCTTTCCTCTAGCTCTCCTACAATTTGTATGGGAGGCAAACAAAAAAGGTTAATTTTTTAGTAGGTAAAAAATAATTATTTTTCTAATTTATTCTTCCCACACGTGCAGTATGGCAAATTTTCCATGAAATGACTCAACATCAATAATACACATACAGTACTCTCTACTACCATGTTAGATGCAGCCACCACAGACAGGATAGAGATGGTGAGGATACATGGGCTTGACACACTTGTTGCACCTGTGACGGATCTTCCGGTCCGACTTCTCCGGGCACTCACAACAGCGCACCAATACACCCCTGCTGTCTGAGAAAGATGTCTTTGGTGAGCCTGCAGAACTGCCTGGTGAGGGTATATTGCAGACAGTTGTAACCAACACCTCTAGGGATCCGAGCAAGGTTAAATGCAGCCGTGACTCGGCCCATGGAGTGATTAGTGCCTTCCAGACCTGCAGCATGAACGTCTTGCGTGATATGATTCTGCTGTTTACGTCTCTTACCATATTCTCCTTGTATATGTTGTAGGAGTTCACATTGGCAGCATTCAGTATGCCATACATGATACAGAGTGGCCAACGTCTTTTCTTGCGAGGGCAGGAATTCACCGAACTCATCTGATTAAACATAGATGAGAAGTTGTTAAATTTAAAGATAATCGAGCCGTCAAAATCTGATTTCTGTTCTCCCGTTGCCATGGTCAAGAAACCCAATAATTCTTATAGGATGTGCATCGACTTTAGGAAACTAAACGCCGTTACCGTGTTCAACGCAGAGCCGATTCCCCTTATCGATCAAAATCTTCATCTATTTGAGAAAATAAGCATATTTCAGAGCCTGATTTGTGTAAGGCCTATTACCACATCCCATTGCAGGAAGAGGTTAAAAGGTACACTGCTTTCCCGACCGAAAAGGGGTTACTTCAGCTTTCTCGGTTCCCATTTGGGCTCGTCATTACCTGCAGTAACTATAATATGATGAGATGAATTTTAGATGAGCTATCCCACGTATCATTTTATTTCGATAATATTTACGTGGCTACAAATGAATGAGACCAGCACCTGACCGCTGATTTAGTGCTACTGCAAAGGCTCAGGGATCATAATTTGACAATTGAATACAATAGATTGCTTAGGCTTCCGCATAGGGAATAATCAATTAGCCCCTCATGAGGAAAAGATACAAGCCATCGTAAAAATGCCGCTGCCGGCAAACAAAAAGCAGTTAAGATCATTCATGGGTTCTGCCTCGTTTTATCGGCGATTTATTTATTCTCAATTTTGCCACGCTTTCTGATCCCCTTTGCGAACTCCTGAAGAAGAATGCCTCAGAACAACTAGTTTAGACTCCGTTGTCAATCACCAGCTTCAAACAACTTAAGGGTAAACTCGCGTCGGCCCCGATATTAGGGTTGCCCAATCCCGCCAAACTATTTGACATCTAGACGGACGCAGGCAACGACGGTATTTGTTGTGTTTTAGTTCAATATGGAATCAATAACGATAGTTTTCCCATCGCTTACCCCGAAAGTTATTACCGAACGTAACAAACTACGCAGTGATTAAACAAGAGGCCCTCGCTATCATATGGGGAATTGAAAAAAATTTCAGGTATTTGATATGAAAGGAATTCGTAATCGAAACCGATCACAAACCCTTGTCGTACTTGCGAAAGTTTAAAAACAACAATGGTTGATTAATGCGCTGGAGTTTGTTCCTCCAAGAATTCCAGTTTAGGACATGTTACCTAAAAGGCCCTGAGAATGTTATGGCCGATAGTTGAAGCTGAAATCCGGAAGATTCCTTCCCAAGTGAATCTTGAGCCTCCTTTTTTTTATATTTTTTAAACCAATTTTGATATATATATATATATATATATATATATATATATATATATATATATATATATATCTCAAAATAAATTTATATCGGAAACATTTACCCTTTTGTATGCAAATAAAATTACAATTATTTTGGGAACCGAGGCAGATGTGCCCTCTCCTTAAAATTCAGTGTTTATAATCATGATTGTTGTAAATGAGTTTTTTTAATGATCGATCTATGTGCATTTTTACAGTCTCTCTTGGTATTTATTTTGTATTCTTCTATTTTGCGATTTTGTATAATGTATTCCTTTGCTATTTCTTTTTTTTTTGCTGTGATACGAATTGATTTATTTTGTATCCCTTTTGACTTTGTACAATTCGTTCTTTTATTTCATGATGCAAAATTTTGAACAAAGGTTTGTTGGGTTTTAAAAAATAATTAAAAAAAGATTTTGAAAGGTTACAAAATTTGCTGATGTCAACGCAATGTTATAATCAGGTGAGGACCTACATTTTAAGGACGGAATAGCATTTTGATCCCTTAACTTAACAAAACTAATGAGGTTTAACTTCATTCAACTTTGTAAGTAGTGTTTTCCCTTTAGAAGACTGCCACACCAAGTGTCACACAACTATGCAAATTTCACTAAATAATAAATGCTGTACAAAATGGAGAGAAGAAGATTAGTTAATGGGAAGGACTGGAACCGTAGGTAAGGGGAGTAGAAAGGATAATTATAACAAGTTTAAAATATTGAATCAGAAACTTAAAACAGACTGCGAAAATGAACTTGAAATACAGTATCAAATTTTAAAACTAATGCCAAATAAACGAAGATCTGGTAGGAGAATATTAAACAAGTGCAAAAAAACCTCAAAGATCTAGTGAGAGAAACTGCGAAACAAACTTGAAGATTTAGTAGAAGAAACTAAAATAAGAGCGATAACAAACTTGTTGATTTGGTAAAAGAATCTTTAATAAAACAGTGAAAAAAACATGAAGATCTGTTAGAAAAAATTTACTAAAACCACTAAAGCAAATTTGAAGATCTGTTTTAAATCGAGCTCAAATATATCGAACAAATAATTTAAAAACGCCTCTAAAAAACTTGAAGTTTGGTATAAAACTTAAAATCCACTGCGAATGCAAACTTGAGGAACAGTATCAAAAACATAAAGACTAAAAAATTCCACTTGAAAATCAATTATTTTAAACATAAAAATACTGTGAAAATCAGTTTAAATATCTCGTATCAGTAAGTTAAAAACGACTTTGAAAAACAAATATGAAGATCTGTTATAAAGAGTTAGTAAAGATGAGTTAAAGGGTTAAAGAAATTTGAAGATCTGGTATCAAAACGTAAAAAGACTGTGGAAGCAACCTTGAAGATCTAGTATATAAAACTTAAAAAGTATAACATATAAATACAATTTCGAAGATCTTGAATTCAAAAACCTAAAAATAACTGCGAAAAAACCTTTAAGTTCTGCTATTAAAATCTTAAAAGCGAGTGCATGAACAATTTTTAATATCTGGTGTAAAAAAGAATACATAAACCCTTGATTTTCTGTAAAAAAAAAAGTTTAAAACGATTGGATAAAGTTGAATATGCGGTCTAAAAAATGTAAAAAGACTTCGAAAACATATTTAAAGTTCTAGTATTAAACTTTAATAAAAACTGTAAATACCAGCTCAAAAACCTCGCAGTAGAAAAATAATAGCGACTGCAAATGAAATCTCTAATAAAAACTTAAAAAACACTGCGAACATAACTTTTAAGATCTATTATTAAAAGTTTAAAAATCCTGATTGCAGATCTTGAATCAAAACCTTAAAATTGACCTCCATAACAAATATTCAAATCTATTATCAAGAAGTTAAAAATGCTATTCATACAACTTGGCACATTTTGAATAAAAGAAGTTTAAATCGACTGCGAATACAAAATTGAACTAAAAAAGTGCGTAACAAACGTAAAATTCTGATATCATACAGTTAAAACGTATTTCGTAAACAAGCTCGAAGATCTCGCATCTATAGTTAAAAACAAACGCAAATACAAAATCAAAGCTTTGGTTAAAATTTGAAAAGAATGCGAAATAAAGATTTAATACCTACTATTTGAAATTTTAATACACAGAGAAAAGAAACTTTAAGATAAAGTATCACAAAAATAAATACGACTGTGAAAACAAACTTGAAAGCCTTGTATAGGAAACTTAAAACAAGATTGTTGCAAACGAACGAGAATATTTGGTAATCAAAAGCTTAAGTACGGCTGCGAAAAAAAACTTGAATATCCTTCATAAAGCATTTAGAACGACAACATAAACATACCCTAATTTATCTTAGCATAAACTTAAAAAAGTGTGAAAATCATCATGAACATCTCTATTAAACACTTTATAACAACTATGAAAACAAAATTGAAGCTGATAATGAAACTAAAAGCTTTCGCATCAAAATCGAAAAAGAAACTGCGAATAGAACCTTGAAGATCTGGCATCAAAATGTTATAAACTATTCCAAATACAAAGATAAAGCTCTGGTATGTAATAATAAAAAACATTAAAAAGACAAGTAGGTCAAAAAAGTCAAATCAAAATTTTTCAAACGACTGAGAATCGAAAGTTGCAAATCTGATATGAAAAAAGATCTTAAGGACTGCGAAAATAAACGCCTTTTATTTAAAACTGAAAAAATACTGGAAAAAATTATAAAACACCTAAATTTCTGGTATCAGAAACCTTAAATGTTTTGCCAAAACGAACTTGAATAACTCGCAGCAAACGTATGAATATGACTGTGAAAATAAGCTCGAAGATATGGTATCAGAAACATAAATATGACTGAAAACAAACAAGCTCTGGAATCTAAAACATCAAAAACAACTGCGAAAACATAGTTCAATTTCTGGTAATAGAAATATAAAACGGGTAAGAATTCAAAGTTTAAGCTCTCGTATCTGAAAAAGAAAGCTAATTATCTGAGAATAAAATTTTAAACAAACTGCAAAAGTAAATTCGAAATTTCCATATGAAAAGCTTAATAATGACGGCTAATGCATACCTGAAGATCCATTATCAAATACTAAAAACGAGAGGATATTCAAGCTTAAATGTTTGATAAGAGAAAATAAACATGAAGATCTGCTTTCATAAAAAATAAAGAAACTATGACCCTCTAGATCCTGTATCAAAAAAGTGAATAACGAGTGCAAAGCGAAACATGAAAAAGAAATTATTTTAACTGAAATATTCTGCCAAGGGAAGGCCTACGATCTCACATTAAATTCCGAAATAAAAGTGTGAGAACATACATAGAGATATCAAATATCTTACCATAATAAACTTGAAGATTTCTCAACAAAAACTTCAAAACAATTGCGAAAACGATGTTGAAGATCCCGTGTAAAAAACTGCATAAAACATAATTGAAGAACTTGGATAATAAGAAAATTAAAACGCCTACGAAAACAATCTTGAACAGATGCTATCAGAAACCTAAAATAAGAATGCAAAAACCAACTTGGATGTCTGGTAACAAAAAGGTAAAAACAACCTCTAGTAAAAGAGTGAAAGTCTAGAAGTTATAAGATATAAAGGACTTAAACACAAAATTGAAGTTCTGGCAGTGACAGCCCTAAGTTGCTGGCACCCTGGGCAAGCAAAATTCTTCTCCCTATTTAAGTATAATCCTAAAATATTTCCCAACGAAAAAAATATAGAATAATAGAAATGAGTTCATTAATTGGATTTTTTTCTAACAAACACTGAATTATAATATTGTTTTTCTCAACAGGGATTTTGGACAGTATGAACAATTAGCCTACCTGAATCATTTTTCATTGCCTTTAGGTCAGCAAATCTTTTCATGGCACTTTCTATAGCTATATTATTTGCAATATCATTTTCGATAGACAAAATTACCAAAGAATTCATTCTGTCTTGAAACATGGATGATCCTATGTTTTTATAAGATTTAGTTTCCTAAAGCTTTTCTAGACAGTGACTAAAGACAATAGGTTTCTTAATGCAACCCACAGATTTGGATCGGCATCCGGTAACGTATTAATGTTTATGAACCTAGCGGCTTCTACATATTAGTAGGATACATCAACAGGAAATAATTATCTGGCTATATCTAGATCAGTCAAGAAATCACATCCATTAATATCCTTATTTTCTTTGTAGCTTAACTTATTCTCCAAACTTTGAGTTTATTTTTATCTGGCAAATCTTTTGGTCATTCAAAAAGCAGCATGTGTTATTGAAACTTTGTAACTGTTCAAATCTTTCTCATAAAGAATTAATAGCTCTGTCCAATATTACATTGAATACATGATTTTTTATTTTTCTGGGTCACTTGCA
Source organism: Ceratothoa steindachneri (assembly GCA_963969495.1). Classification (NCBI taxonomy): domain Eukaryota; kingdom Metazoa; phylum Arthropoda; class Malacostraca; order Isopoda; family Cymothoidae; genus Ceratothoa; species Ceratothoa steindachneri. The sequence continues at coordinate 119,109,780 of OZ018323.1, read as the reverse complement.
ATTCGAATCTCCGCAGTGCATTCTTATTTAAGCAGCCTACTTCTTCTGCTTATTTTTTTACTTCTAAAACTGAGCTCTACATCGTTATTTGTAGCTAATTCTTTTGTGCTGAATCTATTGCTTTTTCATAAGCATTTGCACGATAATCAATTAAATATATATATTATAAGAACCTGCTTTTTCCATCTTAAAAACGTCCGATTAAAAAAATAGTTTGTTTATTAGTTTTACCTTTTCATTTTAGGGAAGATCTTTGATGGCGCCCCTAAGCACATTGCGTGTCCAGGGCAACTGACCGAGTTGCCGGTACCTTGAGCCAGCAATGAGTTCTAGTATCAGAATCTTAAAAAGACTGCGAAAACAAACTTGAAGATCTCGTAAAAAACAACATCAACTGCGAAAACATAATTTAACATCTAGTCTCTTACACCTCATCACAACTTCTAAAAGAAAATTGAATTTTTAGGATCAAACACCTAATAACAACTGCTAAAAAACTTGAACATCTCATATCTAACACTTTATAACAACTTCGACAACAAAGTTGAACATCTCGTATTAAACACCTCACAAGTTTTCACAAACCTACAAAAGATCTTGCATCAAAAGCATAAACTACTACTGCGAATACAACTTTGAAAACAGCTGAAATTCTCGTCTCCGAAACACAAAACGTAATCTGGTAATAAAAACTTAAAAAATAGGACAGGTCTAAGAGAGTTGAGTACGCTTACTGTTTATAACGTTTTGAGTAGTCCTTAGGTTCTAAAGCAGGAGCTGCTCTCCTTCGTACACCACTTTATTTTTTAATTTTTTTCATTTCCACGTTATTGGCTACGAAATAATTAGGTAGAAACACTGAAACACTACTATTTTATTCTACACTATGTTATTTCCTGGATAAGAGTCCCTATCCAGGTCGACTGTGCGATGTTTTTATAAACTGATGCGCTTCATGGTTTGGACTCCACATACAATTTTTAGGACTATACCTAAATATATTTTAGTAATTTCTCTAAGAGTTACTCCTTGGAAAATATTTTCCACGATTATTCAATCCCAAGCGTATCCCTTTTCCTAGAGGAAAACTTAAGGATATATTAATCTGTACTAGGGTGAATAAAATTATAGTCATTTGTGGGGATACACTCAAATAATTTCTTTTAATAGTGACCAAGGAAAGTCTAAATTTCTCTCCATTTACAACACTCGATTTTCACAATTCTAATCTTGATTGTATCTGCTAGACCTAAATTCCGGGTCTCAATTTTAGATTGAACAGACACAATTCTACGCAATGGATTTTTTTCACAAGATTAAAGACAGTTTGATATCGAATTTAATTTTCCAGACTTTGAACCTACAAAGGTCATTTGAGATACAGGTTGTAATGTAGTTCATGATCTTAGACTGTGACTTTGAACTTTGAGGCTGAGTTTGGCAAGAATATAAGCTGTGATTTCCTAACACTATCTACGTAACTTCGTCACGTGCTTATTTTCTGTTCCATGCTTCCACTAGTAGCCACAAGCTGTTAAGAAAAACATATACTTGCCTCAAATGTATTTATACCTCTACCTAATACCTAAACCATATATTGCAGAGGCACGTACATTTGAATTCCCTGAGAACAATGTGTTAAGAAACACTCTTAAAACTTCAACAAGTTTGAATGACAAATAAAGTCCCTAACACGTCTTACGAAATTCGCAACCAAAACCTTTTCATTTGATATCATTTTCCTATACATATGTTTAATTTAATAGTTGAAATAATGATCCTGTTTCAAAGTTCCCCAAGTAGTTTTTGTGAACTTTTGGTAGCTTGGACTAGGCAGGGGTAGTCATTTCATCGGGCATCTCAAACTTAATATAAAGTGTGTCTATAGATTATATGCAATACTTCTTTAGTGACTCATGCCTTTCAAGGAAATTTTTTGTGGTTTGTTTTGATTTTGATACGTTTAAGAATATTAAAGCAAAATATAATAGATACCACACAATTTAATCTAAGTAATGCATATTTTATTATCGATTTTTTAAATTTGATTACAACGACCGTCAAAATATATTTTGAAAGAAGGATTAAATAATGGAAGGAAATAGGATCATTTCCTTGAAAAGAAGAGATAGATCGTGGAAGATTTAGGTAAAGTCTTATTTGTAAATTTGTTCTGAAAAGTGACTAAAAAGACTCATGCTGACATCAAAGTTAATTTTCAATCTGCTGGGGCTTAATCCCTCTCAACAGAAAGCAGGTCCAATGCTTTCAAGAAGATTTTCTGTTTTCGTAATAAAGATAAAATTTTTTTCCTCACCTAAGACATCAAAAAACTATTGTTGTCTCCCGTACATAGATGAAAACTGACTTTAGCAAAGTTTTCTTCACTGACAAATCAACTCACACAGGATGAAACGGATGGTTAGGCAAGAAGCCGAGATGGTAATGGTTGCCAAGTAAAACATTCACTAAGCGATGACAAGAGGCAGAAGGATAGATGATTGGGCTTTAATTGTTGGGGACAGGATAGTAGGAGCATTAAAAGAGGATGATTGGATGACGTCAAAATAGGTTCGAAGGCGTATTGTGAGTTTCTGAACAAAGATTTCCCAACTTGAGTCAAAAGATAACCTAGAAAGATACAGAAGTTACTTAACATCATTTAGAATCATAATATTAGCATTATCTACAAGTCATTTAGGAATTAGTTTGAGGTCGAAAAGGTTTGTATGGATTCTGTCACACACGTAGTATTTGATAATTTGCCTTTATTTTCTGACGAGGGCTGTGACGTAATATCGTGGGACCTACGTTCGCTTAATTGAGGCTGACACGTCATCCAAAGTAATTCTAGAATTTTCGCTCGCTTTGAACGGCCAGTTTCCCTCCTAATTATTTCATTGAATATTAAATTGGATTAAGATTATTGCATTTTTGCCATGAAAAAAGGCATTTGATGTCTAGAGTTAAGAATTTTTATTGTAGGTTGATGTAGCATTGGGATTTTGAATGATCCGTATTTGTAAGTGTTCCGTGGAATTCAATGTCAAGGCCTAAATTCTTCACAGAAGACAAACCATTTTTTTTTTGTGCTTGGAGAAGAAAGTTGTGTTCGGGAGCAGAGTGGATTTCGTGTACTTATTTTCCGGTTTCGTGCGTCTCGGAAGGCTATTGCTATTTAAGGCCATTGTAATTTTAAGGCTATCGTGAGTTAGGGTTACCGTGAATTAGGGTTACCGTGAGTCGGGGTTACCATGAGTCGGGGTTGGCGTGGAGTCGGGGTTGGCGTGGAGTCGGGGTTGGCGTGGAGTCGGGGTTGGCGTGGAGTCGGGGTTGGCGTGGAGTCGGGGTTGTCGTGGAGTCGGGGTTGGCGTGGGGTCGGGGTTGGCGTGGAGTCGGGGTTGGCGTGGAGTCGGGGTTGGCGTGGAGTCGGGGTTGGCGTGGAGTCGGGGTTGGCGTGGAGTCGGGGTTGGCGTGGAGTCGGGGTTGTCGTGGAGTCGGGGTTGGCGTGGGGTCGGGGTTGGCGTGGGGTCGGGGTTGGCGTGGGGTCGGGGTTGGCGTGGGGTCGGGGTTGGCGTGGATTCGGGTTTGGCGTGGAGTCGGGGTTGGCGTGGAGTCGGGGTCGGCGTGGAGTCGGGGTCGGCGTGGAGTCGGGGTCGGCGTGGAGTCGGGGTCGGCGTGGAGTCGGGGTCGGCGTGGAGTCGGGGTCGGCGTGGAGTCGGGGTCGGCGTGGAGTCGGGGTCGGCCGTGGAGTCGGGGTCGGCCGTGGAGTCGGGGTCGGCCGTGGAGTCGGGGTCGGCCGTGGAGTCGGGGTTGGCCGTGGAGTCGGGGTTGGCCGTGGAGTCGGGGTTGGCCGTGGAGTCGGGGTTGGCCGTGGAGTCGGGGTTGGCCGTGGAGTCGGGGTTGGCCGTGGAGTCGGGGTTGGCCGTGGAGTCGGGGTTGGCCGTGGAGTCGGGGTTGGCCGTGGAGTCGGGGTTGGCCGTGGAGTCGGGGTTGGCCGTGGAGTCGGGGTTGGCCGTGGAGTCGGGGTTGGCCGTGGAGTCGGGGTTGGCCGTGGAGTCGGGGTTGGCCGTGGAGTCGGGGTTGGCCGTGGAGTCGGGGTTGGCCGTGGAGTCGGGGTTGGCCGTGGAGTCGGGGTTGGCCGTGGAGTCGGGGTTGGCCGTGGAGTCGGGGTTGGCCGTGGAGTCGGGGTTGGCCGTGGAGTCGGGGTTGGCCGTGGAGTCGGGGTTGGCCGTGGAGTCGGGGTTGGCCGTGGAGTCGGGGTTGGCCGTGGAGTCGGGGTTGGCCGTGGAGTCGGGGTTGCCCGTGGCGTCGGGGTTGGCCGTGGCGTCGGGGTTGGCCGTGGCGTCGGGGTTGGCCGTGGCGTCGGGGTTGGCCGTGGCGTCGGGGTTGGCCGTGGCGTCGGGGTTGGCCGTGGCGTCGGGGTTGGCCGTGGCGTCGGGGTTGGCCGTGGCGTCGGGGTTGGCCGTGGCGTCGGGGTTGGCCGTGGAGTCGGGGTTGGCCGTGGAGTCGGGGTTGGCCGTGGAGTCGGGGTTGGCCGTGGAGTCGGGGTTGGCCGTGGAGTCGGGGTTGGCCGTGGAGTCGGGGTTGGCCGTGGAGTCGGGGTTGGCCGTGGAGTCGGGGTTGGCCGTGGAGTCGGGGTTGGCCGTGGAGTCGGGGTTGGCCGTGGAGTCGGGGTTGGCCGTGGAGTCGGGGTTGGCCGTGGAGTCGGGGTTGGCCGTGGAGTCGGGGTTGGCCGTGGAGTCGGGGTTGGCCGTGGAGTCGGGGTTGGCCGTGGAGTCGGGGTTGGCCGTGGAGTCGGGGTTGGCCGTGGAGTCGGGGTTGGCCGTGGAGTCGGGGTTGGCCGTGGAGTCGGGGTTGGCCGTGGAGTCGGGGTTGGCCGTGGAGTCGGGGTTGGCCGTGGAGTCGGGGTTGGCCGTGGAGTCGGGGTTGGCCGTGGAGTCGGGGTTGGCCGTGGAGTCGGGGTTGGCCGTGGAGTCGGGGTTGGCCGTGGAGTCGGGGTTGGCCGTGGAGTCGGGGTTGGCCGTGGAGTCGGGGTTGGCCGTGGAGTCGGGGTTGGCCGTGGAGTCGGGGTTGGCCGTGGAGTCGGGGTTGGCCGTGGAGTCGGGGTTGGCCGTGGAGTCGGGGTTGGCCGTGGAGTCGGGGTTTGCCGTGGAGTCGGGGTTTGCCGTGGAGTCGGGGTTTGCCGTGGAGTCGGGGTTTGCCGTGGAGTCGGGGTTTGCCGTGGAGTCGGGGTTTGCCGTGGAGTCGGGGTTTGCCGTGGAGTCGGGGTTGGCGTGGGTTAAGTTTATTGTGATTGATTGACTTAGTGTAAGACAACCGGCAGAGTTGTACCCCTTTTGCATTTTAGTGCGGGTTTACCGCGAGTGTTATGCCCCTCGTGCATCTTTGGTAGGACAACCGTGTGTGGTGTCCTGGTTTTTGTGTGGCCCATACTAGGCCTGATATTGGTGGTCGTGAGTGCCCCTCTATTTTTGTACGCGTAGGTACATTGTAGTTACGTTACCGGTGAGTGCTTCCCTCTGTGGCTTAACCTTCTTTCTCCGTGCTCTCATAGATAGGAATATCATACGTGCGTTATTTTTGTGTGCATATTTTTTTTCTTGTGTCTTCCATACTCTAAGTATTTTTATATGTTCCAAAAGGCCATTCCTTAGCTTGACCTATCAAAGTTGTAATTTAGTCTTGGAATATATCGGCATTCCCAAGTCGATTCATTTATCAAACATTTGTAAATGAAATTTTTTCTTTGTACTCGACGCATCTTCTATCCTTGGCTATAAACTTTTTGGATTAAAGAATCTGGGCATGTCACCTGACCCCAGTTTGTGACATTAATGGCGACCTTGCCAGGATAGCTTTATAGGAGAGTATCAAACGTCGACTTGAAATAGAAAACCTTGAGAGCAGCGATAGAATTTCATATTTTCGGGTGAAACTTTGATAGACGATTTTGGGAGAATATTTTGTGGTACCCTATTTTTTTTTTGTATTTATATACATTTTGTACGTTAATATTCCGCTATTCCTTTTGGGTGTATGCTCTTTATATTGTATTTTGGTTGGGTGTTGTGATATACATATAGATAATTAGCTGCTTCTACCATGGAAAAATTGCTGAAGGAGGCCAAACTTCTCGGTTTGGAGGGCAAGGAAATCCAAGGTTATGCCAGAGAACAACAGGCAGCTGCGCGTGAAGAGAGAAAAGCTGAGTGTGAGGCCGCTAAACTCTAAGCTGAGGAGGCAGCTGCGCGTGAAGAAAGAAAAGCCAACCGCGCCCGCTAAGAAAAGCAGAGGAAGCACGAACTAGAGATGAAAAGGTAGGAACTAGAGTTTGCTCATTCCACCGGTAGTCCGGCTGCTGTCACGACTGCGAAAATGCTAAAATTGCCCTTCTTCGTCAAAGGGAAGGATACCATCGATAGTTACCTTCTACGATTTGAGAGATTTGCCAGGCAGCAGCGATGGCATGAAGCCTAATGGGCCACCGCATTTAGTGCATTGTTGACTGGAAGGGCATTAGAGACATATTCAAGAATGCCCGAGGAAGATGTGGCACAATATAATTTGCTTAAGTCCGCCTTATTCGTAAGGTATGATTTAACAAAGGATGGCTACCGGAAAACATCCGTAGTGCGAAGCCTGAGACCTGCAAAAGTCAGGATCAGTTCATCGATCAGCTACGAAACTATCTGATGAAATGGATAGGGCTATCAAATACTGACGAGAGCTATGAGGCGCTGGCAAATTTGTTCATCAAGGGGCAGTTCATGGACGCAGTATCTCAGGACCTGGACATTCATTTGCGAGAGCGAAATCCAAAAACGCTCCAAGGCATTGGAAACATGGCTGCACAGTACTTGACGGCACACCATGAAACTCTATCATCATCTCAGCCGAAGTCACTTTCTCAAATGGATTCTTCCTTTGACCAAGGATCCTTGAACCACCGAAAAAGCTTGACCGACCGTGCTATCTCACAGAGACCAGCGCAGAAGTGTTTTAGATGCGGTAAACGAGGGCACGCAGCAAAAGAGTGTTAGGCTAATCCTATTTCTCCCCAGTCGGCAATCAAGTGTTTCAAATGTGGCAAGCCTAGTTACAGAATACAAAATTGCAGGGAATGGACGGTAAATATCGCAACAACCATTCAGAAGGACACTGAGAGCCATCCCACAGAAATGTCCGCATTATGCGCCATAGCAAACGAGGAGTACGCTGAGGAAGCTACACCAGAGGAGATTGAGTCTTTTGTAAAAGACAACAAGCTACTCCTACCCAACGGTAAGTTTGTGTCATACTTGGACGCGTGTTTCGTGAGTAAGAGAGGCATTTTCATACCTGTAACCATGGGAAGAGTTGGATATCAACTGGTCGACACACTAAGAGATACAGGCTGCAGTGGTATAATAGTGAGGAAATCCCTTGTGTCAGACAACCAGCTCACAGGAAAAATCACTGCATTGAGGTTTGTGGACGGCACGTTAAAGAGGGCCTCACTAGCCAAAATCCACATAGACACCCCTACTTAACCGGTGAAGTGGATGCAGTATGCATAGAGAACTCCATATGTGAGCTGGTGATTGGAAATGTCCCCGGGCTCTCGCTGCGGATATTCCTGACCCCAAATGCCAGGAGGAGATGGAGCCGTTACACGCCCAAGCCATCCAGCTTTACCAGCAGACGCGCTTGAAGGAGCACCAGCTCATTCTCCAGCACCCGCGCAAAGAAGCCAGCAAGCGCGAGAAGAAGCTCAAAGATTTCGACGTTCGATTGGAGGTCGAGCGCAGGAACCGACTCCTCGAACGCAAGAAGCAGAGGCGCACGGAACGGCGCGAAGCCTTTCATCGCCAAAAGGAGGAAGAGGAGCAGTGCCTGCGTGATGAACTGAAGAAGCAGCACGAAGAGGAAGAGAGGAAGAAGTTGGGACTCTCAAAGGAGGAGGAAGAGTGATTAATTCGTCGCAAGGGGGGCGACCTGCAGCGGGAAAAAATTCCTACCCGCTCAGACGCCGAGCGCAATGGCGAAATCAAAGAGGACAAGTCGACTTCTTGGCGCCCCACCAAGAATATGGCGTGGCGCGATAAGAAAAAGGCAAAGATGGACACGTGGCGTATCAAGGACGAAGGGCGAGAGCCCATGTTGGAACACCTGTCAAGCCGGGACATCCGGTGCATGGATCCGCCCAAGGAGAAGCCCCCACCGCCCCGCAACGGCAACGAGCGCTGGAGGAGCGATGGACGAGACAACCTCGGCGAACGGTTCTCCTCCACGCAGAATCAACGAGAGAAAAGGAGATGACTAGAGTAGTGCCCCACAGCGCGACTTGTGGGCGCAGGCGTCTCGCGACATTGGCAGAGGTCCTCGAGATCAAGGCTTTAAACGTGGGCCACGAGAATTTAAGTGGTTAAGTGGTCCTCCAGGCGAACATGAGAGACGAGGACGTAACCGGAGTTCCGATTGGCGAGAGAGCGGATGGCAACGTGACTGCAAACCTCGGCGAAAGTACGACCGCCAAGGACCTTAAGCGGACGAAGCGACTACATGGAGAAGATCGGAGCCTGTCGGCGAGCCCAAGAAGGACGGTTTTCGCATTCCGCCGAAGAAGACTTCTAATGCCTGGCGGGTCGGCGGCGATGGGTCATTACCCACCGATCAGGATCCAACGTGTGTGTCTGGGTTAAATTTTATTGGTAAATTTATTCTCAGTGGGGGGATATGTCACATACGTAATATCTGATAATTTGCCTTTATTTTCTGACGAGGGCTGTGACGTGATATCGTGGGACCTACGTTCGCTTAATTGAGGCTGACACGTCATTCAAAGGAATTCTAGAATTTTCGCTCGCTTTGATCGGCCAGTTTCCCTCCTAATTATTTTATTGAATATTAAATTGGATTAAGATTATTGCGTTTTTGCCATGAAAGAAGGCCTTTGATGTCTGGGGTTAAGAATTTTCATTGTATGTTGATGTGGTATTCGGATTTTGAATGATCCGTATTTGTTATTGTTCCGCGGAATTCAATGTCGAGGCCTAAATTCTTCACAGAAGACGGACCATTTTTTTTGTGCTTGGAGAAGAAAGTTGTGTTCGGGAGCAGAGTGGATTTCGTGTACCTATAAACCGGTTTCGTGCGTCTCGGAAGGCTATTGTAATTTACGCCTATTGTAATTTAAGGCTATTGTAATTTAAGGCTATTGTAATTTAAGGCCATTGTAATTTAAGGCCATTGTAATTTAAGGCCATTTAAATTTAAGGCCATTGTAATTTAAGGCCAATGTGAGTTAGGGTTACCGCGATTTAGGGTTACCGCGATTTAGGGTTACCGCGATTTAGGGTTACCGCGAGTTAGGGTTACCGCGATTTAGGGTTACCGCGAGTTAGGGTTACCGCGAGTTAGGGTTACCGCGAGTTAGGGTTACCGCGAGTTAAGGTTACCGCGCCCCGTAAGGGGCGCGGCGATTTGCCATCCTGGCCGCCGTGATGACGGGATCCAGCGCTCCGTCCGGCCCCAGCTTAGCCTCTCTTCCTTCCTTCAGATAGCCCGATTTCTCCCCTACCTCGTCGCTTTTCATACAACCTCTCCCACAACTTTCTCTGGTCAGCCTCTAATTTCACAGGGTAGAATGCTGACCTTCTTCTCAAGCCAACCACCCCGGATCGGGGCTGGGGGGGGAGGGGACATTGTTCCCTAACCCCTCAGCTCCGGTTCGGGATGGGGGTTTTTTAACAACCTGCTTCATCCCCACCCATACCTTCCTCACATCCCTTTTCCTCTCCTCTTCACATTCTATCTGTTTTACGCCGTGTCTAAGGTGGAGCCGCCATGCCGAAGGACTGCCAGGCCACCAGGCGGGAGGGGTGGTCCCAAATGGCGGCGCCTGGCTCTGCCGGGCCTGTAAGCACCTCTTGCAGTGCGGGCTACTGCAAGAGGTGGTGAGCGATTGCGTCCCGTAAAACAAAGAGGGTCACCATGCCCAATGATGAAAAAAAAACCATCTCCCCTTAATTCTCCCTTGCTCATCTACGGAGCCGCCCTCGGGCAGCTCCAGCAAAAAAATGGAGGTCCCCCCCCCCTGTGCTTGCACAGGGGACCCTCCATATTTCTCTAACCGGAAAGGAGGCTTACTCCTCTCCTTCACCTACGGGTGCAGGGGACTCCCCCTCACCCCCTTCTCTGGAGGTGCTTTCGGGCACCTCCCTTTTCCCAGCGGCAGTCCCCTCTTTTCTTTCCAAGGGGACTGCGAAGAAAGCCAGCAGGCAGCCCTTAGCCAGCCGCTCCGCATCAAAGCGGCTCGGTAGGGCAAACCCCCTTAGGGGGGAGAGGGAAGCCAGGCCCCTTCGGTCGCTTCCCTCAAAAGACCTGCTGGCAAAAATATTAAACCTTGCCGGGGTCAAGGCCTGTGCCTCCCCACTAAAGACTTATGACGCTGCCAAGGGGACCTGCGATGTCCTTGGAGGGGATGGCCAACTATGGGCCCCTCCCGTGATAGACATGGTCCTTGAGGAAAACCAGCCTCAGAAGGTAGGGCCTTCCATGGGGGGGAATCCGGGCTCGGCGCCAAGCACCGAACCCGAATCTGCCCCTATGCAAGGTCCTCATCAAACGGCTGTAGATTCTCAGGCAGTACAAGGAGGGGAGGGATCTCCTCCGGATGATGCCCCTGCGACCACCAGGACCTTCTCCATTTCGGAGAAGGCCCCGGCTGAGGCCGGTCCATCTGGCCTGGAGGCTTCTACAGGCGGGGGTGAGAAGCGTGTTCATTCCCCGCCCTCCTCTCCAAAATAGAAAAGGACCAAAAAGACGAAGAAGACTCGGGGCTCCTCTCAATCCGCGGGGGCTACGGGGACGGATGGGTCTGCTGCCACTTTGGCAAGCGACCAAGCCAAGATCGGCACATCCGGGCCCTCTGCTTCCCCGGGTACAGAGCTCTTGACGATGACAAAGACCAAAAGTGCACAGGGCGGAGCCTCGATGACATCGGGGCCCCTGATTCAGAGGTTACCTGGCGTTTTCGAGCCCGCTGGCTTCAAACGCTTCCTCGTTATTCGCTCCACTGATGGCAGCATGTTGTCCAAGGGCAACATGATCCATCAGAGGAGAGGATTAGCTAGTGCAATTGGTAGAGAGCCGAAGGTAACCCGTTTCTCGGACGGGAGCCTTCTGGCGAATGCAGCGAATCCCGCCGAGGCGGCCAAGATAAGAGCTCTTCGGACACTTCATGGCACCCCGGTGAGTGTGATGCCGCACTCTACCATGAACTTTGTAAAAGGAGTAGTTTATGCGAGGGAACTCGTTGACTACTCTATAGAAGACATCACCCTAGAGCTGGCCGACCATGGGGCGGTCAAGGTCGAGCGTGTGATGAGAAAACAGGGAGGGGCCTCGAGACCTACCCCTACACTCTTCGTCACGTTCGACTGTGACAAGCTCCCTGAGTCGGTGCGTGCCGGTTGGTACCGCTACCGCGTGAAGGCATTCGTGCCATTGCCGCGGCGGTGCTATTACTGTCACCCCTTCGGCCACACGAATCGATCATGTAGACGTGCAAAATCGGGGTCACCCGAAGTCTGTGTAAATTGCTCCAAGGTCGCACACGATAAGTCCAAATCGTGTGTGGCCAAGTGTGTCAATTGCGGAGAGCCGCACCCTGCTTCTTCGAAGCAATGTGGTTCATATCTCCTTGAGAAAGAAATCCTGGCCGTTCAGGCCCAGGATCGACTCTCATTCCGCAAGGCTAAGAACTTGTTCCTGGCGCGCCCGGCTCTGCCTGGGACGTCATATGCCTCAATAGTTAGAAAAGCACCCTCTGCAAGTGGCCCATCCAGGCCAACGAGCACGGTTGTTTCCGCGCCCATTCGGAGCCCTTCTGCGGGCTCTACTACGCCCGGGCGCTCCCCTGGTAGAGCTGGCGGCAAAAAGGGTTCACACCCAGCCCCGGCTAAAACCAGGGCTCCCCCCTCTTTCCCCAGCGTGACCGTTTCCCGTAAGGCGAAACGGCCACGCGCCTCCACAGAGTCGTTAGACTCACAGAAGGCAACACCCCTGAAGATGGTCGCTAGGCCATCTTCCGGGGTTCCTAAAGCTGTTCCCCGAAAGGAGAACAGCAACAAAGGAGCTTCGGCTCCTTCGCCCACGCCCCGAGGTGGAGCGAGTGGCTCGGAGACGGTGGTTCCTCGAAAAGAGGGCCCCCCGTCTCCCAAGCCGCAACGCCCGCCTAAGGTTTCGAGGCGGAGGGAGGAAAAGACTTGCATGGCGAGCCCAACCTCCCCCAATAAGTCCTCGAAGGCGACAGCGCCTGCAGCGCTTTGTCCGGCCAACAGCGCCCGGGGTTCTGCCCCCGGGAAGCGTACGGCCATTCCCGTGAGGGTCTTCAATTCGAGGAGGGCCGCCGCGTCTCCTCCGAGCTAGGCCTGGAGGGCATATTCCTTCAATGGAATTGCCGTGGACTCCGGGCCAACTGGGAGGAGCTGCGGAGGTTCGTCTCGTCCCGTTCCCCGTTAGCTATTTTTTCGCAGGAGACCATGCTAGGCGCGTGCCCGCTTCCTGCCCTCCCGGGGTATAAGGGTCTTGCGACCCCACCACCGCGGGATGGCCGGGCTGGGGGATGCGCGGTTTACACCCGGCATGATGTCTCCGTTCTTCCTTTCTCTTTAGATACCTCCTTTCAGGCAGTGGCTGTGCAGCTGCACCTGGATAGGAGGTATACTATCATTTCTGCGTACATTCCACCGTCAGCTGACTTCGACGCGGGGGACTTCCGCCGCGTCGTGGCACGGTTGCCGGGGCCCTATCTCTTGCTTGGAGATCTGAACGGCAGGCATCCTCTCTGGGGTGATTACTCCATAAATCCCAGGGGACAAGTCCTTGCCGATCTGATCGAAGAGCTTGAGATGGGTGTCCTAAACGTGGATGAGTTTACGCATCACTGTCCGAGAACCGCTTCATTTTCTTGCCTTGACCTATCTTTGTGCTCTTCGGATGCACAGCCTGATTTTGATTGAGGGGTGGTCGATGACCTCCATGGTAGTGATCACTTTCACATTCATATATCATTTTAAGGGCAACTGCCGCCTGAGAGGCCACCTCGGTGATGCTTGGCGCGGGGGCGGTGGCCTGCATTTCAGGAAATGACTGAATTCTCTATCTTAGTCGAGGAGTTTAGGTCGGTAGATGAGGACGTTGAGTTCTTCTCCTGCAACCTCATCGCCGTGGGCCTGACTACTATTCCTAGGACGTCTGGCCGAATTGCACGCTGACCACTCCCATGGTGGTCGGCCGAGTGTGAGACGGCCCTCAAACAGAAGCGTTATGCCTACATGCGCTATAAGCGCCGCCCGAACGATTTCACTGTCGCTGAATTTCGTCGGGCTAGGGCTAGGGCTAGGTTCCGGTATATTTCGAAGCACGCCCGCCGCTCTTCTTGGCGAGCATACGTGTCTTCACTTAACGGGAAGACCTCTTTAGCTGAGGTGTGGAAGCGAGTCAAAAGGATTCGGGGCAAGTTCTCGCACGACCCCCCTCCCGTTCTCCAGGAGAATGGGACCGCAATCTCGGACCCCGCGTCCGTGGCGGAATCCTTAGCGACCGCTTTTTCCGCATTCTCTAGCCATGATGCTACTCCGCCAGCATTCAATGCACGTCGTGATGTCGCGGAAGGCCGCCGGCTGGACTTTACCTCCAGAGGCGGAGAACCCTTTAACGACAAGTTTACTGTGAGTGAGTTGCGTTCCGTTCTCGCTTCGTGCGCGGACACCGCCCATGATCCGGACGATGTCCCGTACGCCATGCTTCGACACCTGGGTGAGCGAGGTATGGCCTTTCTGTTAGATTTGTTTAACAGGATCTGGGTGGAAGGTCTTCTTCCAGACTCCTGGCGAATCGCTACTGTGCTCGCCTTTCGCAAGCCGGGGAGAGATCACTCTACTCCGACCGGTTTCCGCCCAATCTCTCTAACCTCTTGCGTGTGCAAGTTGATGGAGAAATTGGTAAATGTTAGATTAGCCTATTTCCTGGACAGCGAAGGCCATCTGTCTTCTGCACAGTGCGGCTTTCGTCAGTTCCACTCCACGTCGGATGCTTTGCTCCGACTGGAAAGTGCCGTCTGCGAGGCTTTCCTTCGTAGACAGCACTACGCCACGGTGTTTTTTGATCTGGAGAAGGCCTATGATACCGCATGGCGATACGGTATCATGGAGACTCTCCACACGATGGGGGCGAGGGGACGCCTCCCAATGTTTATATCTGAATTTTTGCGAGATCGTCGATTCCGCGTACGGGTGGGGGGAGCCCTCTCCGGCCCAAAGGAGCAGGAAGAGGGTGTCCCGCAGGGAAGTGTCCTCAGTGTCACACTCTTTGCCCTGAGCATCAACGGCATCACCTCGGTGCTGCCGGAAGATGTTCTCGCTACGCTCTACGTGGACGACCTTTCGATCTCTTTTGGCGCGGCCCAGATGCCAACTCTGGAGCGTCGACTCCAACAGGCATTGAACCGCGTCTCTCGCTATGCCGAAGCGCACAGCTTTCGGTTTTCTTTGGCTAAGATTAAGGTGGTGCACATCTGCCGCCATCCACGGCTTCACCTCGACCCAGATTTGTTTCTTAATGGGGTGCGCCTGGATGTGGTTGAGTCGCACCGTTTCCTTGGTCTTGTATTCGACCGACGCCTCACCTGGGAGGCTCATATTCGCAGCCTTAGGTTCTCTTGTACCCGTGCCATGGACATTCTCCGTTCCGTGACGTTCAGCGCTTGGGGTGCTGATAGGGCTACCGCCTTACTTTTTTATCGATCCTTTGTTCGCTCGAAGCTCGACTACGGATGCGAGTTTTATGCATCCGCAGCCGAGCGTTTATTGCGGAAGGTGGATTCGATCCACCACACCGGTCTTCGCCTTGCGACCGGTGCCTTCCGCACTTCCCCCATTGAGAGCCTGTTGGTCGATGCTGGGGAGATGCCACTCGCTCTGCGCCACGTGCAGTGCATCACTCGCCTGTACGCGCGAGCCCGGCGCCTCCCTCAGTCGCCAACAGCTCTCACTGCATCCGCAGCTGATCTCAATGGTGCCTATGCCGCCGAGAGACGCCAGTCATACCCTAAGCCCTTTGGGTTTAGGGCCAGGAAACTCTTCGAGAGGTAGATATAGCTCTCGGGCCGGTGGCGCCCCTGGTTTTGCCCAGGACGCCACCCTGGAGGGTACCACATTTGGCTATTTGTCGCCACGCCTCTGCTCCCAAAGCTTGTACTGCGCCGGGAGTATTGCGTTCGACCTTTTTGGAGCACACATCGTGTCACGCTGGTACCGTGCCAGTGTATACGGATGGCTCCAAGTCCCAAGAGGGGGTCGGCTTCCACGCCGTATCCCCTCTGTTTGAAGTCAGCGGGGCTCTACCAGGCGCTGCGTCTGTCTTCACGGCCGAGCTGGTGGCAATACACCACTCGGTACGGGAGATTACGTACGTGCCCGGTTCGGAGACCGGATTGTGATCTATAACGACTCACAAAGCGCCCTGAGTGCTCTCGGGGCATTGGAATCTCCGCATCCCCTGGTTCGCGATATCCGTGACGCCACGGTTTTGGCGAGCCGGGCAGATGTCGAGATTATCTTCTGCTGGGTTCCTGGACATGTAGGAATTGCGGGGAATGAGCGCGCCGATGAGGGCGCCAAAGAGTCCGCGAGGACTCTGCGACCGGACCAGCGTTTCGCTCTTCCTCACACTGACTACATGGCAGGAATACGGGCAGCTCTTCGGACTGCTTGGCAAAGAAGATGGGAGATGGTCGAGGGGAACTTAAAGTTGCGTGCCATTGCGCCGCGACTGTTCCCGTGGACCTATCCCCCAATGCCGCGGCGGCTTCAGGTTGCTTTCTGTCGTCTTCGAATCGGACACACTCGTGTGAAGCATCGCTACTTGATGGAGCGCTCGCCTGCGCCCTATTGCAACGAATGCGTCGTCCCCCAGACTGCTCGACACATTCTTGTCGAATGTCCCAGTCTGGGTGATCTTCGCGCACGATACCTGTCCCGGTACCGGGATGGGCGGGGTCGCTACCGCCTGTCCCTTGTACTCGGGACGAGTGCGTGCACCATGACTAGTGGACTTATCGACTTTTTGGGGGAGGCTGGCCTTCTCTCTTTCATTTAACACAGTTTAATTGTTGTTGTTGTTTTTGTTATTGTTTTTGTTATTGCTTTTTTATTGTTATTTCGTTTTATTGTTTCCTGTTTAATTTTTAAAGTAGCCTAGAACTAGGCTGTTTGTTTACGGCGACTAATGCCTAAGTCGGCAGTCGCCAGATAGCCGCTTAATTTAAAAAAAAAAAAAAAAAAAAATAGGGTTACCGCGAGTTAGGGTTCCCGCGGGTTATGGCTACCGCGGGTTAGGGTTACCGCGAGTTAGGGTTACCGCGAGTTAGGGTTACCGCGAGTTAGGGTTACCGCGAGTTAGGGTTACCGCGAGTTAAGGTTACCGTGATTGATTGACTTAGTGTAAGACAACCGGCAGAGTTGTACCCCTTTTGCATTTTTGTGCGGGTTTACCGCGAGTATTGTGCCTCTCGTGCATCTTTGGTAGGACAACCGTGTGTGGTGTCCTGGTTTTTGTGTGGCCCATACTAGGCCTGATATTGATGGTCGTGAGTGCCTCTTTATTTTTGTACGCATAGGTACGTTGTACTTACGTTTACGGTGAGTGCTTTCATCTGTGGCTCAACCTTCTTTCTCCGTGCTCTCATAGATAGGAATATCATACGTGCGTTATTTATGTGTGCATATTTCTTCTTGTGTCTTCCATACTCTAAGTATTTTTATATGTTCCAAAAGGCCATTCCTTAGCTCGACCTATCAAAGTTGTAATTTAGTCTTGGAATATATCGGCATTCCCAAGTCGATTCATTTATCAAACATTTGTAAATGAAATTTTTTCGTTGTAAGTCGACGCATCTTCTATCCTTGGCTATAAACTTTTTGGGTTAAAGAATCTGGGCATGTCACCTGACCTCAGTTTGTGAAAGATTCAATCATTGACTTTCCCAACAAATGTTACGACCTAAATCCAATAAAACCTTTTTCAGTATAGTGAAGAAAGACATTTACCCGTATGGTAGTCAATTTAACATAAAAAAATGACCTTAGGAATGTCATCCAAGATACTGCAAAGAATTTTTCTGCTGATTAAATAAAAACTTTGCTTCATCAGTAGACAACAACAGACTCAGATTTATACAAAAAGAAGAGTTTCTATGTTCAGAGCTCTTTAACATTTCTTATTTAACATTATGCTTCATCTGATATTACCTAAATGGATTTCTTAAAGTTAGCTCATATAAGGTGATTAAAATTGCTATATTTACTGACATGATTTGTTTATATATTTAGGATGAAAGCTCTGTCTTTGTAATAATTAAAAATCTGCAAATTATCCATTGATAATGAAATAGTAAATCCAAAAAATGTTTGTCATATTTCTTCTCATATGGAATTTAATTCCATATATTAACATTGCGTTTTCTGCTAATGATTGATTATCTTACCTACATTAAGAAGGTTACAAAAAAACACACGTTTTTGTTAGTTTCATTAATTAGATGTAATCCTTAGACACAGATTACAAGTCGAGAATAATAACGAGATTTTAATCTAAGATGAGCTACAATAATATTTCTACAGAACCAAATCTCGTTAAATCTACAGTTTAGTTAGTATTAAGAAAGTAGTTGGAATTGGGAAAAACTACTGCATAAATTTCTTTAGCCCAAGTCCTCGTGGGATAGTTCCACTCCGCACGGGTCGGAGGCTCATTAAATCTGTAAAATTAGTTTGAAAACAGTCTTCATTATGTTAAATAAAACGCAACTAATTTGACATCGTCCTAAAGGGACATTTTTATTTTGATGGCCAGCCTAAAGTAGTCAAACGATCAATTGTGGAAATAATTCAATTTTAGAGCCATTTTGATATGTTCAGATGAACTAAAATTTATAGCATGAAGTGAAGTTGCGCGTCCATGCAGACATTGTAAAAAAATCGCTGAATTTTAGAAAATTGACAAAGACGAGTCAAAATACTTCCATTCTAAGTTTGTTTGAACCTTGTCAAATTATAATAATCATTTGTAAGTATGATTAAACAAAAAGGTTATACTATTGTATATTATTCATCAAGTTGTATAGAAAACGATTACTTTATTATTAAATTATTTATAAAAGGCGTTATTATTCCTTGCTTTCTCTAATAAATTTGTTAAAATATTGTCGGAATGCTTATTAACGGCCTCAAAGAAAGCCTGTCTATGGGTCATACAAATCTCGTGTTGGGTTCATCTTCTGTCCGCAACGAGTCTCTGGCTCAATGTAGCCATCTAAACCCCGTAAGGGGCGCGGCGATTTGCCATCCTAGCAGCCGTGCTGACGGGACTCAGCACCCGGTCCGGCCCCAGCATAGCCTCTCTTCCTTCCTTCAAAACACTTGTTTCCTCTCTTTTCATACAACCTCTCCAACAACTTTATCTGGTCAGCCTCTAAATTCACAGGGTAGATGCGGATCTTCTTCTCGGCCAACCGTCCTGGATCGGGGCTGAGGGGGGAGGGGCCAATGTTCCCCAACGCCTGAGCTCCTGTTTGGGGTGGTTGGTTTTTAACAACCTGCTTCATCCCCACCCATACCCCCCGTAAGGGGCGCGGCGATTTGCCATCCTGGCCGCCGTGCTGATGGGATCCAGCGCTCCGTCCGGCCCCGGCTTAGTCTCTCTTCCTTCCTTCAAAACACTTGTTTCGTCTCTTTTCACACAACCTCTCCCACAACTTTCTCTGGTCAGCCTCTAATTTCACAGGGTAGATGCTGACCTTCCTTTCAGCCAACCGTCCCGCATCGGAGCTGAGGAGGCGGGGAACAATGTTCCCTAACCCCTGAGCTCCGGTCTGGGGTGGCTGGTTTTTAACAACCTGCTTCATCCCCACCCATACCTTCCTCACATCCCTTTTCATCTCCATCTTCACAATCTATATATTTTAGGCCGTGTTCAAGGTGGAGCCGCCATGCCGATGGACTGCCAGGCCACCAGGCGGGAGGGGTGGTCCCAAATGGCGGCGCCTGGCTCTGCCGGGCTTGTAAGCACCTCTCGCAGTGCGGGCTACTTCGAGAGGTGTGCGCTATTGCATCACGTGTTAAAAAAAGGGTCACCATGCCCAATGATGAAGACCAAAAAAAAAAAGCTCAACCCCCAACTTTCCCTGAAACATCAACAGAGCCGTCCTCGGGCAGCTCCAGCAAAAAAATGGAGGTCCCCCTCCTGTGCTTGCACAGGGTACCCTCCATATTTCTCTAACCGGAGAGGAGGCTTACTCCTCTCCTCCGCCTACGGGTGCAGGGGACTCCCCCTCACCCCCTTCTCTGGAGGTGCTTTTGGGCACCTCCCTTTTCCCAGCGGCAGTCCCCTCTTTTCTTTCCAAGGGGACTGCCAAGAAAGCCAGCAGGCAGCCCTTAGCCAGCCGCTCCCCATCGAAGCGGCTCGGTAGGGCGAACCCCCTTAGGGGGGAGAGGGAAGCCAGGCCCCTTCGGTCGCCCCCGTAAGGGGCGCGGCGATTTGCCATCCTGGTCGCCGTGCTGACGGGATCCAGCGCTCCGTCCGGCCCCAGCTTAGCCTCTCTTCCTTCCTTCAGATAGCCCGATTTCTCCCCTACCTCGTCGCTTTTCATACAACCTCTCCCACAACTTTCTCTGGTCAGCCTCTAATTTCACAGGGTAGAATGCTGACCTTCTTCTCAAGCCAACCACCCCGGATCGGGGCTGGGGGGGGAGGGGACATTGTTCCCTAACCCCTCAGCTCCGGTTCGGGATGGGTTTTTTTTAAAAACCTGCTTCATCCCCACCCATACCTTCCTCACATCCCTTTTCCTCTCCTCTTCACAACCTATATTTTTTACGCCGTGTTCAAGGTGGAGCCGCCATGCCGAAGGACTGCCAGGCCACCAGGCGGGAGGGGTGGTCCCGAATGGCGGCGCCTGGCTCTGCCGGGCTTGTAAGCACCTCTCGCAGTGCGGGCAACTGCGAGAGGTGATGACCTATTGCGTCCCGTATTAAAAAGAAGGTCACCATGCCCATGTATGACAAAAAAAAACAAAAAACCCAACCCCCAACTTCCCCGAGAAAATCAACGGAGCCGCCCTCGGGCAGCTCCACCGAGAAAATGGAGGTCCCCCCCCTTGTGCTTGCGCAAGGGACCCTCCATAATTCTTTAACCGGAGAGGAGGCTTAATCCTCTCCTACGCCTACGGGTGTAGGGGACTCCCCCTCAACCCCTTCTATGGAGGTGATTTCGGGCACCTCCCTATCTCCAGCGGCAGTCCCTCCTGTGCTTTCTAAGGGGACTGCCAAGAAAGCCAGCAGGCAGCCCATTGCCGACCGCCCCTCGTGCAAGCGGCTCGGTAGGGCAAACCCCCTAAGGGGGGAGAGGGAAGCCAGGCCCCTTCGGTCGATTCCCTCAAAAGACCTGCTGGCAAGAATTTTAAACCTTGCTGGGGTCAAGGCCTGTGTCTCCCCACACAAGACTGGCGACACTGCCAAGGGGACCTGCGATGTCCTGGGAGGGGATGGCCAACTGGAGGCCCCTCCTGTGATAGACATGGTCCTTGAGGAGACCCAGCCTCAGATGGTAGGGCCTTCCATGGCGGGGAATCCGGGCTCGGCGCCAAGCACCGAACCCGAATCCGCCCCTATGCAAGGTCCCCCTCAAACGGCCGAGGGCTCCGGGCAGTAAAAGGAGGGGAGGGATCTCCTCCGACAGGTGCCCCTACGACGACCAGGACCTTCTCCATTTCAGAGAGGGACCTGTCTGAGGCTGGCCCATCTGGCATGGGGGCTTCTGCCGGCGGAGGTGAGAAGCGAGTTCATTCCCCACCCTCATCTCCTAAAAAGAAAAATACTAAAAAGAATAAAAAGACGAAGAAGACTCGGGGCTCCTCTCCATCCGCGGGGGCTGCGGGGACGGATGGGTCTGCTGCCACTTTGGTAGGCAACCAAGCCAAGATCGGCACATCCGGCCCCTCTACCTCCTCGTGCGCGGAGCCCCTGACTAAGACTAACACCAAGAATGCACAGGGCGGAGCCTCGATGACATCGGGGCCCCTCATTCAGAGGTTACCTGTCGTTTTCGAGCCCGCTGGCTTCAAGCGCTTCCTCGTTATTCACTCCACTGATGGCACCATGTTGTCCAAGGGCAAGATGATCCATCAGAGGAGAGGATTAGCTAGTGCAATTGGTAGAGAGCCGAAGGTAACCCGTTTCTCGGACGGGAGCCTTCTGGCGAATGCGGCAAATCCCGCCGAGGCGGCCAAGATAAGTGCTCTTCGGACACTTCATGGCACCCCGGTGAGTGTGACGCCGCACTCTACCATGAACTTTGTGAAAGGAGTAGTTTATGCGATTTAACTCGTTGACTACTCCATTGAAGACATCACCCTAGAGCTGGCCGACCATGGGGCGGTCAAGGTCGAACGTGTGATGAGAAAACAGGGAGTGGCCTCGAGACCCACCACTACACTCTTCGTCACGTTCGACTGTGACAAGCTCCCTGAGTCGGTGCGTGCCGGTTGGTACCGCTACCGCGTGAAGGCATTCGTGCCACTGCCGCGGCGGTGCTATTACTGTCACCGCTTCGGCCATACGAATCGATCATGTAGACGTGCAAAATCGGAGTCACCCGAAGTCTGTGTAAATTGCTCCAAGGTCGCACACGATAAGTCCAAATCGTGTGTGGCCAAGTGTGTCAATTGCGGAGAGCCACACCCTGCTTCTTCGAAGCAATGTGGTGCATATCTCCTTGAGAAAGAAATCCTGGCCGTTCAGGCCCAGGATCAACTCTTATTCCGCGAGGCTAAGGACTTGGTCCTGGCGCGCCAGGCTCTGCCTGGGACGTCATATGCCTCAATAGTTAGAAAGGCACCCTCTGCTCCTGGCCTATCCAGGCCAACGAGCACGATTGTTTCCGCGCCCATTCGGAGCCCTTCTGGGGGCTCTACCCAACCCGGGCACTCCCCTGGTAAAGCTGGCGATCAAAAAGGGTTCATACCCAGCCCCGGCTAAAACCAGGGCTCCCCCCTTTTCCCCCAGCGTGACCGTTTCCCGTAAGGAGGGCCCCCGCGTCTCCTCCGAGCTAGGCCTCGAGGGCATATTCCTTCAATGGAATTGCCGTGGACTCCGGGCCAACTGGAAGGAGCTGCGGACGCTCGTCTCGTCCCGCTCCCCGTTAGCTATCTTTTTGCAGGAGACCATGCTAGGCGCGTGTCCCCTGCCCGCCCTCCCGGGGTACAAGGGTCTTTTAACCCCACCACCGCGGGATGGCCGAGCTGGGGGATGCGCGGTTTACACCCGGCATGATGTCTCCATTCTTCCTTTCTCTATAGATACCTCCTTTCAGGCAGTGGCTGTGCAGCTGCACCTGGATAGGAGGTATAGTATCATTTCTGCGTACATTTCACCGTCAGCTGACTTCAACGCGGGGGACTTCCGCCGCGTCCAGGCACAGTTGTCGAGGCCCTATCTCTTGCTTAGAGATCTGAACGGCAGGCATCGTCTCTGGCGAAATTACTCCATAAATCCCAGGGGATAAGTCCTTGCCGATCTGATCAAAGAGCTTGAGATGGGTGTCCTAAACGTGGATGAGTTTACGCATCACTGTCCGAGAACCGCTTCATTTTCTTGCCTTGACCTATCTTTGTGCTCTTCGGATGCACAGCCTGATTTTGATTGGCGGGTGGTCGATGACCTTCATGGTAGTGATCACTTTCCCATTCATATATCATTTTCAGGGCAACTGCCGCCTGAAAGGCCACCTCCGTGGTGCTTGGCGCGGGCGCGGTGGCCTGCATTTCAGGAAATGACTGAATTCTCTATCTCAGTCGAGGAGTTTAGGTCGGTAGATGAGGACGTTGAGTTCTTCTCCGGCAACCTCATCGCCGTGGGCCTGACTACTATTCCTAGGACGTCTGGCCGTTTTGCACGCCGACCACTCCCATGGTGGTCGGCCGAGTGTGAGACGGCCCTCAAACAGGAGCGTTATGCCTACATGCGCTATAAGCGC
Organism: Ceratothoa steindachneri; assembly: GCA_963969495.1. Classification (NCBI taxonomy): domain Eukaryota; kingdom Metazoa; phylum Arthropoda; class Malacostraca; order Isopoda; family Cymothoidae; genus Ceratothoa; species Ceratothoa steindachneri. Next base: position 119,086,701 of record OZ018323.1, on the reverse strand, counting down.
CGCCCGAACGATTTCACTGTCGCTGAATTTCATCGGGCTTGGGCTAGGTTCCGGTATATTTCGAAGCACGCCCACCCATCTTCTTGGCGGGCATACGTGTCTTTACTTAACGGGAAGCCCCCTTTAGCTGAGGTGTGGAAGCGAGTCAAAAGGATTCGGGGAAAGTTCTCGCAGGTACCCCCTCCCGTTCTCCAGGGGAATGGGACCGCAATCTCGGACCCAGCTTCACCCTGGAGGCTCATATTCGCAGCCTTAGGGTCTCTTGTACCCGCGCCATGGACATTCTCCGTTCCGTGACGTTCAGCGCTTGGGGCGCTGATAGGGCTACTGCCTTACTTTTTTATCGATCCTTTGTTCGTTCGATGCTCGACTACGGATGCGAGTTTTATGCATCCGCAGCCGAGCGTTTATTGCGGAAGGTGGATTCGAACCACCACACTGGCCTTCGCCTTGCGACAGGTGCCTTCCGCACTTTCCCCATTGAGAGCCTGTTGGTCGATTCTTGGGAGATGCCACTCGCTCTGCGCCGCGTGCAGTGCATCACCCACCTGTACGCGCGAGCCCGGCGCCTCCCTCAGTCGCCAACAGCTCTCACTGCTTCCTCAGCTGATCTTGATAGTGCCTATGCCGCCGAGAGACGCCAGTCATACCCTAAGCCCTTTGGGTTTAGGGCCAGGAATCTCCTTCAAAAGTTAGATATAGCTCTCGGCCCAGTGGCGCGCCTGGTTCTCCCTAGAACGCCACCCTGGGGGTACCACATTTGGCTTTTTGTCGCCACGCCTCTGCTCCCAAAGCTTGTACGGCGCCGAGAGTATTGCGTTCGACCTTTTTGGAGCACAACACGGGCACACTGGAACCATGCCAGTCTAAAGGGATGGCTTCAAGTCCCAAGAGGGGGTTGGCTTCCACGCCTTATCCCTTCTGTTTGAAGTCAGCGGGGCTCTACCAGGCGCTGCGTCTGTCTTCACGGCCGTGCTGGTGGCAATACACCACTCGGTACGGGAAATTACGCGACGTGCCTGGTTCGGAGACCGGATTGTGATCTATAGCGACTCACAAAGCGCCCTGAGTGCTCTCGGAGCTTTGGAATTTCCGCATCCCCTGGTTCGCGATATCCGTGACGCCACAGGTTTTGGCGATCCGGGTGGATGTCGAGATTATCTTCTGCTGGTTTCCTGGACATGTAGGAATTGCGCGGAATGAGCGCGCCGATGAGGGCGCCAAAGAGTCCGCGAGGACTCTGCACCTGGCATAACGTTTCTCTCTTCCTCACACCGACTACATGGCAGGAATACGGGCAGCTCCTTGGACTGCTTGGCAAAGAATATGGGAAACGGTCGAAGGGAACTTAAAGTTGCGTGCCATTGCTCTGCGACTGTTCCAATGGACCTATCTCCCAGTGCCGCGGTCGCTTCAGGTTGCTTGCTGTCGTCTCCGAATCGGACACACTCGTGTGACGCATCGCCATTTGATGGAACGCTCGCCTGCACCCTATTGCAACGACTGCGTAGTCCCCCAGACCGTTCAGCACATTCTTGTCGAATGTCCCAGTCTGGCTGATCTTCGCGCACGATACCTCTCCCCGTACCGGGATGGGCGGGGTCGCTACCGCCTTTTCTGGTACTCGGGACGAGTTCGTGCATATTGACTTGTTGACTTTTTCAGGGAGGCCGGCCTTCTCCCTATTATTTAAGCAAGGTTTCTTTTGTTTTTTGCATTTGTTTTTTTGGAGGGGGTTTCTTTCTCTTTGGTTGCACGCTCCTGCACCGGGGGGCCCTCTCCCCGACGCACCACCTTGCTTCCTTTTTGTCCTTTGGGGTGTTTTTTTTCTATAATTTAATTTTAAAGTAGCCTAGAACTAGGCCAGTTTTAATACAGCGACTATTGCCCAAGTAGGCAGTCGCTAGACTAGCTCTTAAAAAAAAAAAAAAATCCCAATTGAGCCCAAAGAAATGAAATTGGTTTCTATTTTGGTCATTTGAAATAAAGTATCATAAATACGGATTATAGCCATTATGATTAACCGTCTATAATCTAATATACAGAATTACGACACAGCAAAATCACAAAGCTTCACTTGAGACTAGTCTACCAAAAGAAAAGTGGTAGGGGAGCTGAGTACTATGGAGAGAGAGGGGGGCAGGGGAGATGTGTCAGATGAATAGAGAATCAAATACAAGAGATGTTGCTTTCATAAATGTTTATATGATAAATTAATATTTATCTTAGCTGCTCCTATCTTAAACAAAGAATCAATGAATAATCATATATGAGAGAACAACTGTAAATAAAAACAGGAAAAATCATCGGATATGGGTCATGTATGAGAAACGTCCGTAGACAAATGCATGACTTAAGATTAATGAAAAATCACATACTGACAATCAATTGTAGGGAAAATCATGAATACATATTCTTGGAGTCCTGAAACGTTATATACAAACAAAAATCTATATACAAAAATAAATGAACATTCATGTAAAATCATGTAAAAAAACAGCTCTAAACACAAACATAAATGAACATTCTCTGAAAATCAAGCACAAACAACCTTTAGTTATCATAAAAATAAAGACAGTTCCCAGTAATCTATGTCCAAACAAACCTCTAAACAAAAACATAATAAATATTCAAGAAATATTATGTATAAAAGAAACAAACCTGGACTATCATCAACGAAAGAAGATTGTAAACATATGTATGAATGCAGAATCCTGGAAGCTCATTAAAAGCTGTTAATTAATATCAATTAAAATCCAGAATATATTTTATATGAAAAGAGTCGGTAAACTCCACAGAACATTCTCAACCTTAGACCTCGCGATATCAGGTGTTGGTATACGATTTTGAAATCATGCAACAATTCCGTTCAAAATTTGGAAGGATCTTTGAATTCTACTTTTCTCCTGTATTTAAAATGCTAGTATTCACATTATTTATTATGATGGTACTTTTATTTATCAGTAATTTTTAAGGTTCTTTCTCACACTTGATGACCCAGATGTTGATAAATTGTTAAGGACACATAAAATTGTAAGTTCTTCTTATTAGCTTGTAATGTCTTATGCATGTGGGTAGGTAATGTTGGCTGGTTAGTAGTTCGTGAAGAAGGCTTATGAGGCAAATTGTTGTATGGATTAATTGTTTTCCTTGGGAGAAATTGTCCTCATTGCGTAAATATGCTATTATAGATAATATAAGCCATGAAAATGATCTAACAAAAAATTCTCAAGCAAAAACACTATGATCAATATTCTAAAAGTACTTATCTATGAAAATACATATATATGCTAACAGATAACCATAAATGAATCTCTTAAATGTTCCTGTATCATAGATACATCCATGACCATACTTCAATAAACAAATTTTAGTGTATGATTGCATGTCTCTGGCAAATGGACCGACAATAATAAAAAGGCGACGAAAATTTGGAAATAGAGAACAAATGTAATTGCGACCCGGAGAAAGGCTATTAATAAACACTAAATGTTAATGGCGAAGAAAATAGAACATTCATAAGAAAAGTGCTCTTTAAACAGTAGGGTAGCGAATGATAATTGAACTGCATGCGATAGGTGCATGGAGCAATCTAAAACCGAACACTGGTACAATTCCTTCATTCAGAATAACATTAAAATTGTAAATATTCATCTAATATGCCAATCAAATTGAAGATCCCTACATCAGACATATAAGGGGCAATCAAAACATTTTAAAAAATTCATATGCTTTTGGTTGGACTTATTAATTTTGCGGATAGAACTTCTTTTTTAAATATCTTTTTACTTGTTTTCAATGGAAATATCGCAAATTACATTTTGTACTTTCAGTAAAATGCATCGAATTTCATTCATTTTTGCTGAAATTTAATTTGTATTAATAAACCTATATTGAACTCGATCAGAAATGTGCTTCAAATTCGAGAGCAATGGTATTAGTGACGTTCTTGATTGCTTGCCACAATCAGGTAATGGAAATTTGAAATTTAAAGCTAAAATCAAGAAACGCATCTCTCGCACGTGTCTTTATGAACAATTTATACTAGAAAGTGGGGAAGGGAGAGGCTAAATGAAAATGTAACAGCACTATATAGCCGCTCTTCCTGTTGGCATGAAGGAAAATACAGAACCCAAATCTGAGCGTTGGAGAAGAGAAGGCACACAATTCTTCAAATGTCACCTGCAACATATTATACTATACTACATCTGACATTAAAGGCTAAAGATGACACAGGTGTGGTACATTAGAAAGCATGATTAACTTGTGAAAGTTTAGTTCTCTCACATTCTCATATGTGGCTCACTCATAATAAATATGGATTATAATTATAGATAAATTATGGACCACAATTCCTACCTTAATGTAGCCACCTCATAGAACTTTCAGTTGTAACCTTATTCACCATATAACCTTTCTTTCCTTCATCTTTAAAACCCTTTGCAGCCCAAACATATCCCTTCATTTGCCTCTTGGCCCTGATCCCACTCGAGCTATTTCCTTCTTCTTCTATACCATTGTCTTACATGTGACTACGCTACTCTGAACATACTCTCATGGAGCTTCCTGCACATTCCAAATCAAACCCTTATCAAGCAATAACTCTTACCGCTCGAAACCTTGTAGTTACAAAACTAGTGAATTACCTAAAACTATGTAGTTTATAATACATATACCGAATAACATTCAGGATTTTTAGTCCGGTAAAAATGAATGATAAAACAAAGTAAATTAAGATATTTGAACTAATAAATATAAAGTGGTGGGGACGACTGACTCGAATTAAATTCTGGATTAAACATTTGAATAATTAGTGATTCCAAAATGTTGATATTTATCCGCAGAACCACGAACCTAGAAATTTGAAGTGGACAATAAGGAGATGCAAGTATCCGAATGAATCCTAATTACATAGAATTCCGGTTTAGCAATGGATCTCACTGTATAGTGGGAAAACCATAATGTTTGAAAATCCTCAACTTCAATTGTAGCGCAGTTTTACCTAAGTAATTGGGGTAATTAAATTACCCCAAAAGAACAGGAAATCTTTGCCTAATTAAATTCAAAAGTGTATCAAAAATAATATTTTAGTCATTTTCCGCTATGATCTCCGGCTTATACATAGATAAATAATAAAATCATATTTTAGAAACAACAATGGTGAGCTCGATAGGTAAAACATCTGAGCTAATATTTATTTTTAAATCTTTAACTATTGCTATAGATATTTTATTTTTAAGTATGATAAAACCTTTGTGCCATTTCATCTTATGTATTTAGAAGTTTATAACCAGATCTTGAAACTCTTCTACAAATTTGGATCCATGTTTGTATTAGCAAAAATGTCAAATTCTTCTGTCGGAACAAACGCTCTCGACCCCCTTCAGTGTATTTCAAAAAATTGCAGCACTTTTGGTATAAAAGCATGACATTGCTTTACCTGTTATACCCCGTAAGGGGCGCGGCGATTTGCCATCCTGGCCGCCGTGCTGATGGGACTCATCACCCCGTCCAACCCCAGCTTAGCGTCTTCTCTTTCCTTCAAAACACTTGTTTCCTCGCTTTTCATACAACCTCTCCCCCAACTTTCTCTGGTCGGCCTCTAATTTCACAGGGTAGATGCTGACCTTCCTCTCAGCCAACCGTCCCGCATCGGGGCTGAGGGGGTGGAGGATAATGTTCCCTAACCCCTGAGCTCCGGTCTGAGGTGGCTGGTTTTTACGCCGTGTTGAAGGTGGAGCCGCCATGCCGAAGGACTGCCAGGCCACAAGGCAGGAGGGGTGGTCCCAAATGGCAGCGCCTGGCTCTGCCGGGCCTGTAAGCACCTCTTGCAGTGCAGGCTACTGCAAGAGGTGGTGAGCGATTGCGTCCCGTAAAACAAAGAGGGTCACCATGCCCAATGCTGCAAAAAAACATCTTCCCTTAATTCCCCCTAAAACAACGGAGCCGCCCTAGTGCAGCTCCACAAAAAAGATGGAGGTCCCCCTCCCCCTGTGCTAGCGCAGGGGACCCTCCATACCTCTTTAACCGCAGAGGAGGCTTACTCCTCTCCTACGCCTACGCGTGTAGGGGACTCCCCCTCACCCCCTTCTCTGGAGGTGCTTTCGGGCACCTCGCTTTTTCCAGCGGCAGTTCCCTCTTTTCTTTCCACAGGGACTTCCAAGACAGCAAGCAGAAAGCCCTTAGCCAGCCGCTCCCCATCGAAGAGGCTCGGAAGGGCAAACCCCCTGAGGGGGGAGAGGGAAGCTGGGCCCCTTCGGTTGCTTTCTTCAAAAGACCTGCTGGCAAGGATATTGAACCTTGCCGGGGTTAAGGCCTGTGCCTCCCCACAAAAGACTCTTGGCGCTGCCAAGGGGACCTGCGATGTCGTGGGAGGGGATTGCCAACTGGAAGCCCCTGTTGTGATAGACATGGTCCTTGAGGAGACCCAGCCTCAGACGGTAGGGCCTTCCATTGGGGGGAATCCGGGCTCGGCGCCAAGCACGGAATCCGAATCCGCCCCTATGCAAGGTCCCCCTCAAATGGCTGAGGGCTCCGAGGCAGTACAAGGAGGGGAGGGATCTCCTCCGACAGGTGCCCCCACGACTACCAGGAACTTCTCCATTTCGGAGAGGGACCTGGCTGAGGCCAGCCCATCTGAAGTGGGAGCTTCTGCCAGCGGAGGTAAGAATCGGGTTCATTCCCCGCCCTCTCCAAAAAAAAAGAAGACTAAAAGGACTAAAAAGACAAAGAAGACTCGGGGCTCCTCTCCACCCGCCGGTGCTGCAAGGACGGATGGGTCTACTGCCACTTTGGTAGGCGACCAAGCCAAGACCGGCACATCCGGCCCCTCTGTCTTCCCGGGTACGGAGCCACTGACTAAGACTAACACCAAGAGTGCACAGGGCGGGGCATCGATGACATCAGGGCCCCTCATTCAGAGGTTACTTGGCGTTTTCGAGCCCGCTGGCTTCAAACGCTTCCTCGTTATTCGCTCTACTGATGGCACCATGTTGTCCAAGGGAAACATGATCCTTTAGAGAAGAGGATTAGTGTAATTGGTAGAGAGCCGAAGGTGACCCGTTTCTCGGACGGGAACCTTCTGGCGAATGCGGCGAACCTCGCCGAGGCGGCCAAGATAAGTGCTCTTCGGACACTTCATGGCACCCCGGTGAGTGTAACGCCGCACTCTACCATGAACTTTGTGAAAGGAGTAGTTTATGCGAGGAAACTCGTTGACTACTTCATTGAGGACATCATCCTAGACCTGGCCGACCATGGGGTGGTCAAGGTCAAACGTGTGATGAGAAAACGTGAAGGGGCCTCGAGACCCTACATTTTTCTTCACGTTCGACTGTGACAAGCTCCCTGAGTCGGTGCGTGCCGGTTGGTACCGCTACCGCGTGAAGGCATTCGTGCCACTGCCGCGGCGGTGCTATTACTGTCACCGCTTCGGCCATGCCAATCGCTCATGTAGACGTGCAATGTCGGGGTCACCCGAAGTCTGTGTAAATTGCTCCAAGGTCGCACACGATAAGTCCAAATCGTGTGTGGCCAAGTGTGTCAATTGTGGAGAGCCGCACCCTGCTTCTTCGAAGCAATGTGGTGCATATCTTCTTGAAAAACGAAAGCCTGGCCGTTCAGGCCCAGGATCGACTCTCATTCCGCGAGGCTAAGGACTTGGTCCTGGCATCCCCGGCTCTGCCTGGGACGTAATATGCCTCAACAGTTAGAAAGGCACCCTCTGCTCCTGGCCCATCCAGGCCAACGAGCACGGTTGTTTCCGCGCCCATTTGGAGCCCTTCTGCGGGCTCTATCCAACCCGGGCGCTCCTCTGGTAAAGCTGGCGGCAAAAAGGGTTCATACCCAGCCCCGGCTAAAACCAAGGCTCCCCCCTTTTCCCCCAGCGTGACCGTTTTCCGAAGCCGCAACGCCCGCATAAGGTTTGGGGCGGAGGGAGGAAAAGACTCGCATGGTTAGCCCAACCTCCTCCAATAAGTCCTCGAAGGCGACAGCGCCTTCAGCGCTTTGTCCGGCCAACAGCGCCCAGGGTTCTGACCCCGGGAAGCGTACCGCCATTCCCGTGAGGGTCTTCAATTCGAGGAGGGCCAGCGCGTCTCCTCCGAGCTAAGCCTGGAGGGCATATTCCTTCAATGGAATTGCCGTAAACTCCGGGCCAACTGGAAGGAGCTGCGGAGCCTCGTCTCGTCCCGTACTCCGATAGCTATCTTTTTGCAGGAGACGATATTAGGCGCGTTCCCCCTGCCTGCACTCCCGGGGTATAAGGGTTTTGCGGCCCCACCACCGCGGGATGGCCGTGCTGGGGGATGCGCGGTTTACACCTGGCATGATGTCTCCGTTCTTTCTTATTCCTTAGATACCTCCTTTCAGGCAGTAGCTGTGCAGCTGCACCTGGATAGGAGGTATACTATCGTTTCTGCGTACATTCCACCGTCAGCTGACTTCGAAGGGGGACTTCCGCCGCGTCGTGGCATGGTTGCCGAGGCCCTATCTCCTGCTTGAAGATCTGAACGGCAGGCATCCTCTCTGGGAAGATTACTCCATAAATCCCAGGGGACAAGTCGTTGCTGATCTGATCGAAGAGATTGAGATGGGTGTCCTACACGTGGATAAGTTTTCGTATCACTGTCTGAGAACCGCTTCATTTTCTTGCCTTGACCTATCTCTGTGCTCTTCGGATGCACAGCCTGATTTTGATTGGGGGGTGGTCAATGACCTCAATGGTAGTGATCACTTTCCCATTCAAATATCATTTTCAGGGCAACTGCCGCCTGAGAGACAACCTCCGTGGTGCTTGGCGCGGGCGCGGTGGCCTGCATTTTAGGAAATGACTAAATTCTCTATCTCAGTCGAGGAGTTTAGGTCAGTAGATGAGGCCGTTGAGTTCTTCTCCGGAAACCTCATCGCCGTGGGCCTTACTACTATTCCCCAGGATGTCTAGCCGTTTTGCACGCCGACCACTCCCATGGTGTTCGGCCGAGTATAAGACGGCCCTCAAACAGAAGCGTTATGCCTACATTCGCTTGTAAGCGCAGCCCAAACGTTTTCACTGTCGCTAAATTTCGTCGGGCTAGGGCTAGGTTCCGGTATATTTCGAAGCACGCCCACCCATCTTCTTGGCGGGCATACGTGTCTTTACTTAACTGGGAGACCCCTTTAGCTGAGGTGTGGAAGCGAGTCAAAAGGATTCAGGGCAAGTTCTCGCAGGACCCCCCTCCCGTTCTCCAGGAGAATGGGACCGCAATCTCAGACCCTGCGTCCGTGGCGGAATCCTTAGCGACCGCTTTTGTCGCATTCTCTAGCCGTGATGCTGCTCCGCCAGCATTCAATGCACGTCGTGATGTCGCGAAAGGCCGCTGGCTGGACTTTACCTCCAGAGGCAGAGAACCCTTCAACGACAAGTTTACTGTGAGTGAGTTGCGTTCTGCTCTCGCTTTTCCAAATATTTCCTTTAAACTATTTAATAATAAATTAAATAGTTTGAGGAATTATTATATTTAAAGGCTAGATTAATACACGCTTTTCCAAATATTTCCTTTAAATTATTTAATAATAAATTAAATAGTTCAAAGGACATATTTGGAAAAGCGGGTATTAATCTAGCCTTTAAATATAATAATTCCTTAAACCAATTGATGATTGCCAGGAAACCCAAAGAACATATTAACATAGGAGTATATGCAATACCATGCAACGATTGCCATAAAGTTTCTATAGGGGAAACGGAAAGAAATCTAGACAAGAGATTGTATGAACACAAAAGAGATATTAGAGTAGGCAGCGAAAGCAGTGGAATATTTTGCCATGTTAGAGACAAGAATCATACGATCGATTTTCATGGAAGTAAAAGGGTATTTAAATCGGCTAACTATGTTAAGAGAAGAATCGTAGAATCGAGCTTGATATCGTCAGTTGCTAATTTAAATCTCTCTGAGGGTCAATTTTCTTTTAATCCTGTAATAAGAAAGGAAATAAACAAAATTGTAAAATGTCAGCCCTTTAATATGTTTAGGCCTAACCCCCCCCCCCCAGATTAGCCACAAGTAGGGGATTGGGGAAAAAAAGGGGATCTTTCACGACCTGACCTTGTTATGCTTGTATGCACTTTTCTTATATTTTCTACTTAGTGTTAGTTGAAAAAGGGTGTGAGATACACCGAAACTGTTCTGAATTAAATTGTCTTCGGAGAATGTGGTTTAATTCCTCATATATATATATATATATATATATATATATATATATATATATGTATATATGTATATATATATATGTATATATATATATATATATATATATATATATATATATATATATATATATATATATAAAATATATATATCCTATTATCCCGAAAGCAGAGGAGTGGTCATGCTACTCCTTATACTTCATTCGGCCCGTGTCCTGAATGGGTTTATTGACTCAGAGGGCTTAGAGGTGGGCTACGAAGGGACTGGAATGAACTTTACCAGCGAGCAACTTAAAGGAAGTTAGATACACAATAATATGAAAATAAAGTTTTAATGAACACTAAACAAGAAAATATATATATATATATATATATATATATATACAAATAATGTGCTTTGAGAGATAAATCAATAAGTGAATCTCGGATATCTCACTTGGCTTGTAAATAACTATTCACTATGTAAATCCCTATACACTTCTAATGTTGGTAAGCTTCGCGGTGAAGTTGGGGAATGTGAAAGGGAAGAGTTACCTTGGAACCGGATGTTCGGATGGCGCTGGTGAGTGAAGGTGGTGAGATAAGGGGTGGGGATGATGAAGTAGATTCTACAGGAACCGACCTGATCCCACAATTCCGTCACGATTCTCCTGGAAGAAGGCGGTGACGGGAGCTTCTTGTTAAGGAGGGCCCCATGCTCGTGAACTCCGAGGAATCTTGGGTGCCTCAGTGAGGGAAGGGGGGTGAAGTGACCTATAGACGCGTAGGGTCACGGAGAAAAGCCAGGAAGTAGTTTTATCGCTTAGGGAACCAGAGTGAGGCTGTTTGTAGCTTCGGCTCTTACACGTGAGTACGAGCTTGAGTCTGCACTGACTTGCAAACCAACGGGGTAAGGAGCCTTTCTTACTGGGACCAATCTCCTCTCTGAAGACTTAGTGCTTCTACGATTTACCACTACACCGATAGATGACAATTCCGTCCCCGCCAGACGCTGTGCAAGCTCTACTACTAAGGGTTAAAAGAATTCATCTTTTATACTCGAAACTCGGAAGAGGTTCTCAGGGTGCCAGGAGTAGATTAGATGTCAAGCTACTCCATTTCGTCCTTTATAAACTTCTGGCAACCATCAGAAGCGAAGATGGGCTCCCATCTATCGATGACCAGTCGAGGAAGGGACTCGGTGGTTATCTGAAATGGCCGGCGGTTTCTTCCGGCGGGAGACCATCAGATATCGGGCCGGAAGGGGAAGGTTGATAACCTGGCCCGCTCGGAAGGGAGGTAGGAAAAACTTGGGAGCATTCTGCTATTCTCCTACACCTTTTCTTTTAGCAGAAAAGGTGCAATACTTGCTCCGAGCTGGTTCGCTGTGTGTTCATTTTCGGTCCCATCTCTTTGAAGAGAAGAGATCCAGAATCTTCAGACAGCGGAGATCCGATTTTTTTTTCTGAAGATGGTAGTGTTTTCAAAAAAGATCTTTCTTGCGATTTGTTCGTTGTATTGTTCATTGTAGTTTGCTTTGATTCCTCCTACTTACAAGTGCATTGTTAGGCGTCGGCTGAGGGTGGGGGTGGTGGTGGTGATACGTATATAATGGTTGTTTGGATGAGGCTTGCAGTACTCTCGGGTGCATTCTAATTTATAGTCCACATTTGTAGCCTTTAGGATGGATTCTTTTTCATAGAGGTTGTTTTTCATTAGTATGTTGCTGAATTATTGTTTTAATATTATATTCGTAGAGATAACTTATTGTCTTTTTCTTCAAATAGTGTTTTTTATGATGTTTTCTAGTATTCGTTCGTCTGTTTTGTAGGCATCCGTCAATTAGTTCTTGTAGTAGAGTGGTATTATTTTTCATTTTTTCCTTTTTCTCCTCTACCTCAAACTTTAAATTGAGAATTTTCTTCTGTAATTTGTCAGATTCTCTATTGGAGTATCTGTTGTTTATTATGTTTTGTTTGGATCGTCCAAATTTTTCATCGACTGCGTTCTACATTTAGCAGGTCTTGATAGCTCTTCTTATGTATGAGTAGGGCCCAATGGTGATCCCATCGCTACTCCATCAAGTTGACGGTAAAGTTTGCCATCTGGGCTTCAGAATGGAGTTTCAGTTGTACATATTCCTAAAAGTTGCTTTAATATTTAAGGTTTCATTCATGGGGGAGTCCATTTGCTGTTTTCGTAGACACACTTTAGAATTATTTCGATTGTATCTTCTAATAGCACATTGGTGAAAGGCTCTCGACATCGAGGGAAGCTGGAATGACTCCTGTTGGGAAACCGTGAAGAATATCAACGAAATCATTGGTCGAGGAAATATAGAATTTTAACCGGATAAATGGCGTAATAATTGAATTGAAACATTTGGCAAAGGGGGTTATTTTGCTTATATGATTTGCATTTCAGTTAATGTATCCAGTGCTATATGCATCTTAAATTGGAAAGAGTTGGAATAGATTAGCGATACTGGTGTTATTGGATATTAGTTTGTTGGATTTTTTCTTCCGTTGTTCCGATGGATCTAATGTATCAAAACATAAAATGTATATCAAAATACCTATGAGACTTTCTTACCATTCACAAGCTTGTAGTTATAAAATTAGTGAATCAGCTATAAATATGAAGTTGACAATACATATACTGAATAACCTAACCTAACCTAACCTAAATATATTATCCAAAGTGGACAACTTAATGTCAGAAAGAAGGGGAAATAAATAAGGAATAAATTCAATAAAAAGATATAACGTATTTACTTAAAGCAACCAGCCTAGAAATGAAAAGAGGACACTAAATAATGGAAGTGCAACAAAAGTCTAACACCATTTAAAAGAAAGCTTGACATCGGAGTCAAAGGCTTGAATGATAGCTCATCAAATGAGTGCTAAATGATATAAAGAACATAGAAAACTGAAGAACTACTGAGGTAGCCAGACAACCTGGTAACATATTCTCTTACTATAATACCACATTTTCTCTCTATTCTCTACACATTTTCCCCGCATTTTTTTACCTTATACGATCGTTGATCGTTGACGAAGTTCATTCTTTGCCGCTCACCAAACAATTACCTCGCCGCTAAAGGAGGCAACGAAAATAAAAACTTTCTATCAATGTTGCCTCAAAAAGAACCAAGACTTCCTTCTGAAGATGCATGAAGAAAGGCGAAAGTTCACGGCTAAAAGTTGTAAAAAAAAATCCGAATATTTTAAATAAGACCAAATAAAATGGATCTTCCTCAGTTGATTTTCAATCTTCAGCCTCATATATAAAACTGCATCCGTCAGTGTGAACGTCTTACAATAAAATTCGTAAACTCGAATACAACCTGATCTTTAACAAACAAAACATGTATAGAAGAGAAGCTACTCCCATCATACACCAATATATATATATATATACATACATACATACATACATACATACATAATGTCTAACCCTATCTCTCAGGAACGCGGGAGAATGATGAAAATAAATCAATCAACCCACAAGAAAAAAAAGGAAAAAATCTTTGTAATTTTCTTCGAAAAACTTACATTCCCTAATTGCAAAAAAATTCCGTGCAGCGATGGGGATTGAATCCAATACAATGGAGAAGAGAGCAGCCGCTTTGATCTCAGTTAAAGCAAGCCATTAGACCGCTGAGGTGCTTGGTTCGATACCTACATCTGCACGGATTATTTCTTAAGTATGTCAAGTAATTTACTTAACCATGCACGTCTGCATCGAAATCATTGGTAATAATTTATTTGGTAATTTACCTTCTGAGGTTTCACGATTTAATCTCTAACAATGGACTGCAAAAGTTTACCACCATAGCACACATATTAGAATCTCAGCTACTATATCATCTACTCCAGCTGGCTTCCTATTTTTTCTCATCTTTCGTAGCACTGCGTCGTCATGCTTATTTATTTCATCCTTACCTTGCTAAGGTACCTGGTTTACTTATATTCTATTTCCCTGCGTGTTAATTTTAATCGAGTATTAGATGAAAACTGCAAAGCCTAATTTTCTTTCATTTACGACAGCATAAAGGTAATTGGATGCTTTAAATTTTTTAACCAAGATTAATCAAAATATTATAGGTCATTTGTCTTTAAGTAATTGAATGTTTTGTTTTCATTTAGCTACTATGTGCCCACTCTGCTGGATGTGTGTTAGTTAATTTTATTTAATTTCTTTACTGTATTAACTCGAAGAATCGTTCGGCAGGTGTCTAAAGAAAAGACGACTATGCTCTTAATTAAGAGGTGAAGTCAAAGACTTAATTGCATCCATCTGGTTAATTTGCACTTGAATTTATATTTGGCCTATTGCAGAAGAAAAAATAAGGTTATTTTTACATATATACTAACAAGAGATTAAAACCTCAGTATTTTAATGATAATAAGTCTAACATTAATAAGTGTTAGATTGTTCTTTGTCAAGAGAAAGTATCAAATTTGTCAACAATTAGAAATAATTTTTCGATCGACGTGACCTGGATTTCACTTAAATTAGGTATGAGCTGCTACGTTTGGTACTTTGGAAAATAATGCTTAACGTTCTTTTACAGAGATTTTGCAAGTGTCTTTGGAGGATAAGTAGATAACTCTTATGTAATTTAATAATACGGAAGCGCTAGTACGTCAATCTTTATAACAGGTAGAACAATTTCATGCTTTTATACCAAAAGTGCTGCAATTTTGGAAATACAATGAAGGGGGTCGAGAGCGTTTGTTCCGACAGAAGAATTTGACATTTTTGCTAACACAGAAACATGGATCCAAATTTGTAGAAGAGTTTCAATATCAGGTTATAAACTTCTAAATACACAAGATGAAATGGCACGAGGGTTTTATCATACTTAAAAATAAAATATCTATAGCAATAGTTAAAGATTTAAAAATAAATATTGGCTCAGATGTTTTACCTATCGATCTCACCATTGGTGTTTCTAAAATATGATTTCATTATTTATCTATGTATAAGCCGGAGATCATAGCGGAAAATGACTAAAATATTATTTTTGATACACTTTTGAATTTAATTAGGCAAAGATTTCCTGTTCTTTTGGGGTAATTTTAATTTCCCTGCAGCAAATTTCGATAGCTAAATGGTGGACAGTAAAGAAAACCGTCTTGTAGAATTTGCAAATTTCTCTCTCAAAGAGTTAAATATAATGAGAATGCGCGGAAATATAAAATAAATTTGTGGTTCTGTCGAATATTAGTGTAATAACTTTGTGGTTCTCTTGAATATTAGTGTAATAACTTTGTGGTTCTTTTGAATATTAGTGTAATAACTTTGTGGTTCTTTCGAATATTAGTGTAATAACTTTGTGGTTCTTTCGAATATTGGTTTAATCAAAATCTAAATAAGCTGTCATTATGTAAATAAAATAAAAATAGCCAAAGGGCCCAGGCCCTATAATATAAACTTATTTGATCCATTGTACCACTTTTAATCGATTACTACATTAAGGAATAGTTCAAAAGGTGTTTAAATAAGAATGTTACCTGTTTTAAAAAAAAAGGATTAAAACTTATGCCAATAATTTAGTCCCATCTAATTAATTTCCGTTCTAAGAAGAGTCCATTAGTCAATTATTAGAGCCTGAATAGTGGAGCACTTAGAGTTTAGGCTTTAAATCTTTATTCTTTCATAATTTAAGACGTTTACCAGATGTCATGTGGTGTATGCGGTTCAATTTTGTTCTCCTCGAATGCAAAAGGACATCGCAACCTTAGTCAGTTCAGTGCAGAGCAACGAAATGAATCCCTGAGCTTAGAAATAAATCCTATGAAAACAAACTGAGGGATCTTAATTTGCTTTCAATGGAAAACCACCTTTTGTGCTCATCATATCCAAATTTTTCAAAGCCTAAATGTCTTTCAAAACGAAAAAATTAGTTTATTTTTAGTTTGCTAGTCGAACGGCCACTAGATATAATGGATTGAAACTTGTTAACAAAAGTTTTAACACTCATATGCCCTAGAATTTTTCTCATTTAAGATTACTCAAATATAGAATAACTTGCTCTTACAAACTGCTGAAAGCACCTCAGTTAATTTATTTAAGAATATAATCAATAAGTATTGGTTCAACATATAAAGGTAATTAAAATCCGAAATGTGTATAATTGATATACGGTTCATTCCTTTTTTCCATTTACTGTTACCCTCATCCCATCCTTTCCTTCCTTTTTGGGACCTCAGGATCTTTGCTGGTTAGTAATTATGTGATACTCTTAGCTTTGGCACTGATCCATCTTCTTTTAGGTTTTGCTTCTCATTTACATTCATACCCAATCCATTCTTCTAATCCACAGCGCAAAATTTCTCCTTACACAGAGTAGTCATGTGGTAAAATGGTCCGTTACTCATACCTCGCAGCTTTTATATTAAAAAATTTCATTCTCATATTCTTTATTACTAGAAACATATCTGTCATCTGCTTACATTCTCTCTTTCTTTTGCCCATTTAATGTGTATTCTTGCACATACTTCTGACAAAGGAACGAGTTTGCCACACTCGGTTACTTCAGCACGCGAGCCTACGGTTCTTTCTCCGTTTACATACTCACCAAATTTTCTAATAGCTCCTCTCATCTATTTCCCATCAAGCTATTTATTTATTTATTTATATTTCCTGCAATTATAAACTTATCTTTCTCAATTCCATCCCATATTTTAACGAGTCCTTTCATAACCTCTCTTTCTCAACATTTATTCTCTTATTAGATACAAGATCCAAACACTACAACCGCACACATTACTGAACTTTTATAGCTCAAAAACACGTTAATAATAAAAATGATAGTGAAAAAAATCGCTTCCATCCTTTCATTTCACTCTTTTAATCCGTTCATGCGCACATCCAATTTGTTGTGCCACTAAATACGTTTTATTCCTATTTGCTTCGGCAATTTTGCGATGTCCTCCGTAATTACATGCTGACATTGAGACGCCAGCAATTTATGCGTATTTAGTTTGTAAGGGAGGGGAAAATGAGGCAAGGTAAAGGTCTTTAGAAATTGGGGCAATGATATCTATCCATAAAGAAAAGAATGACGTGATAAGGAGAGTTGTGAAGATGGATTATGATAACGTATTGGTCAATTGGAAAAGAAAGAAGGGAAGAGGGGAAAGAAGATGTAATAAAAAAGGATAAGAATACCAAGAAGGATAATGATAAATAATGTTTGGCCTAGGGATATATTTTGAAACATTGAACGTAAGGCAAAATAGCATAACTAAAAAAGGAATTTTCACTCGGGAAAGAGACATAGAGAAAATGTGGACAAATGAAGTCACAAATGATGCAATGTTAAAAAAAAGGTAATAGATTACGTGCCAAAATTCAGAACGTCTATCCTTGTCAACCATTCAAATCATCGGAACATCAAAATTTATTAAACTCCACGGAACTACATATGAGCGCAGAAGTTCAATAGCTCGAACTTATATACATATGTATGTATGGAAAAGCGAGGCAGCAGTTATTCTAGGCTTGAGAGAAGATTCCATTCCTTCGCCTCGATGAAAATGCAACATGCAAATTAAATGGATTCCTGTAAGGTACTTTCAAAAATTAATTATACAAACAAAAAAAACTTTTCGTTCAAGAATTTTAAGTCGTAAATTTAGGTAATTAAAATGAAAAAAAAAACATTCATTTGAATGAAATCACATTTTTAAATAAAAACTTTTGGAAAATGAAGTAAGTAAAATAGGATAATTTTCGTTTTGTTCCATTCAAGCGGGACAGACATAAATTGCATGTAATGTATTGAAAGAAAATAAGGAAAAACAATAATTATAAATCTGAAACTCTTGGCCAAAAGGGCAATAAAATCTGGATATGTTTATTTTTCAATAGGCCTAGAACCCATCTTTTAGGGTTTCTTTGTAGGTAGGGGAAGCCATTCGTCCCTCGTACCGTGGAAGAGATACCCCTACAGGATCCTAAAATCCATATAAAGATCCGAATGACAATCACTGAAGATCTTAAAGTGAGTCTGCGACTGGTCATCGTTGGTCAAAGGTGCCCTGTTCTTTTTAAGGAGTAACTCTCCGCGAGCCTAAAGGGAGAATTTCACATGTTTAGCGTCATTGGTATATAAGTATAAGTGCCCACAATAGGAAATACGAATAGTCCATGGACAGGGTTTCTGAACAGAGGAGAAAGTGGTGTTATGGTGCGAAGCTAGGAAAGGAAATGATAGATGTGTTGTGACTGGTTATATGCGTAATAATGTGTCTAGATCTGCTTCGCCTGCAGTTTTGAGTATCAGAGTATCCGCCCAATTGGAAGTCAGTTATAGAAGACCGTTGAATGTGTTGTGTCTGCACTCGCTGGGATCGAACCCATAGACAACGCCGTGTATTCGCCGATTGGGCTCTAGAGCAGTTGGAAGTTGCAACAAATTTCCCCGAAAAAAATCATCTTCAGCGACGAGGCCCATTTTTGGATGAATGGATTTGTAAACAAGCAAAATTGTCAGATTTGGGACGAAAACAATCCACATGAGATACACTAGCACCAATTGCATCCCAACAAAGTCAGTGTTTGGGAGGCATTTTCGTCTAACGGAATCATCGGTCCGTATTTTTTGAGAACGAAGATGGGATTGCCATAACCGTCAACGGCGAGACCTACGGATCGATGATAAGCAACTTCTTGAGGCCTCAACTGGATTATATGCCTGATATGGATACTGACGACATGAGGTTCTAATATGACGGCGCTACGTGGTACACTGCGCACGCCACGATAGACATTTTGCACCAGCGATTTCAGGGCAGGGTCATCTCGCGCCGCGGCCACTGAGATCATGCGATTTAACGCCATTAGTCTACTTTCTTTGGGGCTACCTTAAATCGCAGGTATATGCAAATAATCCGCAAACAGTTGATGTCCTCAAAGTCAACATAACAAACACCATCCACCAAATTCAGCCAGATTTATGCAACAAAGTCATCGAAAATTGGGCCTCCCGAATACGTTCCACCAAGCGAAGCCGTGGCGGACATTTGAGGACGTCATATTCCACACTTAATGTCCTAAAACGTACTTTCAAATTTAAAATAAATTGAGTGCATATATCACACACAACTTGTTTTATTTATATTTAAAAATCTAGCGTACTTATTGAAAGACGCTTTACATTAACCCAAGAGACCTGCATAATGTGAATATGACGACATTCAAGGCAATACGGAGTGAACAAAAAAAATCAGAAATTAAATAGTGAATATGAAAAAGTGAATAATTAAAGTGAATGATAAAAGTGAATAAATAATCTAATCATATTTAGTGAAAATTAACTAATGAAAATAATGTAGTAAATAAAATAAGTATAAATATAGCAAAAAAGTGAAAAATTAGTAAATTATATATGGTGATAGAAAATCAAATTTTAGTGTAAAAATAATTTAGTGGAATATAACAAACTGATTTAACTAATCCTCAAAAATTACCAACAAAATTATTGTATAATTAAGTTTAAAGTAAATTAAATAAACTAACTAATTAAATGAATTATAACTAATTTATTATAATATGTATTAACTTTCTTTAAATATAAACAGTAATATTAAGAATTTATAATAAATTATCCTAAAACTTTTCATATTATTAGAATCGTATTTAACTTTGAAATGACTCAATTGGTAATGATTTCCATGTCTCCGGGAAGCTATCATTTCCTACTTCTACTCAGTACTTTTACCTCCTCTGCTAAAATCTATTTACACCACTGTTTTTCTATCTAGATTATGACAATGTTCATAATTAATGTTTTAATTATGCTACAATTTATGTATTTACTCTTTGTATTTATTTACTTAAAGAACCGTTGAAACCGCTGAACCAATGTTCATGATCTCGAGTAGTAACCTATTAAGATTCCAAAAAGTCCAAAACAAAGCTATATACTTAATAACAAACACAAGAAGAGGAGAAAAAGAAGACTACGAGACCTGCACAGATGGGAAAAGATAAAGCCAATCAACAGAATAATTGCAAAAAGAGCAAAGAGAGTCATTGAAAAGACACAGAATGAAGCAAGAGTTGATTTAACCAACCAAATTGCCCAAAGAGAAGGATGGAGATCCCACAGATTATTCCCAAGTTTCCCAAGGATAGTAGAAGGAAGAGAAGAGGACGAAGAAGAAATCTACACCTAGAGAAATAGAATAATACTCGACGACGATTAAGAGTAATTAAATAACCGAAACATCACCTGAGAATAGTATGAAGTCAATTATAACTAGGATAAGAATACGAAGGAATAGATAGAGAGATAGAAACCTACAGCAGTTTTTCGTAGGAATAATTACTAATAACGATTTGAACGCTTCATGAATACTAACGCTACTTAGATATATTAAAAATAGATACATATAAAAAAATAAAATAAATAAATAAATAAA
Organism: Ceratothoa steindachneri; assembly: GCA_963969495.1. NCBI lineage: Eukaryota > Metazoa > Arthropoda > Malacostraca > Isopoda > Cymothoidae > Ceratothoa > Ceratothoa steindachneri. The sequence goes on along the minus strand of OZ018323.1, from coordinate 119,066,100 downwards.
AAAATAAGAGCAATGCGGGACACTCACGCAAATACAAATTTTCTAACTTTATCACGGTTTCTATAACTACCTATAATGGACAGAGATAAGCCTGACCTCCAGGAAACTAGCATCTCTTTGCAAACCTCCTACTTCCTTCAGCCTTCAAAATCTATTCGTTTTTTACTATCAGATTCGCACACGGGACTCAAAGTGATACGTGGGACAGGGGTGACGATAAACTGCAAGGTTATAGTTAGAGACAAGCGACACATCGTGGTTCGGATTCCACGTTAAGCTGTTGGTCTCATGACTAACTAAGTCCACTTTTGTCTCCTACTATTTTCTTCGCTGCCCTATCCTAAAACTTTCTTCTTCCTCTCCCTCTCACTCCTATTCGTCGTACTCACAGTGCTTGGAGCCTACTTTGGCTCTAGACAGTGTGACTATGAGGTTCTATAAAAGAGTACCTGCCCTCCTTCCCTCCCTCCTTGGCCGCTCCATGAGGGCTAAAGAGGGCGGAGGAGGGTCGGAAGAGCTGTTCTTTATCTCTCATTTCTCTTTTCATTTTCTTCAAGATATTCTTTTAGTCTTCTGTTAAGGATTTCATCGAAGAATTTGCCCATGAAGTGCAATATTTATATTGACTGGTAACTGCTGAGGTGGTTTGATGGTTTTCCTTGCTTTGGGATGAATATCATTTCGGCTAGTTTATAGCTATCAGGGAAGTACCCGGTGTTTAAGCGCCCGTTAGAAATATTCTTTAATGTTCTGATGATTATCTTAAGGGCCTTGGTAAGATTAATTCTGTTTATTCCTGAGGGGCCTGGCGCTTTCTGTTTGAATGATTGTATTACGCCTTTGATCTCTTCCGTTGTTATGTAGGCCCCTGTACGCAGAATTTCCTCCCTTTCTCGCTCTACACTTAGTGCTGGAGTGATCTTGTTTATGTTTTCTTGCAAGACTGTGTGGACCATTTCGTCTATCTCTGGATTGAAGTCTTCGTCCTCATCTGGTGTTATGGAGAACACTGATTTCCAATGATTACAAAAAAGTTCTTCCGTGGTCTTCTCTTTTTGGCTCTTTTATCCTCGTTCATTCTTAATTGTTATTTTTCCTCTCGGGGGTCTGCCTTTAAGTCTCCAGTTCTCTTTTAGTCTCCTTTTTTGTCTATTTTCTCTATTAGGCCGTCCCATATTTGACTTTGATGTTCTTCTATGAGATTGTTCAGTTCTTCTTTCCTTCTTCTGATTTATTCGTATCGCTCTCTATTTGGTCCATGGAGAATTATTTGGTCTATTAATGCTCTTAGTTACCCATTCTTTCTCTTCATTTCGTCTGCTCGTCGATGATGTGGAAGAGTACGGTATTTTGCCTTTGATATATATCTTTCATCCGCCTCAATGATCGTCCTTTTTAATCTTGAGTTCTCCTCATAAATATCTTCCAGGTTGTTGTCAGTGAGATCTTGTGTGTAATCTCCCTAGTTTGGCCTCTTGTAATCCTTCCTCGCTGGTACCGGTACCAGTATCGGGTAATGATTGCTGCGCAAATGTGTTCCAACATAGTCGGTACATGCAAAGGTAACTGGTTGCATGTGGATGTTGTATGGCATATTGAAGCTTCTTAGTACGACGTCTGGCGTTGTAGCTGCATTGCCTATGACATATGTTGGAAAGTCTGGCCATATTCCCTTGAAAATATTTCTTTCCAACGTCATTTCTAAGTTCCTTCCTCTGTTGTTTCTGGAGCGGTATCCATTTGTACTGCACCTGGCATTGAGGTCTCCCATGAAGATGGTTGGGAAACCTGTGCCAAAGATTTAAAATAGGTTGTGGAGGGGAAGTTAATATTTTCTTGGGGCTTGGTATCTCGTGGTTGCTATTATTGGCGTTAATTCCGATTCACTTTTTAGGGCCAAGTAAGCCTTATCCCAATTATTAACTTCTTTGAACTTCAGACCTCTTATCATTGCTATGACCTTTCTGTTATGACGTTCGCCTGAATGGTTTGCATTTATGACGGTGTAATCGAACAATTTCATTGTTTTTTCTTCTGGATTCACTCCTATTCTGATAGTAATATTATGTCTGGATCGATCTCTCTGAAGTTATTTCCTAATGTTGATGTTTTACCGATCCATCCTTGAGTGATGATTTTCAGAATGCTGAGCTTTCTTCTCCTTTCTGGTTCAATTGTTTATTAATTTTAGTCGTCTAGAGATCTTTGGACTTCTGGCGGGTCGATCTCTTGTTGGGTTTTGCTTCGTTGCCTTTAAACATACCATTCTTAATACTTTGAAATGTAGAATGGCAGAGAGTAACGTAGTCGCCAGGGTAGATTCGAATTTTATCCTCCATTAGGAGTTTTTGTACTTCTTCTTTCCTTTGTATGTCAATTTGCATTTTCATTTTCTAATTGCCTTAATGATTCCTTCCTGTTTCTTGCCTCTCGGGAGGGGGAAGCATTCATCGCTGTAGACTTTACATTTTATTTCCTGTGCTTCCATGCGTACTATTTTGTCTCCTTCATTACTTTGCATCGACGTGCTTGATATTGTGTTCTCTTCAGTAGTATGTTCCTCGTTGCTCGTTGTTGCCTACGCTGAAGCGACGTTGATTTTAAGAATTTCAGATGAGGGAGGGTTGTTAGGGAACCACATCTTCCTGGGACACTAATTTTTATACTTCTTTTTCCTTACTTGCAATTACCACGTATCCATGTGGGATGTTGATAATTTTGACGAGGGCTACTTTTATCTGTCCAAATAATGTATCGCAGAGTTTTCCTTTGTCCTGCTTGATCTCCTGGTCAATTGTCCGTAGAGGTACTCGTAGGCATTCCAGGCTGTCTTCTTTCCCTAGAGGGCGAAGATCCCCCATCCTTTTGCTTGTCGAGCGCCTAGTCGCTCTTTTCTTCGTTTCTTCCTCCGAAGCTATGTTTGTTATCTTCCTTTCTCTTTAAATCTGTAAAATACGTCTCCTATCACCTAGCAGCCTATGGGTCCCTATTTATCTACTTATTTTAGCACTTCACGACCACCCTACATAAATAGGCCTTAGCTAACAGGTGCTTCCACAGAATTTCGGTTCGTGGTCTTAAGGACCCCCATTCTTCGCGCCTCCTATTGGTATTTCCTTCTGGGGTTCACTATACCCTACTTTAAGTGACTCTGGGCGCAGCGGTGGTCGTGTTATGTTGTTTTTAGTCAGTGAAGTAAATGGAAGTCAAAGCTTGGTATAAGAAGGAATTAAGGCTGAATTACCCATTAAGTGTAATCAATCCGCCCACTGGAAACAGGAAGAATCACCAATCAGTCTAAAGGGCGCATATATTTCTTCTTCCTTGAAGTTAAAGTTAACTTTAATGAAAAGTAAACTTTTCCCCAAGCGCGCTCACAGCGCTCCGTTGTAAAAAAATCCAAATTCAGTATGTCTTCAAATTTAATACGTCAATAGTCAGAAATGAAATAAAATGAAAAAAGAATTGGGAGACAAAGAACAGCTATTCCGACCCTCCTCCGGACCCCCTTGGCCCTCATGGAACGGCCAGGGAAAGATGGAGAAAGGCCCGGTACTCCTTTGTAGACCCACATAGTCACACTGTCTAGAGCCAAAGTAGGCTTCAAGTACTGTGAATAAGGCGGATAGTAGTGAGAGGGAAAGGAAGAAGAAAGTTTTAGGATAAGGGAGCGAAGAAAATAGTCGGAGTCAAAAGTTGACTTAGTTAGTCATGAGACCAATAACAACGTGGAATCCGAACCACGATGGGTCGCTTATCTCTAACTATAACTTTGTAGTTTATCGTGACCCTGACCCACGTATCTACTGTGAGTCCAGTGTGCGAATGTGATAATAAAAAATAATAGATGATGAAGGAAGTAATTGCCTGGAGGTCAGGCTTATCTCTGTCGATTACACTAGCCAACAAATTTTAACTTTGTCTCTGCTAATTGAGTAAAGGTTGTTGTAACTGACTAATTTTGGTGCACTGATTCCAGATCTATGCTCAGATTTGTTCATGCATGTAAGTTTCCTGAGTTATGCAACTAGGCTGTGTGGCTCACTTTGTCACCTTGGATCAATTAATGATATAATAATTACAAGTTTGAGAAGAATGAGACGTTTCTGGGCAAATGTTTGTAATCGGGGCACCCTATTTGACATTATGTACGTCCTTTTGCAGACCCATACAAGATAAGTATTACATATAAAAGAGGTAGTACTCACCTAACTATAAATTTCTTCGAAAATGTTTGATACTCTTGCTCTTGCGCTTATACGTGGATATAGGATCCTCCCGTTGTAGGAACCAGCAGTAGTTACCCATCATGTTTTCGTTGAAGCGGCCTTGATACCTGCTTTCCATCACTGCGATATCTCGGTGAAACCTTTCTCCATGTTCGTCATTAATATCATCCATATTAGATTGAAAGAAATCTAGATGCAAATGCCCCGTAAGGGGCGCGGCGATTTGCCATCCTGGCCGCCGTGCTGACGGGATCCAGCGCTTCGTCCGGCCTCAGCTTAGCCTCTCTTCCTTCCTTCAGATAGCCTGTATATCTCTCCTACCTCGTCGCTTTTCATACAACCTCTCCCACAACTTTCTCTGGTCAGCCTCTAATTTCACAGGGTAGAAGCTGACCTTCTTCTCAGCCAATCATCCCGAATCGGGGCTGAGGGGGGAGGGGACAATGTCCCCTAACCCCTAAGCTCCGGTCTGGGGTGGCTGGTTTTTAACTACCTGCTTCATCCCCACCCATACCTTCCTCACATCCCTTTTCCTCTCGTCTTCAAAATCTATCATTTTTACGCCGTGTCTAAGGTGGAGCCACCATGCCAATGGACTGCCAGGCCACCAGGCGGGAGGGGTGGTCCCAAATGGCGGCGCCTGTCTCTGCCGGGCCTGCAAGCACCTCTTGCAGTGCGGGCAACTGTGAGAGGTGGTGAGCTGTTGAATCCCGTGTAAATAAGAGGGTCACCATGCCCAATGATGATTATAAAAAAAAACCCAACCCCCAACTTCCCCAAGAACAACGGAGCCGCCCTCGAGCAACTCTACCAAAAAAATGGAGGTCCCTCCCCCTTGTGCTTGCGCAGGGGACCCTCCATACTTCTTTAACCGGAGAGGAGGCTTACTCCTTTCCTACGCCTAGGTGTGTAGGGGACTTCCCCCCACTTCCTTCTCTGGAGGTTCTTTCGGGCACCTCCCTATTTCCAGCGGCAGTCCTTCCTTTTCTTTCTAAGGGGACTGCCAAGAAAGCCAGCAGGCAGCCCATTGCAGACCGCCCCTCTTGTAAGCGGCTCGGTAGGGCAAACCCCCTTAGGGGGGAGAGGGAAGCCAGGCCCCTTCGGTCGCTTCCCTCAAAAGACCTGCTGGCAAGGATATTAAACCTTGCCGGGGTTAAGGCTTGTGCCTCCCCACAAATGACTTTTGACGCTGCCAAGGGGACCTGCGATGTCCTGGGAGGGGATGGCCAACTGGAGACCCCTCCTGTGATAGACATGGTCCTTGAGGAGACCCAGCCTCAGAGAGTAGGGCCTTCCATGGAAGGAAATCCGGGCTCGGCGCCAGCACCGAACCCGAATCCGCCCCTATGCAAGGTCCCCCTCAAACGGCTGAGGGCTCCGAGGCAATACAAGGAGGGGAGGGATTTCCTCCGACAGGTGCCCCCACGACTACCAGGAACTTCTCCATTTCGGAGAGGGACCTGGCTGAGGCCGGCACATCTGGCATGGGGGCTTCTGCCGGCGGAGCTGAGAAGCGGGTTCATTCCCCGCCCTCCTCTCCAAAAAAGAAAAAGACTAAAAAGACAAAGAAGACTCGGGGCTCCTCTCCACCCGCGGGGGCTGCGGGGACGGATAGGTCTGCTGCCACTTTGGTAGGCGACCAAGCCAAGATCGGCACATCCAGCCCCTTTACCCCCCCGTGTGCGGAGCCCCTGACTAAGGCCAAGAGTGCACAGGGCGGAGCCTCGATGACATCAGGGCCCCTCATTCAGAGGTTACCTGGCGTTTTCGAGCCCGCTGGCTTCAAACGCTTCCTCGTTATTCGCTCCACTGATGGCACCATGTTGTCCAAGGGCAACATGATCCATAAGAGGAAAGGATTAGCTAGTGCAATTGGTAGAGATCCGAAGGTAATCCGTTTCTCGGACGGGAGCCTTCTGGCGAATGCGGCGAATCCCGCCGAGGCGGCCAAGATAAGTGCTCTTCGGACACTTCATGGCACCCCGGTGAGTGTGACGCCTCACTCTACCATGAACTTTGTAAAAGGAGTAGTTTATGCGAGGGAACTCGTTGACTACTCCATTGAGGACATCACCCTAGAGCTGGCCGACCATGGGGCGGTCAAGGTCGAACGTGTGATGAGAAAACAGGGAGGGGCCTCGAGACTCACCCCTACACTCTTCGTCACGTTCGACTGTGACAAGCTCCCTGAGTCGGTGCGTGCCGGTTGGTACCGCTACCGCGTGAAGGCATTCGTGCCACTTCCGTGGCGGTGCTATTACTGTCACCGCTTCGGCCACACGAATCGCTCATGTAGACGTGCAAAGTCGGGGTTACCCGAAGTATGTGTAAATTGCTCCAAGGTTGCACACGATAAGTCCAAATCGTGTGTGGCCAAGTGTGTCAATTGCGGAGAGCTGCACCCTGCTTCTTCGAAGCAATGTGGTGCATATCTCCTTGAGAAAGAAATCCTGGCCGTTTAGGCCCAGGATAGACTCTCATTCCGCGAGGCTAAGGACTTGGTCCTGGCGCGCCCAGCTTTTCTTGGGACGTCATATGCCTCAGTAGCTAGAAAGGCACCCTCTGCTCCTGGCCCATCTAGGCCAACGAGCACGGTTGTTTCCGCTCCCATTCGGAGCCCTTCTGCGGGCTCTACCCAACCCGGGCGCTCCCCTGGTAAAGCTGGCGGCAAAAAGGGTTCATACCCAGCCCCGGCTAAAACCAGGGCTCCCCCCTCTTCCCCCAGCGTGACCGTTTCCCGCAAGGCGAAACGGCCACGCGCCTCCACCGAGTCGTTAGACTCACAGGAGGCAACACCCCTGAAGATGGTCGCTAGGCCATCTTCGGGGGTTCCTAAAGCTGTCCCCCGAAAGGAGGACAGCAACAAAGGAGCTTCGGCTCCTTCGCCCACGCCCCGATGTAGAGCGAGTGGCTCGGAGACGGTGGTTCCTCGAAAAGAGGGCCCCCCCGCCTCCGAAGCCGCAGTGCCCGCCTAAGGTTTCGAGGCAGAGGGAGGAAAAGACTCGCATGGCGAGCGCAACCTCCCCCAATAAGTCCTCGAAGGCAACAGCGCCTCCAGCGCTTTGTCCGGCCAACAGCGCCCGGGGTTCTGCCCCCGGGAAGCCTACGGCCATTCCCGTGAGGGTCTTCAGTTCGAGGAGGGCCCCCGCGTCTCCTCCGAGCTAGGCCTGGAGGGCATATTCCTTTAATGGAATTGCCGTGGACTCCAGGCCAACTATGAGGAGCTGCGGAGGCTCGTCTCGTCCCGCTCCCCGTTAGCTATCTTTTTGCAGGAGAACATGCTAGGCGCGTGCCCCCTGCCTGCCCTCCCGGGGTACAAGGGTCTTGCGACCCCACCACCGCGGGATGGCCGTGCTAATGGATGCGCGGTTTTCACCCCCGGCATGATGTCTCCGTTCTCTCTTATTCTTTAGATTTCTCCTTTCAGGCAGTGGCTGTGCAGCTGCACCTGGATAGGAGGTATACCATCATTTCTGCGTACATTCCACCGTCAGCTGACTTCGACGCGGGGGACTTCCGCCGCGTCGTGGCATGGTTGCCGAGGCCCTATCTCTTGCTTGGAGATCTGAACGGCAGGCATCCTCTCTGGCGAGATTACTCCATAAATCCCAGGGGACAAGTCCTTGCCAATCTGATCGAAGAGCTTGAGATGGGTGTCCTAAACGTGGATGAGTTTACGCATCACTGTCCAAGAACCGCTTCATTTTCTTGCCTTGACCTATCTTTGTGCTCTTCGGATGCACAGCCTAATTTTGATTGGGGGGTGGTCGATGACCTCCATGGTAGTGATCACTTTCACATTCAAATATCATTTTCAGGGCAACTTCCGCCTGAGAGACCACCTCGGTGGTGCTTGGCGCGGGCGCGGTGGCCTGCATTTCAGGAAACGACTAAATTCTCTATCTCAGTCGAGGAATTTAGGTCGGTAGATGAAGCCGTTGAGTTCTGCTCCGGCAACCTCATCGCCGTGGGCCTGACTACTATTCCTAGGACGTCTGGCCGTTTTGCACGCCGACCACTCCCATGGTGGTCGGCCGAGTGTGAGACGGCCCTCAAACAGAAGCGTTATGCCTACATGCGCTATAAGCGCCGCCCGAACGATTTCACTGTCGGTGAATTCCGTCGGGCTAGGGCTAAGTTCCGGTATATTTCGAAGCACGCCTGCCGCTCTTCTTAGCGGGCATACGTCTCTTCACTTAACGGGAAGACCCCTTTAGCTGAGGTGTGGAAGCGAGTCAAAATGATTCGGGGCAAGTTCTCGCAGGACCTCCCTCCCGTTCTCCAGGAGAATGGGACCGCAATCTCGGACCCCGCGTCCGTAGCGAAATCCTTCGCGACCGCTTTTTCTGCATTCTCTAGCTGTGATGCTGCTCCGCCAGCATTCAATGCACGTCGTGATGTCGCGGAAGGCCGCCGGCTGGAATTTACCTCCAGAGGCGGAGAACCCTTCAACGACAAGTTTACTGTAAGCGAGTTGCGTTCCGCTCTTGCATCGTGCGCGGACACGGCCCATGGTCCGGACGATGTGCCGTACGCCATGCTTCGACATCTAGGTGAAAGAGGCATGGCCTTTCTGTTAGATTTGTTCAACAGGATCTAGGTGGAAGGTCTTCTCCCAGTCTCCTGGCGAATCGCTACTGTGCTTGCCTTTCGCAAATCGGGGAGAGATCACTCTACTCCGACCGGTTTCCGCCTAATCTCTCTAACCTCTTGCGTGTGCAAGTTGATGGAGAAATTTATAAATGTTAGATTAGCCTTTTTCCTGAACAGCGGAAGCCATCTGTCTTCCGCACAGTGCGGCTTCCGCAAGTTCCACTCCACGTCGGATGCTCTGCTCCGACTGGAAAATGCCGCTTGCGATGCTTTCCTTCGTAGACAGCACTACGCCACGGTGTTTTTCGATCTGGAGAAGGCCTATGATACCGCATGGCGATACGGTATCATGGAGACTCTCCACACGATGGGGGCGAGGGGACGCCTTCCAATTTTTATATCTGAATTTTTGCGAGATCGTCGATTCCGCGTACGGGTGGGGGGAGCCCTCTCCGGCCCAAAGGAGCAGAAGAGGGTGTCCCGCAGGGAAGTGTCCTCAGTGTCACACTCTTTGTTCTGAGCATCAACAACATCACCTCGATGCTGCCGGAAGATGTTCTCGCTACGCTCTACGTGGACGACCTTTTGATCTCTTTTGGCGCGGCCCAGATGCCAACTCTGGAGCGTCGACTCCAACAGGCATTGAACCGCGTCTCTCGCTATGCCGAAGCGCACAGGTTTTGGTTTTCTTTGGCTAAGACTAAGGTGGTGCACTTCTGCCGCTATCCACGGCTTCACCCCGACCCAGATTTGTTTCTTAATGGGGTGCGCCTGGATGTGGTTGAGTCGCACCGTTTCCTTGGTCTTGTATTCGACCGACGCCTCACCTGGGAGGCTCATATTCGCAGCCTTAGGTTCTCTTGTACCCGTGCCATGGACATTCTCCTTCCGTGACGTTCAGCGCTTGGGACGCTGATAGGGCTACTGCCTTACTTTTTTATCGATCCTTTGTTCGTTCGAAGCTCGACTACGGATGCGAGTTTTATGCATCCGCAGGCGAGCGTTTATTGCGGAAGGTGGATTCGATCCACCACACCGGCCTTCGCCTTGCGACCGGTGCCTTCCGCACTTCTCCCATTGAGAGCCTGTTGATCGATGCTGAGGAGATGCCACTTGCTCTACGCCGCGTGCAGTGTATCACTCGACTGTACGCGCGAGCCCTGCGCCTCCCTCAGTCGCCAACAGCTCTCACTGCATCCGCAGCTGATCTCGATGGTGCCTATGCCGTTGAGAGACGCCAGTCATACCCGAAGCCCTTTGGGTTTAGGGCCAGGAAACTCCTTCGAGAGGTAGATATCGCTCTCGGGCCGGTTGCGCCCCTGGTTTTGCCCATGACGCCACCCTGGAGGGTACCACATTTGACTATTTGTCGCCACGCCTCTGCCCCCAAAGCTTGTACTGCGTCGGGAGTATTGTGTTCGACCTTTTTGGAGCACACATCGTGTCACGCTGGGACCGTGCCAGTGTATACGGATGGCTCCAAGTCCCAAGAAGGGGTCGGCTTCCACGCCGTATCCCCTTTGTTTGAAGTCAGCGGGGCTCTACCAGGCGCTGCGTCTGTCTTCACGGCCGAGCTGGTGGCAATACACTACTCGGTATGGGAGATTACGCGACGTGCCCGGTTCGGAGACCGGATTGTGATCTATAGCGACTCACAAAGCGCCCTGAGTGCTCTCGGGGCATTGGAATCTCCGCATCCCCTGGTTCGCGATATCCGTGACGCCATGGTTTTGGCGAGCCGGGCAGATGTCGAGATTATCTTCTGAGGGGTTCCTGGACATGTAGGAATTGCGGGGAATGAGCGCGCCGATGAGGGCGCCAAAGAGTCCGCAAGGACTCTGCGACCGGACCAGCGTTTCGCTCTTTCTCACACCGACTACATGGCTGGAATACGGGCAGTTCTTCGGACTGCTTGGCAAAGAAGATGGGAGACGGTCGAAGGGAACTTAAAGTTGCGCGCCATTGCGCCGCGACTGTTCCCATGGACCTATCCCCCAATGCCGCGGTGGCTTCAGGTTGCTTTCTGTCGTCTTCGAATCGGACACACTCGTGTGACGCATCGCTACTTGATGGAGCGCTCGCATGCGCCCTATTGCAACGACTGCGTCGTCCCCCAGACTGTTCGGCATATTCTTGTCGAATGTCCCAGTCTGGGTGATCTTGGCGCACGATACCTGTCTCGGTACCGGGATGGTCGGGGTCGCTACCGCCTGTCCCTTGTACTCGGGACGAGTGCGTGCACCATGACTGGTGGACTTATTGACTTTTGGGTGGAGGCCGGCCTTCTCCCTTTCATTTAACCCGGTTTTATTGTTGTTGCTGTTTTTGTTATCGTTTTTGTTATTGCTTTGTTATTGTTATTTCTTTTTATTGTTGTTTCCTGTTGAATTATTTTGAAGTAGCCTAGAACTAGGCTGTTTGTTTACGGCAACTTATGCCTAGGCGGCAGTCGCCAAATAGCCCCTTAATAAAAAAAAATAAAAAAATACATGCGAATGCAAGAAATGCATATTAAGAGACATCCGACAACCCATAGGTGAATAGGCCTTTAGCATGTTGTTCACTAGTTCTTCATAGTTTTCATCCCTATCATTACCAAGGAAGTTCTGCACTACACGGAAAAATGAATCCCATGCTGCCAACTCCAGTAGAGTTAGTTTATTTCTGAACTCCCTGTCAGGTATCAATTCTCTGATCTCCGGACCTACAAAAATGCAAGCTTTAAGTTTAGCATCGATTTTCTTTGCAAAAATTTCGCTTTGAGATACTGGAGTCCATCAGAGTCATAGGCCCTTGCTTTAACAAAATTTAGATAGGAACAAGTTTGATATGAAGTGGTGTAGGGTAGATCTCCTGTGGATGTACTAAAGGCATGTGCTTCACATTGTTTCGGCCAACTATGTGTTCTTCTGTTTCGGGCCACATTTTGATAATATAATGATTCCTGTCGTCACGGCTGTTCCAATGGCATAAGAAGCACATATTCTTTGTATATCCTAGCTGCAGTCTAAGAAATAAAGAAATTACCTTTATCACCACAGATAATCCACTTATGAGGCGCGTAATGAACACCTTCCAAATTAAATTTCATTGAGTCATATGTCTATCCCAACAATAATTGCGACAGGAATTGAAGGTTTTTTGCTACCATTGTATAGCAATACAGATTTGAGGCAAGCTTTGCTTGAATCGATGAATAGTCTCCATTCATCAGGTAAATGCTTGTTTCCTAGGTAATTCATGATGTCATTAACATCCGTACAGAAACAAGCACCATCTTCTTTATAGAAGGCAGCTAAGGCCTCATAGCCTTTACGGAAGTAGATATTTTTGCACCATCCTCTAGAACATTCCATTGCTGTAGTCTGGAGCCCAAAAGTTCTGCGTTCTACTTTGACAATGACAAATCCCTTACCAAATTATTCAATCTTTCTTGATTTATCAACTGGACCTTCTTTTCCTTAGAATCATCCTCATACATTTCATCGTCATTGTTATCCTCCTATTCAGGTGATGAATCATCTTATTAAATTGCCCTAGCTGATGGAGAAACTGGGATTGGCATCTCCATATTATGAGGGACTGGTTTTATAGCTGACTTACAATCTGGATATACAATTTTTTACTTCTTCTTTTTAGAGAATTTCGCAATATTTGTCATACAAAGGTAGCAATCAAAAACATGATTTGTTGGCTCACGCCACACCATTGGTACAGCCAAAGTCATACCCTTCCGTTTGCCATTTAACCACTGTGTGAGCCTCGTATAACACACAGTACAAGATTTGTGAGGCACACGGAGCTTCTCTTTGTCACTAAATTTACAACCAAAATAATATTTGTATGCAGTTTTGACTCTTTTAGCAAAGTTTTCCGCTGGTTGCTTGGAGTATATCTTCCACAGATATAACAAAAGTTGCCGAGGCTATTTATACATCCTCGCCGATTCATGTTTTCCACTTAGTTTGTATATATCCTGTTATATACTTCTGTACAATCTTATTTTATTTACAAATAATTGAGAAATAAATCTGAAAGAAAAATGCAATTAATCACTGTATGTAAATACCGTTTCAACACACTACTAAAATGGCTAAATTTGAAAACATGATAAAGCAGGAGTGTAACGCAGGAACATACCACATACAAAACATGCTCTCACTACGTTAGCCGAAGAAACACTGCACATAAGTGTAACTAAAGAGTATTTGTGTAACCCAGGAACCTTATGTGTTAGAGCAATTCTGATTACAGATTCGGAATCAGCATACTCGATTTCGTATAAATCACAAGCTAATACCCAAGTAGCAAAATCATAGTTGACTAGTGTTATAGGTAGATATAGCTAGCGTTAGAAAATTAGAAAACTTTTATCTGCCTGAGTGTCCCGCAGTGCTGTGTTCTTTTATTTATTTATTTTAAAAAGAAATATAACTTTTTTTTGCATATGTATCTATTTTTAATATATCTTAGTAGTGTTGGTATTTATGAGGCATTCCAACCGTTATTACTGATTTTTCTTACTAAAAACTGCTGAAGGTTTCTATCTCCATCTATTCTTTCATATTCCTATCCTAGTTGTAATTGACTATATGCTATTCTCTGGTAATGCTTCGGTTATGTGATTACTCTTGGTCGTCGTCGAGTATTATTCTCTTTTTCTAGGTGTAGATTTCTTCTTCGTCCTCTTCTCCTCATTCTACTATTCTTGGGAAACTTGGGAATAATCTGTGTGATCAACATCCTTCTCTCTGGGCAATTTGGTTGGCTAATTCAACTCCTACTTTATTCTGTGTCTTTTCTATGACTCTCCTTGCTCTTTTTGCATTATTCTGTTAAGTGGTTTTATCTTTCCCTCACTGTGCAGGTCTCGTAGCTATCTTCTTTCTCCTCTTCTAGTGTTTGTTATTAAGTATATAGCTTTGTTTTGGACTTTTTGGAGTCTTAATAGGTTACTTCTCGAGAATGTGTACCTCGCAATGGTTGGATAAATAATCGCAGACTGTACTATGGCTTGATAAATTTTCTTCTTGTTTTTCCTGCTTAGATTAACTAACTTGTACAATAATGCCAGGCCGCTCTTTCCTCGATTTACACTCTTGAGTAGGTGATTTTTATATCCTGGTTTCTTAATGGTTATTCCAAGCACCTTACATTCTTTGTCGTATCTGTAGCGCTATCCTTCTACATATACATCTGAGATGCTCCTCCTGTACACGTGTACCATTTTATGTTTATCCCTGTTGGTTTTAATTTTTCATTTTTCTTCGTATCTATTAATGCTTCTTATCTCTTCTGCACTTAGCCTAGCTTGCATTGGGCCGTTTCTGTAGGGGCAAACTATAATCTGGGTGACGTTATCGGCAAATTGGATGTTCAAGTAGCACTTATTTCTTGGTGGTGGTATATCTGCTGTGCAGATTGAATAGAGAGACGGACTCAGACATCTGTCTTGGGGAAAACCCGCAGTGAGCTCGAATATTTCTCCCTGATGTCGTTCTATTTCCACATAAGCACGTCTCTCCATGAGGTAGTCACATAAAATCTTTTCGATCTTGTTCATTCCTAATCTGAGTATCTGGAGTTGCATACCACTCTGCCATGCTTTGTTGAATGACTTGGACACGTCCCGGCATACGATGTATTCGCTCATTTTTTCTCTCTTTGCTTTCACTATCTTTTCAAGGAAGACTCCAAGTGCCATCTCCGTGCTTCTGTTTCCCTGAAGCCAAATTGGCAATTGTTTCTCCGGCCCTTATCATCGAGGAATTTGGACAGTCTGTTATTAATTATTTTTTTTCAAATACCTTACTGATGAAATCTAGTAGCGACACGGGGCGGTAGTTATTCACTTAATCTGGGGTTTTTCTTGCCTTGGGTATGAGTATCATCTTCGCCACTTTCAATTCATCAGCAAAGTATCCCGTGTTTAAGCACGCATTGATGACGTTTCTCACTCCCTCCAGTATGTTCGGGGGAGCTTCAAGGTAATTTAATCTGGTGAGTCCCGATCTGCCTGGGGCTCTCTGTTGCAAGTTATTTATCGTTTCTTTTTATTTCTCAGATGTAATAATTGCGTATATTCCGTCGTTGTTGTTTCTAATTTCTTCGACAAAGTGGAAGAGGTATGTCCTATCGATCTCCCCATTGAGTTAATCCACGATCTGATGTTCGAATTCATTTCATACTCCTCGTTCTCTTCTTCGCTAATTTTGAATACATTTGTCCAGTGCTCTCTAAATAATGGCTCCATTTCTTCCTCATCTTCTGAAATGTTGATCCCTGCATCCTGAATTTTCATTTTATCCCTTGCTGTCCGTGTCTTTGAACTGTTAATATGTTTCCAAATTCCCTTGGTGATGTTTTCACATCTATTTTCTCGATGTTCTGATCCCATTTCTCTCTCTGTTTTCATAAATTAGTGCTATTAGCTCGATATTCCGTCTCTTGTGTGCGTTGTATGCTTTCCTTGATGTTTCGAATGTTATATTTTCCGCCTCCCGGCCAATCCCATCGCTCAAAGTCACCATTTCTGGTGTCCACCTAAATTGTTCAATGGTTTGTTGTTTCTAATTTCTTCGACAAAGTGGAAGGGGTATGTCCTTTCGATCTCCCCATTGATTTCTTCCACGATCTGATGTTCGAATTCAATGTCATACTCCTAGTTCTCTTCTTCGCTAATTTTGAATACATTTGTCCAGTGCTCTCTAAATAATGGCTCCATTTCTTCTTCATCTTCTAAAATGTTGATCCCTGCATCCTGAATTTTTTAATTTTATCCCTTGCTGTCCGTGTCTTTAATCTGTTAATATGTTTCCAAAATTACCTTAGTAATGTTTTCACATCTATTTTCTCGATGTTTTGATCCCGTTTCTCTTTCTTTTTTCATAAATTAATGCTATTAGTTCGATATTCTGTCTCCTGTGTGCGTTGTATGCTTCCCTTGATGTTCCGAATCTTCTTATATTTTCTGCCTCCCGGCCGATCTCATCGCTCAAACCCCCCATTTCTGATGTCCACCTAAATTGTTCAATGATTTGTAACGAGTTAATGCGGAGGGCTTCCTTCTCTGCCCTTTTAATTTATTCTTTTTATCCTATCCAACTCCTCGTCGATCTCATCTAGAGTGGTTTCCCCGAGCGGGTTGGGCACGTACGTTTGAAGTAATTCTTTGTACGTATATCAATCCGCTCTATGGTCTGCCTTCAATTTCTTCGAAGGGATTTATATAGGATTCTTTTTTATGTACATTAGAGACGCAGTGTGGTCACTGCAAGGAACATCCACTGGTTCCATAAAATAGTTAAAGGGGAGATTGAAGTTAGCCAGGCAGATGTCTGGTTTTCTTGCGTTTTGTTTTCGTAAATATGTAAGGAAATTGTGTCTGTCTTTGCAGTATACGTCTATTGATAAGGGTGTTAAGTTGTCTTCCTACTCTGTTTGTATTTCTGTACCCAGAAGCCCGCAATGGGCGTTTAAATCGTCTATCAAAATGACCGGTATCCAATAGTTGAGCAGTTTAGTGAAGTTTCGTACTGTTAATTGGGGGCGCCTGAGTGGCTGGTATCCAGTTTCGACAATGATGTTGCTTAATTCCATTTTAATTTCTATAGCTAGATATGCATCCTCCAATCCTTGTATTGTTTTGTACTGCAATCCTTGTTCCGTCGTGTGTTTCTCTTAAAGGATTTGTCTTATTAACATTGTAGTTCCATATCTTTAATTTCTCGTTTTATGTGTTTCTTCCATGTTCTAATATTAGTATAACGTCTGGGTCAATCTTTCTGAATAAGTTTCCGTACATAATTTCCTTGTCTTTTCATCAGCATGTGATAATTTGTAGTATTTTTAATTTCTTAATATCCATAATCCATTTTTTTTTATTTCCGTTCGTTTATTTGTTTTGCGTTTTGTATGCCTTATCTGTTAAGTTATTGGTGTTTCTTCTTTTTTTCTGATTCTTCTTTCGTTTCTCCTGGGTTTCCCCTCTGCTGACTGCGTTTGAGGGTGTTTCTAGAAATTCATCTCTGGGTGATAGACCCCTTTTACTTTCGGATTTAGATCTATTAAATCTTTAGACTTTCCTGCGAGTAACCAGTGTGCACTCTTGCTCTGTGTCGTTGGGGTTATTTTCAGTGTCTGAGTCATCGCTGCCTGTGTCCTCTTTGGTTTCCACTGCCTGTTGATTTCCTTTCGCCTCTTTGATTAACTCACATTTTGTCTTTTCTGTGACCTTGATTTTGAAAATGGCTGATGAGTCGATTTCTTTGGTGAATTTCATCAGGTCGAGCCCGTTTTCCTGTAACCTGCTGTTGAGTGTTGTTACGTAACTTCCAGGCTTAGCTATGTTCATCACGTGGGTATGTAATATACAAGTAAGTATTTTCATGTTGAGAGTACCATCCAAATTTATCTGTGTTTTGGGTCCTTGTTGGTCACTTTTTGCCATTGTTGCGTATGAGATTTATTTACGTTTCTGTTCTGTGTCCCCCTTTGTAGTTAATGCGTCTTTCATCTGTGTTGTTGCAGTAACGCCAAGAATGGCGTTCAGTTCCACATTCAAAACAGATAATTAGCTCTTTTTAAGGGCAATTTTGAGTCGTATGTTCCACCAACGCATAACATCTGAAGCATATCTGTATGCTTGTGAAGACGTCTCTTTGTATGAGGGTGGATGGAATTCTCATGTTGAAAGCGAGAAGTCCCTGTTCGATGATCTTTGAAGCCATTTCGGTATATTCGCAAATGAGTTTGAAAACGTGAGTGTGATCTTTAAATTTGACCATTTCTGCTATTTTGAGCCATTTCTGCCTCTCCTCTAGTTCTACTTTTATTTCTTGGGTGAGAACTCTCCAACCCAGGACTCGAATTTTTGGCAGATGACACTTCAGGTAGCCGTGATTTATGGAGGTAGTTTTGCTTCCAAATCCAACTTCCTCAACATAATGTTCCCCGTAGATGACAGTAGCTGAACTACGCCTTTATTTTCTGGGAAAATAACTGTGAATCCAGATGGTGTCTCAATACATTTGATAAGTGGTATTTCCAGATCAGTAAATATGCATTTCACTAATTCTTGTGGTGATCTTACCTTCCGTTGGGTATTAGTTGAAGGGAAAGCCTTTGCAAGTCTGGCGGGTCCATCTTTCCTGGGAGTGGTCCCCTCTCCGAAGAGAGACGTTCTTCTGTTGATCTTCATCTGTGGAGACTTTATCCAGTCTCCACTAGTGGGAGGAACCCCTCTATCTGACCTAATTCTACCTGACCTACCTTCCAACTTTCGCACTTTTCTTGGTCAACCCTACCTAGCTGGGCCTAGCCCTAACAGCAGGCCATAGTTGGGTTCTGGCTCGTGACTGAATATCGGCCCCCCTTCTGGCCCCCTAAGAGGGTCTCCTGCAGTGGTTCACTATACCTTACTACCAACTGCAACTCAGACCTTGCCGGTGCCCAAGTTAGGTAGCGCTAGTAAGAAGTAAGTTTGAGGTAAAACATATGAATAAAGAGCTAAGAATATAAATTAAGGAAGAACAACCCCTTCGGGGGGGGGGTAACTTCGCTCAAGAGGAACAGAAGGAATCTCCAATCAGACCCAGAAGCGCATATATTTCTTCTTAAAAGTTTTCTTGAGAAAGGCGTATATGTGGGTCCTCCCTAAAACCTTTCCTCACTTACCTGAGATAGCCTTTACCAGTTCGCAGTGAGACAGCAAGCGTACAGACTGAGTAAATCAATAGTCAAAAATGAAATGAAAAGAGAGGTCGGAGATAAAGAACAGCTCTTCCAACTCTCCCGCTGCCCCCTTGGCCCTCATGGAGCGGCTAAGTAGGAAGAAGGGGAGACCCGTACTCCTTTATAGACCCCCCATAGTCACACTCTCTAGAGCAAATTTAGGTTCCAAGCACTGTGAGTACGGCGGATAGGAGTGAGAGGGAGAGGAAGAAGAAAGTTTTAGGATAGGACAGCGAAGAAAATAGTAGGACACAAAAGTGTACTTAGTTAGTCATGGGACCTACAGCCTAACGTGGAATCTGAACTACGATATGTCGCTTGTCTCTATCTATAAAATTGCAGTTAAGCGTGACCCCTGTCACACGTACCTACTGTGAGTCCCTTGTGCGAATGTGATAGTAAAAACAAATAGATATTGAATGCTGAAGGAAGTTAGAAAATTTGTATTTGTGAGAGTCTCCCGCATTGCTATGTTATTTATTTATTTATTTTACTTTATTTTTATTTTTTATATGTATCTAGTTTTGATATGTCTAGGTAGTGTCGGTATTTATGAGACGGTCAAACCGTTATTAGTAAATTTTCTTACTAAATACTGGTGTAGGTTTTAATTGAATGGAATGGAATAGATGAAATAAGTGGTGAAAATGTGTGTTAGTTGTAGATAGTTATGAAAGAAATTTGTATTTATCCTGGAGCAGATGGCATCCCAGGCATATTGCTTTTTGCTGTTTTTCTCTTCATCCTCTACTTACGTTGGTCTCAGCATTAAGCTAACCTTTCCCTAGTTGTTAACTACTCTTTGTGGGGGAATTCCATGTAGAATTTCTTTTTCAGCACGGAAGTGACGTCCATGCGCTGCAGAAGGTTCTAGAATTTGGTAAGGCTTAAATTGGTAAGCGTCCCCCCCTCCCATTCACAAGCAGTAGCCTCAAATCCGCGTCGACCTCGGACCACCTTATCGCGGGTTAGAATTGCCTCGACGTGAAGATTCGAGGCCATTCGAGAGTAGCACTGTTTCCTCCACCGCTGCGCGGGGAGCCTCGGATATATAGGGCTCGTTTTCCAGATGGGAGAGACAGAGCTGACGAGTCCGCCAGGACTAAGAAGCATTCCCCTAGTTCCAAGACAGGTGCAAACCACAAAGCAAAGTGACGGCTGAACTTTTCGTGTGATGGAATTAGCCCAACCAGTAAGGTAATTCCATTTGACGATCGCCACCGAGCGATTATTCTGACTCTATTCATCAACTCCTGTCAAAGCACTTCTCGTTCCCTCCTCGTTCCCTCTTCGTTTTCATGTGGCCGAAATACTCTTCCCTGGACCGGACGTTACCCCCCCCCACCTTTTGGAGAACCGTCATCACGTTAACTTCCCGCTCAGAAGCTCCCAGCGCCCTCGCCCTCACGTTTATTGACTGCAGAAGACATCCGTGAATTCTTACCCTGACGTCTCACCCGGAATCCTTCGTAAGCCAACCCCTCTCCTCCCTTCAGCGACCCATTTGAGTTAATCCTCTCCATTTGAATAGTCTCCTTCTGTAATGCATTAATTTCTAACTTTAGAGTCTGACGCAAAACTCTGCAATTTTCCCCCTCATTTACCAATTTAATTTTGACCATTTATTCTCTTATTTTATCTAAATAAAATTATATTTGTGTAAATGCCTCTTTAAATAACTTTGAGCTTTGCTATTGCCCAAATTTTACCTGACCTGGTGCACTCTTTTCCCCGCTGTTCCATACGTCGAAACTCGTGGCGTTCCGTCCTTTTTCAGGTTGCCCTTAAGTTATTGGTCCCTCCTCCATATATATAATATGGTATTGATATAAATTAATGTCATACCACGACACTCTTGCCTTGTTTTTTAACTTTGTTTATTTTTGTTTTTGTATATATATATATATATATAAATATATATATATATATATATATATATATATATAAATTCCTCTATATAAATCTTGTTCCTCCATCGTTAGGCATTCAAGCCTTTCAAATATAATTTGTTAACTCGTTAGATTTGCTTTTATTGGCCTTTTGCTTCTTTTTGTTATAATTTCGCCTTTTTGGGCATTATGCCCCATTTTGTTTAAATCGTTCTATTCATTTTAAAACGTGTTGTGTTGGGCACTACGCCTCTGTTTATATAATTTTAATTGTTTATTTTAGTATTTGGGCACTTGGTCACTTTTGTCTTCTTTATTGGTTACTTTATTCTTGTTTGAAATTGGGCACTTTGCCTCTTTCAGTTTGTTCTTTTGTTTTTAGTAGTTGGGCACTTCACCTCATTTTATTTGTTTTATTCGTGGAGTCTAAATCGTGAAGTCATTAGTCTAGTCGTATTCTAGTAGTCTTCTTCGTGCATCCGGTAGGGTATAAACTTTTCGCTATCTGAACAAGGCTACTTGGTTTTCCTGGGAGCACAGTCTTCCACTGGAGAATAGTGTCTTCCTTGTAGCTCGCCCAATAGCTTGCTGCGTTATATCCAGGGCCGGTCTATCTGCGGGAGGATTTCGCTTATGAGCTTTTCCCAGGTCTTTTTCCCTAGCCTCTGGAGGACTATATTCAGTGTCTCGAGTCCTGCTCTTGCGTGCAGTTCCGTCTGCCGAATATAGTCCAATCTCCTGCGCTGGTTATAAGCAAGGTAGCCTTGTTCTGGACTCTCTGCATACATTTGAGAGTGGTTGAACTAGCTGCCTTCATAACCACTGCGGGCTACACTAGTACTGGCCGCACCGGGATATTATACATTTTTTTGTTGTTGTTGGTACTGAGATTTTTGAACCGGTACAATTTTTCAAGTTCTCTCTTGGTTAGGGAGATTCGGCTGTTGGTGTGCGCCTTATACCCTGTTGAGGTGAGGCGCAGACCCAGGACTTTATCCTCGTTTGAGTACAGGAAAAACTCTTCCCTGACGATAAAGTCGTCCCTTTTTCGTCCATTCATTGGGAGGATCTGAAACTTTCGGCCGTTTGTTTTAATTTTCCCCTTCCTTTCGAATCGGTTAATGTTATCGTTTTCGGTCGCTGTCTCCCTTACTTGAACTCCAGCGTTCCTATAGGAACTGGGGATGATTTGAGTGATGTCATCTGCAAACTGCAGATACATCACATCCTTCCCGACTGGAGCAGGTAAGTCCAATGTGTACACAAGTTACAGCAACGGAGTCAGACAGCTACCTTAGGAACCCCCGCCTCTAGTTCGAATATGGGTCCTCTGTTGCCCTCGATCGAGATTCGAACGTTTATATCCATGATTTAATCACAAAGGACCCTTTCTAGGACAGGATTTAGCTGGAGGCCTAAGATCTTGAATTGTAGACCTCTTAGCCAAACCTTATCGAAGGCCTTCTGTACATCTCGCAATACCACGTCTACGTACTTCCCTTCAGCTTTACAGCGGGCTAGTTTTTCGGTTAGGAAGGCAAGGGCTGTATCCATCCCCCACCTCCTGCGAAACCCGTGATGCTGTGGGTTGTGAGCTTCCAGCTTGGACAGCTGATCTTGTAGCCTATTGGCTAGAAGCTTCTCGTAGACTTTGCCTACAAACTCAAGAAGAGATATTGGCCTGTATTCCACCAGTTCATCAGGGGCATGTTCACTTTAGGATTAAAATTGATTTTAGCCATTTTAACCGATCGAGGAAGTAGCCCGTATTCAGGGAAGCGTTGAAGATGTCAGTGATTCCCTGAATGATCTGCCGGGAAGCATGCACCAGATTGTTCTTAGTGATTCCCGTCCAGCCTGGCGCCTTTTGCTTAAAGGTTTTTATGAATTCCATTACTTCTACCATTGTTATTGGTCAGCCATGGTCCGCCATTTCCCTCCCTTCGTCGAGGTAGGCTTATGGGTGCGTTCGATGTATTATCTGATTGAGTTCTTCAATCAGATGGTCTTCGATTTCCTGGTCGAATTCCGCATCATCCTCTGGTGTTATTGAGAAGATTTCCTTCCAGAACGTGCGGAATCTTTCCTCCAGGACCGCCGGCTCCTCCAAGTAGACCTCGCCCTCCCTAATGCTGTTCTTTTCTCTACTTGTTAGGCCTTTCAGTTTCTTCACTAGGCGCCAGAATTTATCGGGGGCCATCTCGCTATCCAACCTGGCTATTAGGCTGTTCCAGATCTCAGCTTGTTGTTGGTTAATAGCCAGCTTTAGCTCGTCGCGCAGGCGGAGCAGCAGCGAGCTTCGAACCCGATTTGTACCCGATATTCCTATATCTTTATACAACTTCCTAAACTCCCTGGCGATCTATTTCATCTCCTCGGTCCAACGAGGTTGTGGAGGAGTCTTGTACCCTATCATGGGTATGCACTCGCGGTCAGCCTCGATGATGAGAGCTGTTATCCTTTCCAGCTCCCCATCAATCTCCTCTAGAGTAGCCTCACCTTGGTCGGCATGTTCGAATACGCCTAGGATTTCTCCGTAACACTCCCAGTCGGCCAAGACGTAGCTTTTGCGGAAAGGGATCGGAATCTAGATCGGAGCGAGTGAAATGGTGGTTAAGATCGCCCTATGGTCGCGGGTATTGCTGGTCCTGGCTCGCTATAGTAATTGAATTGGAAGCCGCCACTTGTCATGATTATGTCGGGCTTTGTTGCTGCCCAAAAGGTGATATAGGTCGGGAATTCCGGTCTTATCCTCTGGATAATCATTTCTAAGTTATGGCCTCTGTTATTCGTGTTACCATAGCCAGCCGTTCGGCATCTGCCGTTGAGGTCACCCCCAAGGAATACCATTCTGCCGTGACCGAACTAGGGGTAGAAATTGTTGAGGGGCAGGTACGCTCTCTGAGGGAGATGATACGCCGCCGCGATCACGAGGTTGCCCACTAATGTAGGCATCCCTATCGCCACGAATGACTCGTCCAGTTCTGGAAGGTGCCTGAACGAACGATTCTTTTTGATTGCAATCGCGGTGCCATCAAACCTCTCTTGAGAATAGTTCTTAGCAACTACTCTGTAGCCCGGTATTTTTTTTGGTACAATGTTGTGTTGATACCGTGCTCACAAATTAATATGATGTCGGGGTCTAGCACACGGAATATGTTTTCATAGGCCGTTGCTTTTCTCTCCCATCCATTTACTTAGAGTGTTACAATTTTCAACCTGTTGTTCGGGTTTTCCATTCTCTTTTAATGGCTCCTAGTGTTTTCTGGTGATAGGACGCTTTTTCCAGTTACTTTTCTTCTTGAACTCCGTCGTGGGTATTTCTTCCATGTTTCCATGTAGAGGGGGATGTTATTGTTGAAGAGGGCCTCTTCGACTCCCTCACCTACACACTTGGCATCGTAATCCCACTTGTAATACTTCTTCCGAATTCCTTCTAGGATCTTGTTTGTGTCCTTTTCTTTTGGAAAGGACAAACTGCTTCGATGCGTATATTGTGAGGTTTACTCATCCGCATCGAGAGATCTTTTTGCCACCCGTTTCTTCTTTCCACTTTGCCCAGCTTTTGCCGCTGCTTCATCGTCTGAGGAATCCGTGGTTTCCGAATCCTCTGAGGTTTCTTTGTTAGCTTTGGAGTTGTCCGAAGACCTAGAAGGATCCTCCCTTTTTTTCTGGCTTCTATTCAAGGGTCCGGCCTTTTGGTCTTTTCTATGGACTTCCCTTCTTGTTTTTCTGCCTCTTGGCCTATTTTAGGAACCATTTGCAGTTGTAAGACGTCCCATGACGGGGGGTCGTCCGGGAACCACATCTGGTTTAAGCCATTTTTGGTTAGCATCAAGTTTACTTCTTTCGCAAAGCATCCAGGCTGCGTTAGATTTCTGACATGGGCATACAGGATGCATGTCAAAATTCTGGTAGACTCCTAGTTTTGTATTTTTGAGTAAGTCCTTTTGACTGCTGCCTCCGAATAGGCTGATTTTGCGACTTGGGCATAAGTGGTGTTCGTTTTCCTGGCCACCTCTGCTCCGCTCTTTTTTTTTGTCCTGATTAGGTCTTTTTTCATTGGAAAGGCCATAGCCATAGTCCGATTTACCTGTACGTAATTGATGCCCTTTTCGCGAGGGCTCAGGCAGCTTTTCCAGTGAAGTCCAGGTTCGCTCCATCTGGAGCATAGTTCCTCGGTTGCTTAACATTTGCGGGTGGTGTGGGCCTCCATTTTGTAGCAGCGGAAGCAGAACTGGATTGAGTGAAATTCCTCCCTCTCAATCTGCTCCCCGCTGATCCTGGCGTTGAAAAGCAGGAGCCCAAACTCCTTCGCCTTTCTGGCCATGTAAGTTTCCCCAAATATTATTTTAAAAACATCGGCGAGTCGGTATTATCTCTTTTGTGACGAAATTTTGACAATGTCCGTAACTTTCGCCCATGAGTGATTCCTCATGATTTCATCTCTGATTTCTTCCCGAGAATGTTCCCTTATCCAGGGTTCTAGTTTCCTGCAGATCACGCTCCTATGTGATTGGATCTGCGGTGAAAAAGCTGGTTGCAGGCCAAGCTCACGAAGGACCTCGACCGCAGCCTCCTTTGCCATCGCTTCAATGTCTTTTTCTGTCTCACAGACAGCGACATAACCCGCGGGAATCTCCAGTAGCCTTATCATGGCTCTCTTGAGTTTCCCATACACGGCTTCAAAAACCTTCTCCTTGGTTGGTCTGTTACGCAGCGGGACCCAGGGGGTCCGAGCTTGGGCCATCTTTTCTTTCCTGGACCAGAGGGGCAATGAACCCCTGTGGGGTCGCTTCTGCTTCGTGGTTTTCTGGGTGCTTGCCAACTCTTATAATTTTCGGATTGTCCAAAAGAAAGGAAATTTTCCTTTTTTATTATTAGAGCGCTTGTAGGGGGCAGCTCCCCACTGTTGCAAGCGAGCTTCCATGAACGTGAACTGCCGATGGAGAGATGAAATGATGGTGGGTGAACCAGGAAAGGCCCCTCAGACGGGTGATATATGGTGGAATTAATGATGGGTGGTGATTGAATCAACTACCACCACCCTGTGGTGCGTCCCCATTTGGGGTTTGGTTATCGATGCTGCTTCCAACTTGCACAGGGACGGTTGTATGTCCTCCTGTAGTCTTGGCCGGAAACTACCTTCAGGGACTAGAGCGAACTCTTTCCCAAAGCTTTTAGCATCGCCTCGTAACCGAGGTGATACTTACGCCGAGTTCTACAGTGGGATAGTCCTCAAACCTGCTTCCTGGGCGCCCCCAATTATGCCTATCGCACGAACGACATAGTTGGAACGTAGCTAGATGAATGGCAGTTCAGTTCACTTCAACTTCTCTGCCCCAGCAAGGGGGGATGCGAGGTCGAATTATCCCGACATTTGTCAGGTTATTCGTGCTCTGTTAAATTCTTCTTCTTCTGTTCCCCGTAGGGAAACGTGAATAAATAATTCACGTATAAAGTCACGTTGGTTTATCGGCGAAAAACGTCTTCGGAGTTAGATGAATTCTCCAATTTTTTTATCCCGTCTAGGTTTTAATCTCTCTATCTATTCAATTTTATATGTTTCTTGTAGCACTTACTTTTCCCTTAAAATTTCCTGCCCCATGAGTGGCCAATTTTTGTAATACTTATGTTCGCGTGGAAATACTATATATAATGTAGCAATTTGTGAATAATTCCGAGACTGCTCTGGTTCCCTGAGTTAGTCTGTGTACTGCTGTGACAACTTCTGAACGAAAATTGTAAAGCAAATTTTGCATGAGTGAATTGTGATACTCGCTTCGAGTAGTGAACTTCGGGATAATGATAAAGTGGGATACGCTTCGAAAAGTGGACCACTGGCTTGAGATTTTAGAAGGTCACGGAAGAATCTTCACTCCTTCCTGGAGACGTAGACCAAAGCCTCACCTGGCCCACACGCTAGCCTGAAGAAAGTTTTTAAGGGAAAGTAAAATTATTTGGACATTGGCCCCCTTTTCTCTCTCACCCCTTCCCTTCTATAAACAACTTTAAGTGTATAAATACACTTACACATACAAACTCTAATGCATCATATGATGAGGGAGAGATGAGGAAAACTCTCCGTATAACTCTTCGAGTCCTGCCGCAGGGTCTCGAAACCCAACCGAGAAAAAGTTTTTGAAAAAGTATAGGGAACCCTACGCATTGCCCTTGTTAGACTTATTGACTTAAAGAATGGATACTCATTTATCTGCGCGAAAGAGGCCGACTGTGAAGCCTTGACCTCGGGAAAAGCTGTTGAATGCCTTAAGACAATTAAACTAAAACTGAACACACCGCCACAGATTAGGACTCACCGCAGTTTAATATGCAGGTGCCTCGACCCCTGGGTTGGGAACCATACATCAGACGCAATCAAAGAGGAAATCTAGACGAACCACGAATGGGCAAAGTTGGCTGAGGTCATAAAATTCAAAACTTACAGGAACGTGTTCAAGGTTGTTTTTGAAGACACGGCTATTGCTCAAAAGGCTAGGGATAATAGATTACTGCTCTTTAGCGTGAGAGTCTGCCCAGAACAGATGGAACGTGAGGAGTTTGTTGACTTGCAATTGTGCTTTTGGTGCAAGAAGTACGACAAACATACCACTTTTCACTGCCCTGAAAACAAAGACCTAAAGCTATGCTCCATCTGCGCCGGTCGCAACCATTTTTGGCGTGACTACAAGAATACTACCACAAAATGCTTGAATTGCGAAGGCCCGCACCGGACCATGTCTATGACATGTCTAGTCAAAAAGCAGGAGATGAGCAAGCAAAGCAGATTAAAACGTGAAACAAAGAAGTTAAAAGCTAATTCAACCTACGAAAAAGTTGCAAAAGCCGCCATCGCCAAGTCTAACAGCCAAAAGACATACCTACACATTGAAAACGAGTACTCCACAAAAATAATGTGTTGCATTTATTATGCACACATTGCAAACATAACTCGCTCTGGTACCTTTGCTAAAGAAGTCAACCGCATGCTCGTAAAGAAGGGGTTGCAGGAGATGTGGTTTCCCGATAACCCTCCTTCAGAAGAGGTTATGCGTATAACCGTAGCTCCTTAGTGCCACCGAGACAAGTGCCAAAAAGTGCCAACTCAAAACACAGCCATCTCACGTGTCCCCTGACTGAACAAGCCTAAAGAACCACAAACAAAAAAACAAGCGCCACTCACACCGAAAAAAAGCACACCTGTAAAAACAAAAACACACCCACCCACACCAACCAAGGAGGCAGCCCGACCCAAGGAGATCAGGTCTCCTAGGTTGAGGAAAATCTCAAAAACTCGTGGCCCAAGGTCTACCTCCTCATCACGGGGGAGGGAACACCAATTGAAATACCACGCGAGAGGCTTTAACTTAAAACTATATGCCTCTGAATCCGCTTCGTTCCCAGATGAAATTGATTCCCGCGAAGTATCGGAGGGTCTTAGGACCATACGATACAAGTGGGAATGCTCAGACGAGGTTCCGGAGCGACAGGTTGAGGAGGCCCTCGCACAAATAAGATCAAATTGACCACGGAAAGTTTTCACACGATTACCGATTCCAAATTTAGAAATAAAAGAAACGGCAGGGAGCGCACCCCGCCCAGTACACCCCATGGGGCTAAAATAGATCGCGAATAAGCGTCTACTTTAATCCCACACACTAAAAGAACCAACATTACACAAAATAACCAATAGACTTACGATCATACAAATGAATGTCGATGGGTGGGACGGAAAAGGTTCCATCTATGGCAACATTCTGCAACAAAGTGACCCTGACATTATACTTATCAACGAACACGGAATGACCACGCAAAGAGAATTAAAAATATTTCAATACGACGTCATTAGCAAAAATTATAGCCAGGAACGGTATGACGGCTGCGCAATAGCCGTCAAAAGCTATAAGCAGGTGAACTGGGAAAGCTACAAAAATTACTTTCTAAATTATATCCCAGACCCTTTACTCGATGCCAATTTAGAAGAGATCGATGAAGAGCTGGATAAAACCACCGTCCTCCTAATTATAGCAGATAAAAATAGTATTTCCCGCACCAAATATAGAACCCTTCCAGCTCCCATTTGGACCCCTCCCATGAAAGCCCTGGCCCAAGAATATAGGGACATGTCCAATGTAGTTACGCTGATAGGCCCCAACCACAATGCCCATAGAAGAATAAGACAGATTAAAGACGAACTCCAGACACTAATTACGGACCAACAAATACTGATATGGGACAGACTGATTGAAGGACTCGACATAGAAAGAGACTCACGTACCTTCTGGCAGACATTTAGACGGTTAAAAGGACAACCTCCACAGAAAACAGTTACACTCATACACGACGGTAAAGAAATTAACCAAACTAAAGAGATTGAGGAAATGTTTAGGATTTTCTGGTCTTCAATCTTCAAAATTACCCTGAAGAAAATGACAATTATGACATCGATTTCGAAAATGACATAATACAACAGCTAAACACACAAATACACAAGACCTCCCCTCATCATTGTGTGTCGAAGGAAAGAGTGATGGAGGGCTATGGGAGTAAAATAACTGCTCAAGAGCTCTCCGTTGCACTAAAATCCTTTCGTCAAAGAGCACCGGGTACCAGGCGGCTGACCAGGGAGAACATCAAGGCCCCACCTAACGTTCTGAGTGGGATTCTTAACATCATGAATGCCGCTCTGAACACGGGCTACTTTCCAGATCAGTGGAAAGTGGCCAAGATGATTTTCATTCCAAAATCGAGAAAACCCCTGCACTGCCCTGCCAGCTTCCGGCCAATATCTCTCTTAGAATTTGCTGGCAAAGTCTTCGAGAAGATATTAGCCAAAAGAGTCAACTCTTTTCTCGACAAAGCCAACTTGCATAACGAGCAACAACACGGCTTCAGAAAGAAAAGAGGGACTGATACGGCACTAGCCGTTATCACAGAAAAGCTCGCTAAGATAAAGGCAGAAAAAAGGCATGTCGACCTGGTGCTCCGCGATGTCAAGAAAGCTTTTGAAAACGTTTGGAAGAGAGGACTACAGTTTAAGATCCTTCAAGTAGACCTCAACCCCATTCTTGAGAGGATTCTATGCGATTACATAATGGAGAGGAGAGCATATATACATATCAGAGAACACAAAGGCCCCGAATTCGAGCTCAAATCAGGGGTCCCACAAGGGGGCTGTCTCAGTCCCCTTTTATACAACATTTATACGCGCGACTTACCACAACCTCTATCCGAAGGTACGATATACGTCCAGTTCGCTGACGACATATCGCAAATTTGTACCGCCGCTTACGTTCACAGGAAATTTATGGCGAGAAATACGGCTAGGGAGATATCTAACATCAACTCTTTTGAGAGGAAATGCAAGATATCAACCAATGCTCAAAAGTTCAAAATAATTCCCATGTTTCACAAGACCTTAAACGATATATGGGTAGAAGGGAAGAGACGGTTTTGGG
Source organism: Ceratothoa steindachneri (assembly GCA_963969495.1). Lineage (NCBI taxonomy): Eukaryota > Metazoa > Arthropoda > Malacostraca > Isopoda > Cymothoidae > Ceratothoa > Ceratothoa steindachneri. The sequence continues at coordinate 119,036,199 of OZ018323.1, read as the reverse complement.
GCTCAAAATCACCACAGGAGGCTACAAGAGTCATATGGGACGAACAGTCGCGAATGGCAAGAGAGATTTGAAGGAGTTTTATAGGTTTCGTGACCTAAATCGCTCAAATAAACTCAAGATATTCAATGCGTGCCTTCGCTCGAGACTCTTGTAACCCCCGGTGCCGTTGAACGCGAGCGTCAAGACTCACATTGCGAAACTTTAAGTCATCCAGAACAAAGCGGTGTTACTCATTACTAACACCCAAAGAAGAGAACGAAAAAGACAGAGTGAGCTCCACGACTCACTTGGATTATCTCCGATCAACGTGGCGCTCCACGAGAGAGCTAAGAGGATATGGAAAGCCATTGGCGCCCGCTTGACCCTTGAATTCTCCCGTACACACTTAGAAATCCAAGTAGACCGACAAGTAAGACCATTCAAAGGTAGTAAATTACAGTCTGACGATGACGTGACTCCGAAATACATTGGCAAAACTGACAAAACACATCCAATGCAATGCGCAGGTTCCTTTTGTAAATTAAATCCCAAATTAAAAACTATTTGCAAACCTCAAAATAAAAATTCCAAATTCAATTTAAATTCATTTAAAATGATAACAAAACTTTTTCAATAACTCACAGCGGGAATAAAACCCCGCCTAAAATAAAGGCTTGAATGCTTAACGATCTTCAAGATGAAAATAATTAATTAAATTAACTATGATCAATTTAATTAAATAAACTATAAATCTATAGTCTATTAAATAAAGAAAAACAACCAAAAACATACAAAACTAACACAAATTGACAGAGCTACCCTTTCACAAGGGACCTTTTTATTTTGTCTCCTACACATCATCTATTCTTTAAACTCACCCTTTAACCACTTTACTCTCTTACTATTCTCTTTCTAATTCTACCTATATTTCATCACTTATTATGTTCAATGTCCAATGAATAATTCCGACTAGTATATCACAGACTCATCGTAGACTCATCGTACGAAACGGATCTCTTCTCAAGCTCTGCGAAGAAGTTTATCACCGGCAAAGGCGGGAAAGGAAAGGGATAGCCACGCCCAAAACGTAAACTTGCCACACTTTTTCTTCAAGGGGATCCAAAAATCGAAGGTAATTTACGGAGCCACACATAGCCGACTCATGTCTGGCTAATCCCCCACCCCTGCGGCCTCTTCATCGGGGCAAGGGAGCGGAAATGAACTGAACTGCCATTCATCTATTTTCGCTCTAACTATGTGGGTCTACTTTGATAGACATAATTAAAGACGTAAAAGAAAGCAGGTTTGAGGATTAACCCACTATGGAACTCTACGGAAGTGACCACCCGGTTACAAGGCGATGCTGAAAGCTTTAGGGGAGAGTTCGCTCCAATCTCTAAGTTTAGTTTCCGGCCAAGACCACAGGGGGACATGCAACCGTCCCTGTGTAAGTTGGAAGCAGCATCGATAACCAAACTCCAGACAATGCGGCACCCCCGCGCGGTGGTAGTAGACTCTATCACCACCCATCATCAAGTCCGCCACTTTTCACCCGTCTGAGGGGCCTCTCCGGGTTCACCCACCATCATTCATCCATCTCATCCGGCAGTTCATGTTCATGGAAACTTGCTTGAAACCAGGAGGGGGCAGCACTTAAAACCCTTCCAAAAAGAAGAATTGGACCCTACAGTAAGGAAAATACAGTGACGAACATCCAGAACCCACGTGAAGGAGACCGCAATCTAGCCGCAATGGACGACCGAGAAGGAGCGAAGAGGGTTCCTCTTCGCATCCTCCCCGGCCGGGAGAAACCTTCCCGGGAACAGACGCTGAAGAGCATATATGCGGATATAGGAGTGGTCCTCCTACGGCTTAAATACCAATACAATGGCTACGTGGCGCTTTGCGACACGGATAAAACCCTCGATCTTCTTTTAAGTGAGGGTGCAGCCAAGAAACTCAGCAAAATAGGACTAGCCCCCAGATGCCACCTGACTTCCAAACAAAGAGATCAGTAATATGCCGGCGTCTTGACCCATAGTTAGGCAGACATACAGCCCAAGAGATAAAAGAAGAACTCGAAAGAGAGCAAGAATGGGCAAAGGTCGAAGATGTAATAAAATTCAAGGACCAGAATGGAGAGGATCACAGCCACATCTTTAAAGTGATCTTCCGATCGACATAGATCGCAAAGAAAGTCACTGAGCAAGGACTTCGTGCATTTTACACAAAAATCTCATCCGACCAGATAGAAAAGAAAACATTCGTTTCAGTGCAAGTGTGCTTCACATGCTACGCGCTAGACAAGCAGCCAACCAAGGAGTTTACCTTCAAAGGTAAAGCTTGCCCTGAATTCTCAAGCCAGGAACACAGGTGGGATGAATGCAGAAGCACAGAGAAAAAATGCTTGAACTGCGGTAATGGACATAAACCTCTGGCTATATCATGCCCAGTCTAAAAAAGCAACTTATTCGGAAGAAGAAAGCCGAAATCAACACAGAGAAAGAAAGGAGAAAAAATACTACCTACGCTGCACCAACAGCTAATGGAAGCATCTCTGCACCCACCGCACAGACCACAACGGTCAATATCGAGGGCACCATGAAGCCCGACTAAAAACTGTGCATAATGCATGCACACTTTGTCAACATGGCGAGCCAAGGTTCATATGCAACTGAACTCAACACCATGCTTGAGAAAAACGGAGTAAAAAAATGTTGTTGCCGGACAACTCACCCACGAATGAGTTTTACAAAATGAATATGACTCCAAAGGAAACTACTAGCCAAGTAGAAGAAGAAGAAGACAAAAGTGAAATGGAAACCGAATCAGAAGAAGAAAGCACAAAAGTGACCTCAGAAAAATAAAAATAAAAAATGACCACCCAACACTTCAAAATCTAAATTTACGGATCTCATGCTTACCCCATTCCTAAGCAATATAAGCAAAAGGAAATAGTCGACGGACTAGTCAAGGTAAAATTTAGATGGGTATATGAAGCAGACGCAGACGAAACGGAAGTTTACAACGCACTAAAACAGGGCATGTTATTCATCGCTCCAGAATCATGCAGCAACATCTCATGCGATGAATTTAAAAAGAAAAGAAATGGACACACTCGATCTCCAGGCCGACCAGAAAAAAGAAGGTCAGGTAGAGTAGAGAACACAAGCAAATATTAACAGCAATGGACACGTATCAACGTAAGCTTAAATTATTCACCTTGAATGTTAACGGCTGGAAGGAAAAACGCTTAATCTACTCCAACATAGTAAGAAAGGAAGATCCAGACCTAGTAATCCTAACAGAACATTGCATATCCACAGATACAGAAACAATAAAAATCCCTGACTATAAATTCTTAACAACCAACCATTCACAGTTAAGATATAACAGAGTTGCACTAGGCATTAAAAAAGGTATTCACTTTACAGAAATAAAAGAGATAGAGGAATCATTTTTAGCTGTGAAAATAAAACTGACTACAGGTGACCTGGTCATAGCCGGGGCCTACCAACCCCCTAGACGCTCGTACCTACTGATACCGCATTTCATCAAACTATTCCGTAGACAAACCTCAACGTTTCTAGCCGGATACCTTAATGAAAGGCGCATGGAAGCAGGATACACAACCCATACAAATAAAACGAGAAAAACCCTACAACTCCTGATGCAAAGAGGCCTAGTAAACAGAGAAGGACCTGACTTTCCTACGTATCTCATAGCCCAAGCCTCGACTACCCCAGATATTATTTTAAGTAATCAAAACTTCAATTTAAATCACCACACACAGCCAGGTTCCGCAACTCCCTCCGATCATTTAAGCATAATTACCACCATCTCAAGTTCGCCCATCCAAATAAAAATATCACGAAGAAAAGCAACCAGCAAAACAAACTGGGATGGATGCAAACAATACTTAAACACAATAGAAACCGGATCCCTTAACGACCAAATTAAAGAGGAAATAGATGCTCAACGAGAGTTAATTACTAGTAAAATCAGAGAGGCGGACAGTTTACACACCCCAACAATAGAATACAGAACCCTACCTGCACTTAGATGTACCCAAGAGATGCAAGATGAAATGGATGCATTTCAAAATGTAATAAATGATATCAGGGTATCGGGAAATACGATGGAAAGGTACAGAAGCGTTATCATAATTTAAAGGAGGATAGACACCCTCATCAAGGAAAATTCAGGTAGGCTCTGGGATAGTATAATAGTCAAAATGGAGATAGAAAAGGATCCAAGGAAATTCTGGAGACAATTCAGGAAATTACGAGGAATCACAGCCAAAAGAAGAAATAAGGCTGAAAATACAGAACCAGAAAATCGAGCAAAATGAGGACCTACAACAACATTTCCGAACACACTGGATGATAATTTTCTCTATTTCACCGGAAGAAAATCAAGATTTCGACCTAAACTACGAGGTAGAAATCATACGTAGCCTGACAACACAACGAGAACACATTATACCGTTAGGAAACGTCGACGAACAAAGAGACAATCCCTTGGGGGGAAGGAAAGTCATTTCCAATGAATGAATACCTGACAGCATTAAAATCATTCAAACAAAAGACTCCAGGTCAAAGTGGGACATCCAAAGCTCACCTAATTAATGGCCCATATAATGTGCACAAATCGGTAGTCAAGATCTTCAATGCTTGCCTAAATATGGGATACTTGCCCCAAGCATTTAAAACGGCAAAGATGATGTTACTGCCGAAGCCGGGCAAACCCAAACATCAAGTCGGAAGCTTCCGTCCTATCTCGCTCCTGGAATTTATAGGCAAAGTCCTAGAAAAGCTCCTTAACGAACGGTTGATCAACCATCTTAACATAAACAACCTATACAACCCACAACAACAGCACGGGTTCTGCAGTAAGCGACGGACGGACACCGCGCTACTAATTATTACCGAAGAAATTGCTACAAAAACAGTGCGATGCTCAGCATGGGTTTAGATCAGGTAGATCATGTTTGACTAACTTACTAGACTTTCTGGAATTTGTGACAGACCAAGTAGATAAGGGAGAGAATGTAGATATAATTTACTTAGATTTTAGTAAAGCATTTGATAAGGTACCACATAGGAGACTAGTTCATAAATTAAAAATGATTGGGATATGTAGGGGTGTTTCAAATTGGATAGCTGAGTGGCTGAAAGACAGGAAGCAAAGGGTAGTGCTAAATGGTGTAAAGTCAGAGTGGAGGGATGTTATCAGTGGGGTTCCTCAGGGATCAGTTCTCGGGTTATTATCATTTGTCATCTATATAAACGATCTTAGGGAGGCAGTTAATAATGAAGTGTCAATTTTTGCGGATGATACCAAATAAGCAGCTGTAGTTAAAGATATTGATGATAATTTTAAAGTGCAGGGGGATTTAAATACATTTTTATCCTGGGCACATAAGTGGCGAATGACTTTCAACCTTGAAAAGTGCAAAGTTATTAACATAGGAAGAGATAATAGAGAATTTAACTATGAAATGGATGGGCATTGGCTGAGCTCAGTAGAGGATAAGAAAGATCTAGGAGTAGTAATAGATAAGTCATTAAGGTTTTCTAAGCAGTGTATTGAAGCAAGAAATAGGGCAAATAGAGTGCTGGGTTTCATTAAGAGAAATGTCAGTTACAAAAGTAAGGAGGTTATTCTTAAACTCTATAACTCTTATGTTATGCCACATCTAGAGTACTGTATACAGGCATGGTCCCCACATTTTAGACACGATATTAACCTTCTTGAGTCAGTGCAACGGAGGGCAACAAAGATTATTCCTTCCCTGAGGCACCTTGAATATATAGATAGACTGAGGGTATTAAATATGTTCTCGTTCGAGAGGAGGTGTGTGAGAGGGGATATGATTGAGCTTAAATTTTTTTCCGGGATAGATAAATTGGATGTTAGCAAGTTTTTTGAGTTAGATGATGGAAATCGGACTAGAGGTCACCACTTGAAAATTAAAAAGCAAGGGTGTAGGTTGGATTTAAGAAAATATTTTTTCACCAATAGAGTGGTAGACTTCTAGAACAAATTGCCGCAGAGGGTAGTAGGTAGTCCAAATCTAAATGTATTTAAGAGTAGGTTGGATGAGTTTATGGGAAGGGAAGGTTGTGATGGTTCCTAAGTTTTGTATATATTAATATTGTTTGTATATATCTATAGCTGCATGATTTCACTTCTTGACAAGCCTTGATTGGTGATACCCTTGTTTCTGATGCAATCCTCTGGATGTAGTTTTCCTGGGAGTTTGGGTGCCTTAAAAAAGAGGCCGTTTGACTCGGATGACCTATGATGAGCCCTTGTGGCTCTTGTCATCTGTTATATTATATTGTGGGGGACTTTGATTTTGTCTTCCCCTGGTGATGGGGCTTTTTGTGGGTGGGTTTTGATGGAGGCGGATGACCGCGGATAGGCCCTTGTGGCTTTTTTCATCCGTGTAATTATGTTATGTTATGTTAACAGAGTTGACATTGTACTTCGTGATGTTGCCAAAGCCTTTGACAAAGTGTGGTTGCCCGGCTTAAAAGCCAAAATCTGCGACCTTAACCTGGAAAGATACTATGTACAAATGTTTTTGTACAAACTAATAGTCCTAGAATTCAATCAAATTAAAATATATATATAAAAATATATATATATAAATTACGAGGTAATTTAATGAAACTTTGGTTAAAAGGTAAAACTAATACATTTTTGGCCTGAAATTTAGGGATGTTAGTTCCCTCAATTAAATTTACTTTAGAGAATGAAAAAGATAACACCATCTCTTTCTTAGATATTTTGATCCACCGAACATACGAAGGTTTCAAATATGAAATTTATAGAAAACCTACAGCCATTGACTCATACATCCATTTCTATTCCAATCACCATATGAGTATAAAAAAAAAATGTTTTTTCTTCCATGTTTCTCCGTGCCCTGTGAATTGTTTTACCGGAATATTTAGAAAAAGAAGTTTATAGGTTATATAATATAGTTTTAAATTTGTGTTACCTTTTCTACGTACTTAAAAATTGTTATAATTCTGCTAAGCGTTCATTTTTTAACCTAATCGTAACATCCCTAAATTTCATGCCAAAAATGTATTAGTTTTACCTTTTAACCAAAATTTCATTAAATTACCTCGTTTACTAAAACCTTTGAACATGAATGAAGAGTTGAAGAAGAATGAGAAGGTGAAGAGAAATAGCAACTAAGTAGGTTTGTTTACAGTGCGAAGCTAATTATTGGTTGGTTTGAGATTTTGTAATCGACAGATTGGAGGAAGATGAGATTCATAATTGAGAAAAAGATTGTCCTGTTTGATATAAAGCGACTCTAAAATCCTGAGTAACTTAGGGTATTGAGTAGATCCCAATATTTTATAATTATTAATAGGTACCTCGGTTTCATAACTGATGCTATGTTGGCTGATTCTAAGGCTAATGCCGATATGCGAACAGAATCTGGGCTTCAAGGATCGCACGGTGCTCCCTATGTATTTTCCTTGGATATACCTAGGGCAATTGAAATTATAAACGACCATGCTTCTACTTTCGGGTTAAAGGCTCTCCTTATAAATAAAAAACATTTCTAGTTTAAATTGTTCAACAAAGACAATAGTAAAATCAGTATTCAAATGAAATTTCTTTAATAACTCAGAGAATTTGGCGCGAGGAGTTTTATTTAACGGGCTAAGTTCATGGAGCACGAAATATCGGTTATTTTTACATAAATTAATGTGTACTAGTTTCGGGAAATAAATATTGGTTCTTAAAATTTTATATTGATTTCTATATAGACGAGGAAGGATATTCATTCTTGGTGAAATATTTAGTTAAAAAAAATCACATTATATATATACATCAACCATAGGTTTGATGATAATCGATAAGCGTAATAATCGTTCATAATCTTTAAGAGGGATCAAAACCACTGAAAACATTCAAACTGAGCCCAGCACAAGTGGGTTTGCGTTTAACCGAGGTGAAGAAAAATTTGCCTAAACAAGAAATCAAAATGTCGAAATGGAGATTGTTGTTAAGTTACATTCTTGTTCAAACTTAATATTTGGGTGTACCAGGTTTAAGTATCCAATGTAGTTAATGGATTCTTCTTCTGATTTGAAAATATTAAGGTATCATCGACATATCTTCTATAAAAAATAGGTTTAAATGAGGTTGGACACTTATTCATAAAATCAAGTTCAAAATTTGACATAAAGCTGTCGGCTAAAATCGGAGCACTGGGAGAACCTATGTCAACCCCATCTATCTGTCGGTATGTTTTCTAATCAAATCTCAAGTAATTATCATTAACAAGCAATTCTAATAAGAAGCGAAACAGAGAATGGGAAAGTCCGTGAAAGGTTGAGTTGGGAGAAGAAAAATCCTTGCGCAGAACTAACTCTATTTTTTCTTTACGGAGATCGAAGTAAATGTGGACTTAACGTCTATACTCGTAATCAAGTTAGGAGAGTCATTATTAAGCTTAGAAATCTATTCAATTTAAAAAAGGAATAGATTTTCTTTTATTAAATTTATATGGACTAAAGGGGTTAAGCATAGGAATTAAAAGTTTTATAATTAGCAATTGTATAAATGGATCGAATTGGTCGCATGAGAGCAGTCTTTTTGAATGTTCGATGGGCCGTACCTTAGCCAAACTTAGAGAAAGAGGAAAAAAGATTGTGGTCTGTAGTCTCATTTATTAGATTTTCTACCTTAAGTTTCATAAGAAACCTATTAACATTATCATCTAGTGTAATTGAAATATTTTCCTGTTTATCTTTGATAACTTTAAATTTTGTTGAATCACTTAGTATGCTCATCATTTTTGTTACGGAATTCTTACGATTTAGAAGAACAACTCCCGTTCCCTTATCAGGCCGAGTAAAAATGATTTGCTTATTTGATCCTAATTTACAGAGGAGGTGAATTTCTTCCATACGAAAAAGGTTTTCGAGGAATATCAGCGAAAGAATCACGAGGTTCAAAGGACATCCCATGAATTGTTAGAGACAATTTCCAAAAAGAATTTTTCAAAGAATAGGAAAAACTTAGAAAAGTTGGTTTGTAAAAGTGAAGTTGAAAATGTAGGCCAAGGGATAAGAGGGTTTTCTCCCTTAACTATAGTACAAAATAAAAAAAGATTAAACAAAAGTTTGCGGAATACAAAATATTGGGGTAAGAGAGTCAGTCTGAGCAGGTTTCGTTCGTGAGTTTTTTGATGTTTAACGAATAACGTTCAAAATCTAGACGGATAAAGTGTACAAAACAGACAAAATTCGTGAAGGAGCAAAGTTTACGAAATTTACAGGTAAAGTTATAAAGTATGTTTGGGTTTTAATTTCCCAGTCATTTTTAAAGCTGATTTCATTATTGATAAGATTTACTCAAGGTGATATTTAGAAATTGGAGTTATGTAAGGATTTGCGATAAAGTTGGAAGTATATGAACTCGTTTAAATCTTTCTATTTTATTGATGTTTACATGTGTATAAAGTGACCACAATTATATCGCGTATTCTAGGTGTGGCCTTACTAAACTTATATATATGTAGAGGTATGATATACTCGTATATCTCTGCGTTTGTAGTGAAAAATCTTGCAATAAATCCAAGCATTTGGTTCGCCTTCTTACACGCTTCGTCACACTGCACTTTTTTTTAAACCTAAGATCATTTGAGAACCGCACCCCTGAATATTTTTCTTTGTCCACGGAGATAAGATTTTTACCACCAATTCCACAATTAAAACCTTGGTTATTTCGACCAACGTTCAAAACTGTACACTTGTCTATATTGAATTTAGTCAGTAATCGCCTATGAGGAACGGTGTCGAATGCCTTAGCGAAGTCTAAGTAAACTATGTCCAAAAATCTACTTATGTCATCGCTTATAATCATGCTGTCATAAAATTATAAAAGATTAGTTAAGCATGAACGTTTCTGTCTAAAGCCGCGTTGACTATCACTTAATTTACCTATAATGGATGTTAAACTTATTGATCAATAATTGGTCTTAAGTTCTCTTTTTTCGCTTCTTATAAATAGGAATTATATTCGCTAGCTTAAAATCTAATGACGCGACACATTCTTCTAAACATTTTGTAAAATGTTCGTTAGCAGCCCCATTAACACATTTCAAATTTCTATTAAAAGCGCCAGATAGATTAAATTACGATTTTACCTTACTAATATGAAAATCTATTTCTGCCTTGAAGAATTCAATATCAGTTAAAAGGTTATTCTCGTTAAAGTTGATCACGTCGTTCGTTCGTGGTATATTATGTTGGTCTTCGTTTATAAATACTGATGAAAAAGTTATTTAATATATTGGCCACATTTTTGATAGGTCCTATTGTTTCCTTTATCGTGTTTCTATTGGATACATAATCGAAAAACTTCTAAGGGTTATGCTTACTTTGTTTAGCATCTTAAATTTCATTTTCTTTTACCTCTTTATATTTTCTTATGTCATTCCCTTCGTCGGGCTACCTAAGTTTGATTATTTTCTTCGCTCGGTTATGCTTGTGATGCTTGTATGCACAGTTCCTATCCTTCAATTTGACCTCGATATCACGATTCCACCATTTTGATTTACTTGAGGTCTTTCGTTCGTTTTTTCGCGGAAAGAATTGCTCGTCTAATTCTCTAAAATACTCGGTAAAAAAGGATCAGCACTGATTAACATTTCCTAACGTTAGATCACACGTGATCCTTCTAAACTTGCGGTTGAAGCCATTAAATTCAGCATGTTTAAAATTTGGCACTTTATATCATTATTTTCCTTATTACTATTTATATTAATATCGAACTCTACCTTCCCCAATACTAATACCCGAGATAAGATTAAAGTTGTTAGTTAGAATTACGTCTAAGATAATTTCCCCTCGTGTTGGTTCATTGACTAATTGTGTTAAGTAGTTTTCTTTTTTAAATTCCAATAGCCTATGGCCCTCCCGTCCGCATTTAACGTTTCGTGGTTGATATTTCTACAATTTAAATCCCCAATTAAAAGGACGCAATTATTTATAATGTTACAGTACTTCCAATAATGTTATTTAATTCCGTGTCAATTTCAATCTGTTGTGGTTAGAGTCTATACATCTCAAAGATATTTATTAGAAAACCATTCGATTTTATTTCGGCGCATATTACCTCACTTCTTTGGAAGAATTAATTTTAATTTCAGTTAAACTTATGATTTTTGGCGTAGAGTAGTAAACTTCCACCTCGTTTATGCGTACGGTATTTATTGATTAATTTATTTCCTGGTAGTTGCAATTCGTCGATATAGTCTCTCCCAGATGTCTCCACCTATGATTCCGTTATTTATATAATATCGAAGCTGCGTAAGTGCACTGAACATGTAAATTCGTTAAGCCTATTTCGAATACTACGCGCGTTACAGTAGTCGACATGCAAATTTTTTTTTTCGAAAGGGCACATTATTATAACGGCGTGTTGAGCCACTCTTCCCTATGTGCTATCTACTCTCTGATGCTGTTCTATCTTAAAATTTGCAAGAGAATAATTTATTTTTCTTCTCAGCCTTACCGAGCCTACCTCGTTTAGATGAAGGTCGACTCGCCAGAATAGCTTCATTTTTTCCTAAAAAAAAAAAGCACAAGTCGAAGAAGTACACTGCTTCTTCCTGGCAAAGAACTGTAAGAGAGTTTTTAATATAGGATGCTCTTCCATAGAAAACATTTGTCGCACCTATTCCGGGAAGGATACCTGTAAATGCTACTTTCACACTCCTTTCTTTCAGCCTTCTGATCCATTGGTGGTACCTTCATAGAAGTTCCTCGAAACTTCTAGATAAATTATTATTAGTTTCATTGAATCGCCAAGATCCTTAACTCTTCCTCCAGGATCACAGTTTCCCCTCTGTTTGGTTGTTTTTTTGCCACAGATTTCCTCAAGTTGGCCCCTAATTATAGAATCCCCTATAAGTCAAACTTCGGCTTCATCATCTTGCTCGGTATCCAAAATGGGAAATTTGTTAATCACGATTATCGGCAGTCTCTACCAAGGCAGACTTGGAGTGGATCATCCTCGAACTGTAACGAACCCATCTTCCCTGGTTCCAGAAAGTCGACCAGGAAGGCTATCTCGAGGGATTAGATTAGCCGCGGTCGAAGGTCGTCGTTCATCTCGCTGTGCACCTTCCGTTACTCGAGTATAGGAATCAATCAAGTCTGAGGGTCGCTGGTCATCCGCCCGGTCATCTCCAGATTGGACCTTACACTACCGAGGTTTCGAGCTGCCTACTCAAGGACTGCACATCAAATCGCAACACCTTCATTTCTTGTTCGAGAGAAATAATTTTGACTTCCATATCTTCTCTCATTTCGCCGCCTCCGCAGCTTCCACTCTCTCCGACGAAGTGTGCAACCAGGAAAACGCCATTTCTAAATACTAGTCAATCAGGATTAATATATTACGATGTTTCGGCAAGGGAATATGAAGTAGAAATGTAAAAACTTAAGTTTTGTGCAAGTGAAGTAATTATTGTGTTCATTCAAACATTTTAATTTTTGTTGCATTTTTCGGTGGTTTTATTTTATAACCTAAACTATAGTTTTACATTTTTACTTTATATCACTTAGTTACAATTTCTTTTTTGGTTTATAGTACTCTAATATGGGCGTGTATAGCCTAAAACGTCGTAATATGTATATGAATCCTGTTTTACTAGCATTTACTTTCACCCTGAACTTAAAGTTCCGCCTTTATAGGAGCAACCGTGCACGATATATATATATATATATGTATATATGTATATATATATATATATATATATATATATATATATATATATATATATATATATATATATATATATATATATATATATATATGTATGTATGTATGTATGTATGTATGTATGTATGTATGTATGTATGTATGTATGTATGTATGTATGTATGTATGTATGTATGCATATGTATGTATATGTATGTATGTATGTATGTATATATGTATGTATGTATGTATGTATGTATGTATGTATATATGTATGTATGTATATATGTATGTATGTATGTATATATGTATGTATGTATATATGTATATATGTATATATGTATGTATGTATGTATATATGTATGTATATATGTATGTATATATGTATGTATATATGTATATATATATGTATATATGTATATATATATGTATATATATATGTATATATATATATGTATATATATATATGTATATATATATATGTATATATATATGTTTATATATATATGTATATATATATATATGTATATATATATATGTATATATATATATGTATATATATATGTATATATATATATGTATATATATATGTATATATATATATGTATATATATATATGTATATATATATATGTATATATATATATATGTATATATATATATATGTATATATATATACGTATATATATATACGTATATATATATGTATGTATATATATATATATGTATATATATATGTATAAATATATATATATATGTATATGTATATATATATGTATATATATATGTATATATATATAAGTAGAGAGATAAAGAGAGTGCGTGTCACAAGGAGTTACAAGGAAAAGTAGTACCTCAAAGGACATTGCTGACCATAGCGTGTAGGTACTATTTTGGGAAGATTCTAACTTATAGCATAAGATAAAGTATGTGGCTTTTGTCATCCGTGAAATTATGTTATGTTATAGCATAAATGAAAGCTCTCCCCGACCACGTTTCTCACCCTATTTTTCGGGCCAGAAAGCGGAAACGATACCTGAATCTGCTGTTAAAAAGAACACAATCTGGATATTTTTATAGAAAAGTTGCAACCTCTTTACTTGCCTCATATCTCGTCAAGTCTAGATTTGAACTGTCCACAACTTCTGGTGGTAAACGGGTCCACGTTCCGCAGAGTTTTGTACGAGATGAAGTTGCCTCATCT